>JBBYHM010000010.1:10534190-10583893 GCA_038381775.1 Adansonia rubrostipa | reverse complement strand
ATCTGATTCCCATACAGTAGTCTGATCAATTTATTTCATATCAGAAAAAATCTGATCATTTTGCATTAGTCTTATCAGCTTATTTTATTTTAAAAAAATTTAATTTTCATACATTAGTCAGATACTTTCGAATATAAATAAAAACTAAAAATTAGTCACGTACTTTTGAATATAAATAAAACTTAAAATTTATAAACTGTGAGTCGTAATTCGAAATCGCCATATCACATGGCGATTTCTGAAAACAAAAAAAAAACAAAAAAAACAAAAATTAAAAAAAAGAAGAAGAAATGCATGGTGGGAAATCACATATCACATGGCGATTTCCCAATTGTTCTTAGCCTCTGATCACCGAAATTGTAATTAGCTTGAATTTAATTGAGAAATCGTTACTTGATTTAGCGATTTCTCAAAATAAGTTGAGAAATCGCCGTCTGATTTGGCAATTTCTCAACTAAATTAAGAAATCGCCATTTCAAATGGTGATTTCTCAATTAAACTGAAAAATTAGCCTATTTCGGTAAATAATCTGATTTTGGCCTATTTTCGTAAATAAAAAATATATTATTTACATAAAAAAGCCCTCTATTTAATTTCTAACTATTAAAAATAACCTAAAATAAGCTCTTTAGATTTACTCTAATAGAAGCTTTAAGATAAGAAAGATATATTGATCTAAGCAATAAACACACAAGCTCAAATTATTTAACTTAGGCTATGTTCCACATTGTAATAAAAAAAAAAAAAACTTAACCATAATCATTGATCACTAACTGCTACTAAAGAATAGGAAAACCAGATAATTACAGATCAAGATTCCTAATCTAGGAATACATAATTATCAAGGTTTATTTAGTTGTGCACCTGAACAAAACAAGATAAAAATTATAATATGTTTTTATGGAAGAACACAAGCAATTTCAATTGATGATTATTGAATAATTCTGAAAATTAATTACAAAGTCATGTTTAGGGCTTTGAAATCACCTTAAACATAAAAAAATTTAGTTACACATGCTTAATGTGTTCAATAATAGATTCATAAGAAAATTCTAGCAAGAGAAAAAAAAAAAGAAACAAAGAAAGAAACTCAAGTATGGTAGTTGGTTGTAATCTTCTTCTTAGTCTTTTCTTTCTTCTCCCCTTCTGGTTCTCCTTATTGTGCTCTCAACCTCCTCTTACTTCTGATTTTTTCTCCCTTAGAATGCCAAGGTTAAGTCTCTATTTATACAGGTTGAAAACCCTAGGTTGGAGAATCCTATTCAAAGTAGAAATCTAGATGTTTCTTTCAAAGTAGATTTGATTGACCAATTTCGATGCTTTTAACCTATTACTCAGAGTGCAAGAATAAGGCTTTTATTATAGAATATGATCTTTTTGACTCCAATATCTTTTCCATATTTTTGATTTTGATATTATAAGCTCATTAACATCCTCGTTAACATGTTTTTACTTCATTCTCCAAAGTAAATATGGAATTGAAAAACAAACATAAGTGACCAAAATAAATATAGAAAATATAACAAAAACTAAGAATAGAAAGTGTATAAAATATGTGATTTATGAACTTATCAAATATTCTCATATTTAGCTTTTGCTAGTCCTTGAGCAAAACAAAATAAAAAAAGTTGGAAAATCTAATCTAATCCACTTTTGTAGGAAATTACAATGACACGTAGCATGTGACACAAGCCTGTAAACCCTTAGATGCCCATACTGGACAAGTTTAGTCTTGTGAGGGCTTAATAGAACGATGCCCACAAACATTGAAAATGTAAAAAAAGCTAAAATAGACTAATATAATTACCCCTAATCCTTCCTATAAAAATCAAAGAAAAGAATTGAACAAGGTTTATAAACAAACCAATAGCTTAAAGAATTTCATAAAGAATCATGCTTGAATTTTATGGTTTGAGTTAAGCCAATATTAATATGACATATCTCAATCAAAATAGTTTATATTCAAACTTAATCTCAACTTCTCACATGGGATACTCTCATAATTTTCACTTTTTATAGTAGTGGTAAAGTGTTTCCACTCCAACCAATCTCATGAACATAGTATTACCATATGCTTGCCTGTCCACCCATTCTACACTATTAAGAACATATAGCTCCATGTATCTACAGGTTTTTGTTTAAGATTGTAATGAGGCTGCAAGGTATAAGTAGAAAAAAAATGATAAGGAAATAAAAAAGAATCCAAAAAATTAGTAGAGCAAAATATAAACAACTATAGTGTAACATCTTGTTGGCATTTCATTCCCAATATATTGTACTCCATTAAGACTTCATATCTTGAACTTCAATGCACTATGCACATTTTTTATTTTCTCTTTATTATTTTTTTTTTACTTTTTTCCTTTTTTTTTTTTAAATATAGGTTGTATGATACATTAATACAAACATGTTTAAGATAACTCTTTATTATCTTCCAAACAACATCCTATAAACAACAAGAATTCTGCAAAATTGATTCTTTCAATAATCAAACTCAACAAACATGAATTCCAACAGCATATAAGATCCTAAACCATGCTCTATTAATCCTTTAGAATTAAGGTAAATATTTGCTTTTCTGAGTTGAAGGTCCAAATAGATGAGTTTCATAAATTAAAAGGCCTATTTAGGTTTAAAGGACTATGTAGTGGCTAATAACATTTAGGTACACTATTTGGCTTTAGTGGTATTAATCCTAACGCCTCTATCATATCCATATAATTAGATGTATAAATATAGTCTCAAATGGTTTGACGGAAGTTATAAAGAAGCATGTTATCATGAAAGCATAGAAAGAAAGAAATTGGATTGATATGTATAATGTATCAATCACATAGGCTCAAAACTTACAAGGATGTATATACAAGTCGATCTTAAATCTAAACATGTTTTTTTCTCAATCAACATGTTATATTGATATTGGCTTATGAAGAATGATGTTTCAGGATTAATTCTCATGAGATTTCTTTTCACTAATATCCTAGTTTTAAACCCACTCAATTTATATCTCATCATTACATTAGGAGGAACTAAAATAAACAAGCAAAAAAAAAAATCTAACTAAAGACTCGAAATGAAAACCTAAGAAAACTTTAAAACAAAATATACCTACTAAAGTTAAAGCAATGTTTAAAAGAACAAAAAAAAAATCCTAAGTCTTTCTCCCACACTTAATCCTTACATTTTTCTCAATGTAAGTCTATCACCCTAAATAAAAGAACTAAGAGCATGAAAGAAAGAATATAGAAATAGGAAAAACAATAAAAAATAGATGGAAGGAGAGCAAGAAGTATCAAATTTGTTTATTTTATACTCTTTATCCATTGGTTACCTACCAATAAGCGCTTGGTTGAGTGTCCTCAGCCTGACATGTACCTATGCTATCACTCATCAACATATGTTGGCTCGTAGAGTGGTAACTCCTTTATATCATGCGTTGTGACATTCTCATAGTATGGCTTCAACCTATTTCCATTCACTTTGAACACCTTATCCGTATTCTGGATTTTAATGTCAATTGCACCATGAAAGAAGACATTAGTTACTATAAGAGGCCCTACCAATGGAAACATAACTTGGAAATAACTTTTGGAATAATTGGAATAGAAGAATTTTTTGCCCAATAGCAAAGCTCTTTCTTCAAATCATCTTATCATGGAAAACCTTAGTCTTTTCTTTTAAATCTTAAAGCTCTTAGAAGCCTAATTTCTTATCTCCTTATATTCTTGCAACTAGAGTTTCCTTTGAATACTCACTGCATCTATCTCCACATTGCATTGCTTTATGACCCAATATACTTTATGTTCTAATTTAATCGGGAGATTGCATGGCTTACCATAGACCTACCAATAAAGAGACATACCAATAGGCATCCTATGTAATGTCCGATAAGCCCAAAGTGCATCATCAAGCCATAAACTCCAATTCTTTTGATTTAAGTTAATCATCTTTTCAAGGATGGCTTAATTTCTTGATTTGATATTTTAGCTTGCCCACTAATTTATGGATGCTATACAGTGAAGACTTTAGGTGTGATATTTTATCCCCTCAAAAGTGCTTCCATAGATCTATTACAAAAATGTGTACTTTGATTGTTGATCATGGCCTTAGATGTTCCAGACCTTGTAAAGATTTTAGACTTTACAAAGTTTACAACAACTTTAGAGTAATTAGTTCTAGTGGCTTTTGCTTTTACCTTTTTTGAGACATAACCAACAGTAAGTATAATGTAAAGATTACCAAAAGAAGATTGGAAAAATCTCATGAAATCAATGCCCCATAAATAAAAAAATTTCTACAATAAGTGTTGCCCATGCACTATGGCCCTCAGATCACTAAGTGTGGACACGCATGACATAAAAAGAATGAAAAATAGGATCTGCCTTTGGGATACCTCTTGATTGGGATTTGAATTTGGTGTAATGAAGTAAGAGTATGAGGGGAAAACCATCAAACAAATCACTTGTCAAACTAGTCTTGGATGGCCACTATGAAGTGGCTAAAGACTTAAAGTCACAACTGATCATTTTGGGCTAGGCTTAACTTGACACCTATTAAAATCAGTAATTTTGAGTTACGAAACTCAAAATATTAATTTTACGGGCTAGGTATACCAGAGTTCATTTTAAAAGGGTCTAGGAGTTGGTTACATGTAGGGACGGATTAACACCCTTATGATGCCCTACATAGATACCTTATGGTCATATAATATCTCAACCTCAATTTTTTTTATTTTTTTATGTGATATTGGAATATAATCCCTTATAATGCATGGATTTTGAAAATAATAAATTCAATTTTTGCAAAAAGGTTTTACACCATTACTTAATCCGGAGGTATGGTGATACGTAAAGATTTAAGATATTACCAAGCTTGGCTTGAAAAGGGTATTCCATATCGAGCACAAGGAATACCAATGTGAAACATTGCCTTGAATTTTAAAAAAATCAATTTTAAAACATGGATACAAAATAATCAAAGAATAAAACGTGTTAGCAAGATAAAAAATAATATAACAACTATAGGGTGAAAATAAACACATAACATCTAAAGGAGGGACGGTCAAAATGTATCTCGTAATTGATCTTGGTTATCGAGGAATAACCAAAGGGATGATTTTGAGACATGTTTGGACTTGATGGTTGCATGAGAAGTAGAAAAAGGTTTTGATAAAAGGATCTGGATAAACTCGAGGGAGAGAAAAATTATACTTTTGATGTTTGAAAAGCGGGGTTATAATATCCCCTTGAAAGATGGCGTTGGAGTATCCTCGATGACAAAGATTTAAAATTTTTGAAAAGTGGAATATTTTCAATGAAAATATGAATTTTAAATTAAAACCAAAAATTAAAGTACAAGACTAAATTAAGTTCTTTTTTGACTTGATTTGAGCCGAGTGAGACCTGAGTTGTGATACATGACTCAATAAGGAATTAATCGGATTCATTTAGCAGCATTAAAATTCCTTGAAAAGGTGGCTCGGGAGAATTCATCAATTTTCTTAAGTCTGAAAATAGGGGATAACATTGCAATATCCATCTTCTCGAATTTATTTCGGGTTGGTCCAAAAGTTTTTAGGTTAGAAAGGCAACTAAATAAAGGTTATATAAAAATATTCCAAACATCCTAGAAAATTGCTCTCTATGAGGAATTAAATTTTGAATTCGAGTTTGATTAAACACTAACAGCAGGTACGAGGGGTAGTGAAATTTGAAAAATCATTTTAGACTTATTTGGAATCATTAAATCATAAATAATACCTTTTTGGAAAGTGAATTTCATGAACATTTTAGAAAAAAAATTAAAAAATCTATAAAAAATCATCTGATAGGCTAAAATGGCCCAAACAGAATTCAAATTGCTAATTTAAAAGGTTTTGGACAACAAAGGTTCAATAAATCCTAACTCCTTCATTCAAGCACATCTGGGGGCAAACGAGATGTTGCTAGAAAGGTAATTTTTTACCCTTTAATGAAAAAATATCAAGAAATTCTAAACGATTATCTAGGTCTCGAAAACAATTTTTTAAGTTGCAATACAATACTGCTAGTACTAAAATAGGGCTTTCTTAGGTTTAAGGTTTTCTCGTCGCATGTTGAGGTATCAGACATACTAATGTCTGACACGAGTATTTATGGTAGTGGAATGATGCATCCATCCAAGACTCTTGAGAGTTTGGCAATTAGACAACCTAGAACCTATGCATTGAGTCACAACTTAGGGCTCAAAACAAGGCATTAACTCAAACAAGATGTAAAACCAAGAAACATTTTTAAAGTTGAAAACAGAATATATTTTGCCTCATTATACCATAAACCTAGACATGAAAGCTTGATTTCTCCCTAAGATTGGAGGACTGATGGATTGAAAACATGAAATCTATGCTAATCTTCATTGATTAAAGGTAGTATGGACTTAACTTAGGGGTTTTTTAAAAATAGATTTTTTGCAAGCATTACAAAGACATTTTAACAAAACATATGATAAACTAAACTTAGTAGAAACATCAAATATGAATGAGCATTCAAAACAACACCATAAAACCACATTTAATCAATCCAACGTGCTAGAAAAAAAACAAAATGCATGGTCACACTTAAAACATGCTAGAATGAACATTTTAACATAAAATAAAAATGTGAAAGATAATGAAAACAACAAATATGCAAGAAAAAGGGTTGTTGTTGACAAACTGAAACATGGTATTTTTGGTCATCCAAGCAACATAAAGCATTAAGAAAGTCATAGAAATCCTATAACTACCACAGCTAAAGAATGCATGAGTATTTTAACAAGGTAATGGTAACGTGGATGGCTCACTAAGATGATGGAAATGATGAAAAATAGAAAACAAAATGGAGAAAGGATGAAAAATATACCCAAAAAACCTTCAAGCTTAGCTTTGCTTTTTGAGCAAAAAATAACTCTAGCTTTGAGCTCACTTTTCTCCCTTTCTTTGCTATTGAATAGCAAGAAAGGACTAAAGAGAAGAAACTTTTTGGTTGTGATATTAATAAAAGAGAGTTTAGAAGGTGATAATAGAGGAAATATTAGGCTTTAGAAGTATTTTATGAGGAGTTAAGGAGCAACTACGAGAATAGTAAAGGTAGAGTGTATTGAAGGCTGAGGTAATAATGTTGTATATCTTCTGGTTAGGCATGAAAATTAAATTATATAGGATCATATTTCAGCCATCAAAATGACCTAGCAAAGAAGGCATTTGGGACATTTATGGTGTACAACAGGGTAAGTCATTGTACCAAGGTGCAAGCTTTCAACATTTGATTGGTTAATCTTGATACTTGTAGAGAAAGAAACCCATGCATGAGTTGATCAAATGAGTAATCTCACCTTTTCCCTTTATTAAACTAGATTTTCTCATGAAATGCCTTCATGACAAGCTTAATGTGCCTCTATAAAATGTATTAATCCAATATTTAAAGCCCAAAAATGAAATCCACATGATTTGTATGAAAATTATGTCTGATATTGGATGACTTTTAAGGCCAAAGTTATGACTAAATTCGAGTTTTAATGCCATGGCATGAAGGGTGAAAAATGTCTTGACGCCAAAATAACCTTGTGTATCGATACAATGTGTTTTGTTTTGATACATATAGGCAAAAAAGCCAAAGTATATTAATACATTGAACATGATATCGATACAAAGAATGTTGTATCGGTACCTATTGGTTAAAAATTATGATTTTGGCGATGACATATACCTGTATCGATGCATCACCTTAGGTATCAATACCTTACCCTTCTATATTGATGTAAATAGAAAAATTTTGAAAACTTGATGATGTAAGGGTCCCGTATCGACACATAAGGCAGTGTATCAATACCTTTGTGTGAAAATATGGATTTTCATACCTTTGACTCTTCGAACACCTTAGTTTAGATGGGAATGGTGGGGGATTGATTTGCACTCCTCTGAATCCTCTAATGGTGTCTGAGATGATGACCTCTAATCCCTTAGATGTTAACCCAAACAAAAATAGGGTGTATACAATAAGTATAAGAGACTGAGGCATTTAATTCTTAGCACCTTGGTTATTTATTCTTTAACAATAATCACAAGACTTGTAAAAAAGGTATGAGTCTTTACACAATAACAGCCATTAGAACCCATAATTAAGTACTTACAATGTTAACCTTTTTGATCTAAAATGCTCTATAATGCATAACAATGACAAAATGTTAATATAGAAAGAAATTCAATTTCAGGTACACAACTTCGTATAACATGATAGGAGTGATGCTTCCAAAGATATAGAGTATCCTAAATGTAATACTTAGCATCACTATTGATCTTGTCCCTTTGAGCTCTATTCAAATCCTTTGGCAACTTTTTAGTGGCTAAATAGTTAAAAATGTTTGCATACCAAGGGTTTAACACACCAATAGTAAGGATTTGCTCATTGGGAATATTTTATTGTAATGGAATTGCATCCTTTTTATGAACTAGGTGGCTAAGGTGGTAACCAAGGTTTCACTACCTCTCTTATCTTTTATTTCCAAATCAAACTTTTGTAAGAGGAGTGTGTCAACCATGCGTTATGGTCCAATCACTTTAATGGATGTGCCTGACTTAAAAAAAGTATCCCTCGATTGTGAATTGTGAATCAAAGCATGATGAAGTCTCATGATTGGAGTAGGGAAGACTATAGGCTGAATTGCTCGTCTAACTAATTTTGGATGACCACCATGAAGTGGCCAAAACTTGGAGAGTCGCCATCGATCATTTTGGCTAGGTGTGCATGGACACTTATTAAAATTGGTATTTTTGAGTTATAAAACTAGAAATACTGATTTTATGGTTTGCACATATTATAGTTTGTTTAGAAGAGTGTAGGAATTGGTTACACATGTAATCCTTTTTTTATGATGCACTTTTAGAAATATTAAATTTGGGTTATTAGAGAAAAAATTATACTTCTCTATGCAGCTTGAGAAGGAGGAGAAAAATAAAGGTTTCAATAAAATAATTTATGGATTAATTTAGAAAATGATATTCTGCATCAAACGCTAAAGAGATACTGACATAGAACATTCCTCAGGTTTTATGAAATTCATTTTTTATAAACATGGATACAAAATCATCAAGAAAAGAAATGTGTTAGTAAGGCAAAGAGAAAGATAATAAATAACATGTAAAATAAAACACATAAAATGAAAAATGGAAGAACAATAGGGATGTATCTCATGATTGTCTTCGGTTATTGAGAAATAACGAAAACAAAAATTTTGAGATGCGTTTGGAGTTGTAGGTTACAAAAAGCATGAAAGTGGAAATTTGGGAAAAAAATATTCGGGGCGGTCCGGGAGAGAGAAGAATTTAGTTGTTTGAAAGAAGTTTTGAGAAACAGGGTTGGACCTCTCAAAAAAAGAGGGTTGAAGTATCCTTTCAAAAAAAGTAGATTAAAGTATCCTCGTGAAGAAAGCTTTGAATAATTTTTGGAAATAAAATTTTTTTGAATATTTTATGGTGAAAATATAGATTTCGAATTAAAAACGATAATTTAAATAAGACAAAATTAATTTTGAAAGTGTTTAGGGCTTGATCCATTCCTAGTAGGCCCTGTGTTATGAGATATGTATCCATGGGGAATTAATCAAGTTCATTCCAAAGCATCCAAATGCCTTGAATAGGTGACTCGAGAAGGTTCAATAATTTGATTTTCTTAGGCTAAAAAATAAGGACAGTATCATGTTGTCCAACTTCCCGAATTTACATTAGATTTATGTGAAAGCTTCAAAAGGCAAATGAGGTATTGTTGGAAAGGTAACCCAACAAGGATTAACTTAAAAATATTCCAAAAATCATAGGAAATCATTTTCTAGGGGGGATTAATTTTTGAAATCAAGTTTGGTTTAGCACTGACAGCACGTACAAGAGAAGAGGTGTAGCGAACTTTGAGAAATTGTTTTAGATTCATTTGTAATCGTTAAATTAGAAATGATACCTTCCCAAAAAAAATTTCATTAAATTTTTAGGAACAATATTTTAAAAATCCAAAAAAAAAAAATCATCTTATGGGTTGACATGGCCTAAACAGAATACAAATCATTGATTCTTGGCGTTCTAGATAGTAAAAGTTTGAAAAATCATAACTTTCACATTTGAAATGATTTAGGGGCAAAGAGAAAAGGTGACTCAATGCCTTTTAAAAGAAAAATACTAGTAAGTTTCATAAAAATCATTCACAGTTTGAAAGTAATTTTTCAAGTTAGGATCACTATGCCATCAACATAAAAAATAAAAGGTTTTCAATTTAGGATTTCCTACTCATTTGCAAAGATTCCAAACGTCTGAATGTTTGAAATTTTGTGTCCATGGCAAAGGGGTAACAGACCAATCAAGATTCTCGAAGAGTGGGATGAGAACCACTTGTTATCCATGCCATTTAAGTTACTACACAAAGCTCAAGACAAGGTTTTAATCAAACACTTAAAAACACTTTTGGATTTTGTTAGGCTTAAAAATAGAATTTATTTTTCCTATTGAGGCCATGAATCCAAACATTTAAGCTTGATTTATCCCCAAAATTGGAAGACAGATTTGAGAAAAACATTAAGTGAACATTAATCCTTATTTGTTGAAAGCAATGTTGGCTTAACTTAGCTTTTTTAGAAAATAGATTTTTGCAAACAATCATAGAGGCATTTATGCAAATATGTGGCAAACTAAACATAATAGAGACATTAAACATGAATAAGCATTCAAAACAGCACAATAAATCGATATTTAATCAAATATAACATGCTAGAAATGTATCAAAATGTTTGGTCATGCTCAAAACATGCTAGAATGAACATCTAAACATAAATTAAGCATATAAAGATGAAAGAAACATAGTAAAAAATACATGAACATAGGCTGTTTTGATGTCAAAATGAAATATGTAGTTTTAATCATCCAAGCAACATCAAGGCATCAGGAAAATCACCAAAATCCTAGAACTACCCCAACGAAGACTATAATAATGCATAAGAGTCCTAATAAGGTCATAGTAACATGGATGGCTTACTACATGATGGAGATGATGAAAAATAGAAAATAAAATGGAGATGAGATAGAAGTTAAACTAAAAAGCTTTAACTCCCAGCTTCCTTTGAATAGCATAAAAAATATATTTGAGCTCACTTTTTTCCCTCTCTTTGCTATGGATTTGTAAGAAAAGAATGAAAAAAAAAAGGAGCTTTTTGATTGTGGCATCAATGAGCATAGTTTTAAAGAGAAAACTAAAGGAAATGAGAGGTTCTAAAAGGGTTTTAGGAGGAGTGAAAAAGAATTTACAAGTATAGCATTTTTTTAAGGGCGGAGTATGTAGGAGGCCTTTACTGAGTATGAAAATCACATTTATATAAAGATTTATTTCAGCCATCAAAATGACTTAATAATATAAACTTTTGAGACATTTGGCATATACAACTTGACGAGTCATGGTACCAGGGGCTAAGCTTTCAACTTCTCATTGGCTACTGTACCATATTTGTAGCCAAAGAAAGTCATGCATGGGCTGAGTAAATGAGAGATGTCAAGCTTACCCTTAAATAGATCAAATTTTAACATGAAATGCCATTATACCAAGCTTAATAGACCTTTCCAAAATATGTCAATCTAATGTTTAAAGGCCTAAAAATGAAATACATGTGATTTTAATGAAATTATGTCTGATATTGGATACTTTTTGAGGCCAAGGTCATGACCAAATTCAAGTTTGGATGTAAGAGAACGAGGAGTAGAAAATGGCTCGAATTAGGCCAAAATAGCCTTGGATACCAATACAATGAGTTTTGCATTGATATATTTGGGTAACAAACCCAGAATGTATTAAAACTTTAAAAATGGTATTGATACAAAGCAAGTTGTATCGATACCATCACTTTTATATCTTACTTATTCACCAAAAATCGTAATTTTAGCTGTGACATAGGCTTATATCGATACCATCGATCCATGTATCGATACACTATCTTAAGTATTAATACAATAACCTTCCATATCAATATAAATAGCATAATTTTGAAAGCTTGATGATGCGAGGTCTTGTATCAAATCATAATGGCTGTGTATTATACCTATATGTAAAAATGAGGATTTATCATACCTTGACTCCTTGAACACCTTACCTTAGTTGAAAATAATGGGGAACTAATCCATGCTCGTTAAAATGCCTTCAACGATGTCTCAACTAATAACCTTAGATATTTTGGATGTTGGTTGGAAAAAAATGGGGTGTCTACAATTGCCTCTCTTTAGCCATTACTGAGTATTAAAAATAGGGCAAAGACACCATTTTGTCTGGGGTGGAACAATGCCTCTTGTGTGCCTGAAAAAATGAAATTTAGTTAATATTTTGCCTCAATGGACATGGTATTATGATGGTAATTTCGACTGATCCAAAAAATTTGAGTGGGTTTTTATAGGGTTTAGCCTCTTTACTAGGATTAGGTTTCCTACATAGACACCAGCTGATGTGGGTTTAGACTTAATAGGTATGTAGCTTTTTATGGACTGAGGCTGGTAAGCATCTAGCTCTTTGTGGATTAACTTGATAAGCATCTAGCTCTTTGTGGACTAAGGTTTGCATTCGTCTAGCTCTTTGTGGACTGAGGTAAGTAAGTGTCCAACTCTTTGTGGATTGGGGCGTGTAAGTGTCCAACTCTTTGTGGACTAAGAAAAGTAGGTTTTTATGAGTTTTCAAATTTATTTTGTCATATTCAATGCAAATTAGCCATCTTGTTTGAACTCGAGTACAAACAAATTCATTATCTTCATTCTTTGTAGTAGTAATGCCAGACTTCTTAAGAACTGCTTTTATCAAGCTCACCCACTTATTGTCTGAGATTGGATAGATCACCCTGACATCTAAAAGCTTTAGTGACAACTTTCATTATAGAAGGATTAAATCGACATTTGTGCTTCTTTTATTGGTTTTGATCTTTCCTCTAAAAAAATTCAAAGCATATACATGGATAGGTTTATTTCCTTGATGTCAACAATCACTACTAATTGACGTTTTGTGATCTCTAAGCACAAAGATAAGTGTCTTTTCCTGCAATAGTGTGATCTTTAGCAATGATTACTGACAACATGTCTTTCTCACTTAAGAGCACATATTTCAAATAATCTAGTAGTGGTTATAATTCCAAGATCAGGGCTTACACAATTAGAGGTAAAAGTTTTTTATTAGATATAGGCAAATTAATAAATAAAACACCAAAATTTTCATCACTAAATGACAAAGTGCGTAGAAATGCCATTGCCTTCTTTACATGTTCATTCAAAGCCCACTCTTCTTTCAATCTTTTACATTTCTCAATCCTAAGATGTTTACTAATGGCTATGTCTAAGTTGTCTTTGCTATCAACTTAAAAACTTGCTCCACTAAAGAATCGATAACAGCTATTACAAAGATAAAGTGTAATTCACTGGGGTACTTCCTGCCTTCAAAGATATTAAAATGAATCACCTCGCCATCGAATTCCATAGTAAGGGTGAACATCAATTTTTGTTCTAGCTATCTTTAAGAATGGTCTTCCAAAAAAATTAGGGTTGGATTAGAGGATGTCTCATCCATTATCCCAAGAACATAAAAATCAACTGGAAAAAACCAATTCTTTAGCCTGTACAAGATCATCATCCATAACTCTTTATGGGTATGCATTAGAATGATCAGTGAGTTGTATAATAACACTAGTTTCTTTTAATGGTCCAATATTCAAAAACTCATAAATAGAGTACGACATAAAATTAATAGATGCTCTTAAGTCTAACATAGCTTGTTCAAACCTATGTTACCAATTAGAGACATTCTCCCCCGCTCTTACCTTTTCATCACTTTTTAGCTTTCGTTTAGAGGTGCATAACTTTCTGAGGAATTTGGCATAATGAGGCTCATTTTTTAAGGCTATTCAACATAAGTATGTTCACTTATACCTTGTGGAAGGTTTCTAGAATCTTTTTCTCTTGTTCCTCCTTTATAAATTCCACAAACTTGCTTGGGAATGGTGGAGACGTGATATGAGAAGGGATGAAGGTTTAAGGTTTACCTTAGTAGATGCCGTGTCTGGTTGTAGTGATGTATTGATGTTTTTTTCATGTTTGACAACACTCTCTTTGGTTGGCTCAAATGGTGGCATAGTAAAAGGTGTTTCAAGTTGTTTTCCACTCTTTAGAGTCATAGTGCTTACATTTTCCCTCAGATTCACAATAGTTTGAGAAGATAACTTACTTGAATCCTTTCCCTCCAATCGACTAACTATTGTAGCCAATTGCCTTGCTTGAATCCCTAAGTTTTAGATACTTGCTCTAGCTTCTTGTTGAAATTACATAGTATTCATTGCAAGAGTTCTAACAATGTCTTCCAAAGACATACTAGACTTTTATGGAGTTGATTGTTGTTCAGCTTAATATGGTTGTTGCATCCCTTGTTAAAAACATGGTGGTCAATTAGGAATGGAATAAGGAGCATCTTGTTGTTGATTTCTTGCACAGCTAAAGTTTGGATGATCCCTTAATCTTGGATTATATTTGTTTAAGAAAGGATCATACTTGCACTGTTGGTATAGGAATCCACCCATGGCATTAACTTGCTCATGTGGACCATTTTGAAGTGTTGGACACATATTAGTTGTGTGCCCCATTTTAGAATAGATGTCACATGCTTTTGCTTATTGTAATTTCCCTACAGCTATTTGTTGCTCAAAAAAAGTAAGATAAGCAAGTTATTGTTCAAGAAAAGATGTGTTTGCCTTATTTACTTTCTTGGGCGATGGTGGGTCATGTTGTATGCTAAGTTATTGGGAATTGGTTGCTATGTTGGAAATGAGAATCCTTGAAGTTTTAGGAGTCTTATCAATTAAAGCTTATCCACTTGCAACATCAATCATACTACACTCCATAGGCATGAGATCTTTATAAAAATAGTGGATTAGAAGTTGTTTATTTACCTAGTGATGTGGACAACTCACACATAGCTTCTTAAATTGTTCCTAATACTCGTATAAAGATTCTCCATTATACTGCTAAATGCCACAAATTTTTTTAAAATATTAGTAACCTTAGATGTTGGACAATTATTTCTTCAAGAATAGTATTTAATCTCATTCCATGTAATGATGGCCTTGAAAGGCAAAAATGGAGCCATTCCTTTGCAGAATCTACTAGAGAGAATGGAAAGGCTTTCAACTTAATTTTCTCCTTAGAGATACAGATTGGCTTCATGCTTGAGCATACTACATGGAAATCTTTAAGGTGCTTATTTGGATTTTTACAAGCAAAATTATGAAAAGTTGGAAGAAAATGGACCATACCAGATTTAATCTCAAATGCTGCCTCAAAATTAGGATATTTAGTATGTAACAGCTTTTGATTTAGATAAGAAGCTGCTAACCCGTTAAGTGCTCAGTTGTTTACAGCCATATCTTTTATTTTGGATGAGTTGGTTAATGAAAGTGTAGTGTGGATTACAAGATTCAATTTAGATCGTGGAAAATAAACTTGGTGTGAAGGTGTTAAGGGTGGATAAGCTGTAAATTGCTGACTTTGGTTACATTTAGAGCTATGCAAGTAATCTTTAATACTTTACAGTTGTAATTCTAGCTCTTTTTCAGACATAAACAACCAAAATCTGGAAAGAGAAAAAAACCTAGTTAGAACTTAAATTAAAAACAAAAAGCAAAATCAAGTAACCCATAAATTGAAAAAAAGAATCCTTGGCAATGATGTTAAAATTTAATACACCAAATTTTGTATCTTTCAAATCCTTGCATAAAATTATGGTTATTGTCAGCAACGTGCCCTCGCGAAGGAAACACGTACGACTTAAAGGAATTTTTTGACGAGAAAATATCCTCTTGATTGGGACTCCTTTCTTTCTTGAATGATAGGAGCGAGAAAGTACGAATTCTTGGCTCTTGACCATAAAAGGGGACTGTCGAACGAATTGCTTATCAACTAGTCTTGGGTGGCCACCACGAAGTAGCCAACAATTAGAGTCACCACTGATCTTTTGGGCTAGGCATGATTGGCTACCTATTTAAATCGATATTTAAAGTTACGAAATTAGAGACATTGATTCAATAATCTATGTAATTTGAAGATTAAACAGTTAGGTTCTGGAATTTGTTACAAACAAGGAGGAACAAACCCTTTTGTGTTGCCCAAAATCTATACATTTCTGGCCATGTCTTAGCTTATTTTGGTTCCTTTGGTTTTAACTTGTCATTATTTAAATATAATCCCTTTTTGTGCATGAATTTGAATAAAATAAACCCAGGTTTTAGATAAAAATTTAAATCACATATGCACTCTGAAGATATGGGGAACATAGGGATTTTTGGTTAAAATACTCTCTGAATTTAGTTTTTTGAAAATCAGATATTTCATATCAAGCACCGGAGAGATATTAACACATAATACTGCCTTATAATTTTTGAAAAATGATTTTGTAAATTGGTTGCAAAATGATCATCACAAAGGAAACATGTTATTAAAACGAAAAAATAATAATATTGCATAAGATAAATCACACAAAACAACAAAATGAAAGAGGAGGGATGATTAGAATCTATCTTGTGATTATTGTTGATTATCTGAAAATATTTAAGTTGGCAATTGTAGAGGCGCGTTCAGATCCATTGATTAATTAAGACGTGAAAATTAGGTTTAAATTTTGCAAAGGTCCGAAGTGTCCCAAGAAAGAGAAAATTTATTTTTTTCTTGAAAAATTTTGTAAGGCAGGATTGAAGTATCCCCTCAGAAGTTGGGGTTGGAGTATCCCTAAAGATGAAAATTTTAGTGATTTTTGAAATTTGAATGACATTTGTAAAAATGGGGTTAGAGTATCCCCTCAGAAGATTAGGTTGGAGTATCCCCATGATGAAAACTTTGATGATCTTAAGGAGATAAGCTTAAAAGATTTATCTTGACAAAGGTTTAGTAATTTCTTGACAAAATGACATTTTTGGTAAATTCTCAACAAAATAAGTGATTTTTTTATTAAAAAAGAAATTGATAAAAATAGAGATGACACAACGAAAAGTGCTCATGCCTTGATCTAGACTTACAGGGTTGATACACATATTTTAACTCAAAAGGACTAATCAAGATCATGTAGAGGCATCCAAACAGCTCAAAGTGGGATTTGGAGGAAATCAATTGATTTTGACCAATGCTGAAAATAGGGGACAGCATCACGTTGTTCACTGTCCCCTTTTTTATTTTATTCTAGGCAAATTCAAAGGTTCCAAGGGTTAGGTGGGTACCATTGTCAAGATGACTCAATACGGTTTAATGTAAAAATATTCTAAAAATCCCAAAAGATGGCCTTCTAAGTGGAAATAATTTTTAAAGTTGGGTCAAGCATGACATCGATAGCATGTACAAGGGAAAAGTGTGGCAAACTTTGAAAAATCATTCTTGATTGATTTGGAATTGTTAGATCACAAATGATACCTTTCAAAAAGAGAATTTTATGAAATTTTTAGGAAAAATATTCAAAAATTCATAAAAGTCCTTTGACGGGTGAAATAGCCCAAACAAAATGCAAATTGGTAATTCTAAGGGTTCCAAATAGCATAGGTTTGAAAAAATCATAACTCATTCATCTAGATTGATCCAAGGGAAAACAAGATAGCATTGGAAAGAAAATTCAATTTTCTTTCATGGAAAAATATCAAAAATTTTGTGAAAAAATGTTTTAGGGCTCAGAAATGATTTTTAAAGTCATGACCACTGCACTATTTGGATGAACAGGGGGTGTTTTTATTTTTTTAGTTTTCTTTGGCTAAAACTCAGGACATAGACACCCAAATGTCCATGCTAGAAAGGAATGAGTAACATGTGCTTCATGGGCTCATTTACACAATCCTAAAGTAGTTTTGGAACAATGAAATACCTTACTAACCATGTCATAAACACAAAGGCTCTAGGCAAGAAGATTAGGACACAAGTAACTTTGGACAATAAAAGAAACATTTTTATCTTTGAAAATAGAACATTTTGCCTTAATAACCCTTGTATCTAAGCATAAAGTTTGATTTTTCCCTAAGATTGAAAGATCAATGGAGAAAAACCTTAAGTCCATGATAATCCTTATTTGTTGAAGTTAGCATGGCCTTAACTTAGGGGTTTTTCAAATTTTTTTTTGAGAAACATTAAATGACAATCTTGACAAACATGTTATAAACTAGATATGACACTCACAACAATGAACATAAATAGCATACTTAGACAAACAAAGAAAGTATCTTGAGATGTGAATATTGATAAAAATAAAGAAAAATGATAAACAAAATGCATGAAAATGCTAGCTTTAAGTATCTTGATAAATATGTTATAAACTAAATATAATATTCATGGAAATGAACATAAATAGCATGTTTAGACAAATAAAGATGGTATCTTGACATGTAAATAATGACAAAAAATGAAAGAAAAGGACTAATAAAATGCATGGAAGTGTTAGCTTCATGAGCAAAATCAAGAGTCATGCTGTGGGAGACGATATGAACATGTTTAAACAAGAAGAAGTTTGTTGGAATTTTCAAAACAACATTAAAACATGATTTTGAGGTAAACCTAGCATATAAATATGGTAAAGCATGGCTAGGATGTCGATATGGCTCAAAAAAACCTAGTTCTACCACAAACAAGGCCATAAAATGCATGAGAGTCCTGGGAATAGGTCATGATCAATGGATATGGGCTCTCTAAAATGAAAAAAATGATGATAAAAGAAAAAAAATAAGATGTAAAGGGGATAGAAGCTATACCGAGTAGCTTCAAACCTTGCTTTAGCCCTTGAACAGAAAACTTATTCACTTTAAGCTCACTTTTTCCTCTCTATTTGCTATTGATTAGCAAGAAAAAGGTGGTCAAAATGAGCTTAAGGGATATGCTAACAATTGAAGAGAGGTTTGAGATGAAAAAAAAGTGGAATAGAGGGTTTTGAAAGGGTTTTTGGTGGTGGCTTTGAAGAGATATAGGAATAAAAATTTTTTTTAGAGGATCATGGCTAAAAAGTGTTTTAGAGAGTGTTTAAATGTGTTAGAATGTGTGAAGTCCCTTTCTCAGCTAAGCCAAGACTGGTTTTATATGGTCGTATGAATAGTAAAGATAAAATGCAAAAAGTCAGGGGCATTTTAAGGTTTTGATACATGTACCTTCAAATGTGGATGAGATACTATGCTCAGTTTCCACTCAAATTTATTAGCTTGCTCTGTAAAAACAATGGATCGAGGCCACTTTATGCAACTGAGCCATGATAAAGTTCAAGAATAACCTTTAACAAATCAAGTTAAGTCATGCATATGTCCATTGTCATGGTTGTTTGGGCCTTAGAAATTTGTTAAAACACAAACATAAGTATAATGCTGAGGCTTGCTATGAATTTTGATGCCAAAAACATGGTCTAATTTATGCTTAATGTCATGGTGTAAGGGGGTGAAAATGGCATGAACTAGGCATTTTAGCCTTAGTGTATCGATACAATGTGTATTTTATCGATACTTGGAGCAAAGTTTTGCTCTAGGTATTGATATGATGAAGCTGGTATCAATATTTACAGGTTGGTATTGATACCAGCACTTTTTGTATCAGTACTGAGTAGTCAAAATGGATTTTTAATTTACTATAAAGCCTGGTATCGATACAAAGAGTTTAAGTATCGATACATACACATACCTTTATCAATACATAACCTTTTTGTATCGATAAAACATATGAAAATTTGAATTTTTATGATGTGAATGCCTTGTATCGATACATGAAGGCATGTATCGATAATTACTCATATAAATATGGATTTCTGGCACCTTTGGCTTTTGAACCTCTTACCATGGCTAGGATTGATGGGGGGTTGATCTGTGCTTGTCCAAATGAGCTCGATGATGCCTTAAACAGTGACCTCTGATGATATTTTTTATATTTTTAGAATACTATCCTCAAGTATTTTAAACCTTTAAAAAAAATTTTTGCCACCCGATAGTTGTCTCCATTTTATACTTTTGTTATTTTATTTTATTACCTTCTAATTAAATTTCGAGATGCCAAAAATTAGCCCAAACAAAATGGGGTGTCTATAATTGCCCCTCTTTGGTTATTGCTAAGAATCAGAAACTAGGCAAAGATGGATAAATACTATTTTATTTGGGGTATGCTTAATGCTACCCTTTGTTCTTACGATGAAGAGACAAAATTAATATAATGCTAGGATAAGCATAATTTTGGTGGCGATTTTGATTTTTACAAAAGAAATTAAATTCAAATTCTTGGATGAAAAACCTAGATTGTGATCTTAGGCTCGATTTATCCTTAGGTTCAATTAAAAGAGGATAGAATGCTATTTTGCCAAATTACAGCCAGCAATGTAGGCTCTAAAAGGATTTCTTGACAAAAGTTTTGGGATGAAAAACATAGACCATGATCCTAAGCTCGACCTATCCCTAGCTTCGACTTAGAAAACAATTGAGTGCTAACATGCCGAATCACGGCTAGCAACGTTGGGCTTTAAAAAGATTTCTTGACAAATTTTGGATAAAAGACTTAGAATTCAATCCTAGCTTAACCTATCCATAGGTTTGACTGGAAAAAAATGACAGAGTGCCAATGTGCCAAATCACGGCTAGTAATGTTGAGCTTTGAAAAAATTCGACATGTTGGCACTCTATCATTTTTTAAGTCGATCTGACATAACAATGTCATTGGGCTTTGACTTTTAAAGACACGAAGGCAAGAGCCAATTAGCTAGCACTGACCTTACGGCATCATTGGGCTTAGATTTTCTTAATATGAGAGTTTGGAGAGATATGGTTCTTACTTGAGCGACCCTCTGATTTGGTAATTTTTGATGTCAAAAGTTCTTATCAGGGAGATCTTCAAGGTTGGACATATTCTACTTAATGTGATGCTGACAGGATGATGTTATGTAATAAAAATATAAATGCATGATGTAATGATGGAAGCACAACTTTCTTTATAAGATGGCCATATGATAATGACATGAAGTTGAACACGAGAATAGTCATTGCAAGTTATCTTTTCGATTGAAAGTTCTGACAATTATTTTTTTGATGCCATAGTTTAAATTACTGATTTCAAACTTGATTCGCTTTGAGATCATGACTCTTTTCATATAATTTGATGCCTGGATAGTTGTTATTTTGACTTGGAGTTTTTTTGACAAGGTGATAATTTAGATGATCATGTTTCTTGACTCAGGATGTCTAATGACTTTTTTTTGACAATTTGACGATTTGTGTTTCTTGGGACTGATATTTAATGATCTTTTCTGACAGGATTGCTTGGTTTTGTTAACAATTTAAAGATCAAGTGACCTTTAGCTTAGCTGTCTATGTATCTTAACTGAACTAGTTAGTATTTGAGCCCTCGCAAGATTTTTAACTGGGGTCTATAAGCTTGGCTTAGGTTGGTTTTGATGGTTTTTCATGACTGATGGCTCTAGAAGGTTACGAATGATTTGGTACACGATCATGACTAGTATGCATTAAGTGTGATGGGTTTATGATTTTGACAATCAAGGTGCGAACAAAGTTTCATATGCTCTCTTTGTCATTTTTGATGTAATTTCAAGGAATCCCAATGTGAATTTTATTTAATTATCAAGTATTATAATTAAATAACAAGTGTAATGCAATGCAGTTATGAAATAAGAGGGTTAAAAAGAAATAGGATGATATTCCATTCATGACAAGGAATGCAATATGTATATGTTTACCATTGACAAAAGGTATGATAACAAGAAAGTATGATGACAAGAATGTAATCTTTTGGGCAATTGATGCCCCCGATAATCATGACATGAATGTTTCATCTGGTCTACCTTAAGATCTTTCCTGAATAATCAACATGTCTGATGTGAGCTAATCTTCTAAAAACCTCTAAGGTTGCCCCATGCCATTTTGCAGTTGCCTCAGACTTAGGTGAGTTTAGTGAGGTTCGACATTTGGCTAAGATTTGATCTAATTTGGCTTAGATTTCAACTTGGTTTAATTAAGGCAGGGCTGAGTTTGGTTAGATATGACCAGAGTTGGGCAAGGTTTAATTGAGGTTTTTTCTAACAGGTATTTGGTAAAATCTGATTTGGTTTAGATGAGGTGTAGTTTAGATGTGATAGGTTAACAAAAAAGGTTAAGAGTTCAAGATATTGACAAATTATGACCAAAGACTTTTGAAGTTGACCAAAAAGGTTAGGTTTTAGAATGGTTGTCGCCATAGGGTCAAGATGCGATATAAGATAGACATAGGTTTTGATTTTTGCAAATCGATTAGGAAAAGTAGATGAAAGTTCCTCCACTCAAATTTCTTGAGACATTGTCATGACACTCTCTCGATTTATAAATATGATAGTTTGATAAGGGTTAATCTTCGCTAGTGACCCTTAACCCTTAGGAGGTTGTTTGGAAAAGCTTTTTCAATGGGTGTTGGTCCTAATTGAGGGGTATTATTTGGAAATGAATTTTGATGAAAGTTTCAGAAATTGGATATCTTGTCTTGACTCCCGAAGGTTCTAGACATCTTGACATTTTAAGGGTCTTGATAGCTCTTTGATTGAACGAGACAATTTTCTGTTTTATGGCTATGTGGGTAAGATCTAAGATAACTTGCGGATTTTTTATTTACTCTAAATTGCCCTTTTCGAGTTTTCACCTTAAAGCTTCATTTTTTCCTTTCTTAACTTTCTTTTTTTTTGATGTTTTTTTTTTGTTGTTTATTTTATTGACTACTTCATCATGCCCCTCAAGGAAACTTAAAATTTTCTAAAAGCATAATTTCAAGGACAATAAGTTCATTAGTGTAAACAGCCATGCTTGATCGAAATGGACTTTTCAATATACGTAGTGTAGGTTAAGTTTAAGGTTCTAAAAGAAACAGTATATAGGCATAAATTTTGTGTTTGAAGGTGATTAGGTTAATGATCATTTCTAAAGATTTTCACCCTTTTTATTTTTTGATGTCCTCATTTTTTTTAGTTTCCTTCCTTTCGATTTGATCTTGATTTTGACTTTTGATTGATCTAATTTGGACTTTTGACTTTTGTTGATTTTGATTTTTTATCTTTGACCTTTTTTTAAGGGAATTTTATACCTTGATGACTTGGTAAATCCCAAATTTATCCTATGATGTTGTGCATTTTAATAATTACAAAAGTGGATATCTACCCTTTTTCCTAAAAGGCTTTCCATGCCTTCTAGTACGGAGGGTGATCCTTGATTACAGTTCTTGAAAGAATGAATTCGTTAGGCTTAAAGTGGTCACAAAGAGGGTATTTTACAATTTGTGACAGGGTTCATATGATTGTGACATCTCTGATGTCATAGGACCTTCTTTAGAATCTTTGTCAGAATTAACTTCACTAATACAGATTGACAGCTCAAAATCAATCTGGAAGCTTATTGAAAGTATTCATGTCACTTTCATCAGAGCACCTGAAAAGGTAAGTAAATACAAAGATATAGAGATAAAAGATTTAAGTAAAGATGAAGAATAAAAATTGGCACATAAGATGAAATGTTTTATGCAAAAGTCATTCTTATTGATAATACTTGGTAAAAGATGCCTATTACATAGGATTCTTACAAGCTATTAGGTAAACGTAAGTAGGTTCCAGTTCTTGGCATTACATGAAAATAGATTAAAAAAGCACTGGGGTTTCTAACATGACCTTATTATTAAGAATAGATTCTAGTGATTGGGGATGGATCTCATCACTTGGCTTATACAGCTTCGGTTGATCGTTGATTACATTGACTTGAAGGTTATAAACACTGATCATGTTTATAGTTGGTTCATGATGGTTGGCTAACGGATTAGTAGCAACATTTAGCCCTGATTCATCTCAAATTGCAAGACTTTCAAGTCAATAAGGCTTTGTATCTTTCACTTAAAAGTAAGTAGTTTTCAGTGTCAGGCCTTATTACTTCTGCGTGGTAGTCACAATGGGCATTAATATTATACCATTAAGGGTATAAGGGCTTCTTTTAGAGAACATAAATGAGAGTGACTAACTGCCCCTAAAGTAGTGCCTGGAAGAACTCCTTGTAGGTCATAGGATAGGATCAAACTATTATCTCTTAGGATTTACTCTTTAGTTGTTTGGAGGATTGTTAACAAGGGGATTAGCATTTTGATTAGTTGAAGGTGGATTGTTTCATGGAAGATTTGAAGGGATGGTAAAGGTTAGATTATAGGTTATGACATATGGTTGAAGGGGGTGAGAGATCATGATTAGATTACGGTAGGATCAGGGTAATATACTCTGGGCACCTGATAATGACTCTACTGTGTTGTGTTTGCATAGCTTATGACATTTGCTTCTCTTTTTCTTTTATGGACAACTGACTTTTTACTTGACTTAAGTGATTTGCTTTTTGACATTCAACCACTTTTGATAGCAACATCAATCATTTCTTCGAATAACATGAGATCAGATGGCGTTCCCTACCAATTTGTCATAGTATAAGGTGTGTAGGATATTGATAAATATCATGTTCATTTTTCTCAGTCAAAAGGGGCTGAACCAAGGTTGTTTCTTCTCTTATCACTTGGCATATTACTTGAAGCTCTTCGTAGGCTTCTTTCCCAAATTCATGAGGGAAAACTAGTTAGGAGCCTAATCCAACTCGTGTTGATATTGACTTAAGAAAGCTCTAGCCAAGTTGGCCTATGGTTGATTTTCAATATTGTCAAGCTCAATATACCACTTAGTGGCTACTCCCGATTAAGTTATCTTAGAAGTAGTGCATAAGGAGCTTCTCATTTTTTTCGTACCCAACCATCTTTCTGAGATGCATTCGAATGTGCATAACAGGGTTAGAGTCTCATTGAACTTCTCAAACTTTAATGCTTTGAACCTTGGAGGAATGACAAAGTTAGACATCTAAGATAGGGATTAGCCATTAATGGCTTTGAACTTATCATTTTCTTCAATGGCTTGGAGGTACTTCTTTAATAGTTGATACTTGTTCATTTCTTCAAACTTTTGACCATTTATCTTACCTTGCTCATCATGTTCAAAGGTTATATGATTGACCTAGGAGACTCTCGTATTCACTCCTTAGAATCTAAGGAAAATTGATTAGTCACATTGGGTACAAATATCGATGGTATTAGCAGGGTTTGTGCTGTGTTAGGCTATTGTTTTTTATGTGTTTCTTCTTGGGTAGCTTCAGTATTGTTGGTAAGATGATTTTCCAGATTATCCAACTCTTTTTTTGTATCCATAGTATTGGTCTGCCATTTTTCTTTTGTGAATGTTATCATTAATTCCATGATCTTCATGCTTTGAACTTGCATTTCATCTTGCTGATGAAGCATTTAGTCTTGAAATTCTTTATACATCAGCTTAAGTTGCTTGATGCGTTCTTGGTTCCATGATTCATTTGTGATGTGGATATATTATAATGGCGTGCAATATTCGATTTCGTGTTCCTTGCCTGATTTCAAAATCCCTTGCACTTTTATGACTATTCTCTATTAGACTCTTATGACATGTGTTTATTGATGATTGCTTATAATGGAATGATTTTAAGCATGAAATCATGACACTAAATCATTATTGAGATGAATAAATGAGTAAAATAATCAAAATAATTAAGTTAGTTGTATAAATGCAATAAAGATAATTGGCTTGCAGATAGCTTCACTAATAATGTCTTTCATGAAGCAATAAATGGAGTTTAATTACATTCGAAGGTGTCTGACATGATTGCATTATCCATCACATGTCTTTGAGACTTATTTTACCCTTTACATGTGTCTTTGATATATAACCAGGCTTAAAGATGCTTTTGTCTTCATGTTACTAACCTTCTGACCATGCTTTGATTTCTTTAAAAGACTTGAGGAGGGGACCCAACTATTGCTTTATGATAGATTCCCCTTGTTGAACACTAAGACTTTAACTAATTGACCAAAAATGATGGATATGATGAAATGATGCATGCAACAATCAAAATGCAAAAACAGGAAATAGGTTATTGATAATACAATATCATAAAAACAAGAGTCAAGAATAAAAGAATGAAACTACATATGAAAAATGCTCGAAAATAGGCTTATGATGACTAGGGTCGGATATGACCATTACAAGTATCATGTCAAATAGCATACCTATGGATAGCATAACGACGTGTTTAAGTCAAAAGTTGCCTTATTGAAGTGATATGATACCTCTAAGTACAAGTACAAGCCATCAATCAGACAGCATAATGGCTTACTTAATTAAAGTTTTGCCCTTATGAAGATGGTACGATACCTTATAGGGATGAAACTCAATGACTAGTTGGTAATTTTCATTAATCATCACCAATGGTGGGCATGCGTTAAGCCGTCACTTAAATAGCATAAAGACTTATTTGGGTTAGACATGGCTTTTAGGGTGACATGGTTACTTTGGGGGTGATGACATTCGTTTGCCATCAGTCATATTTTTTACAATGGGTTATGTGATAATTAGATGGTGTAACTATGTGTCCTGACACTGAAATAACACGTTTAGGTGACAATATTCATTCACTATCACCTATGTAACTATGGTATGCGTGAGTAAAGGTTAAAAGTGTTTCCTCAATTATTTTTAGTCTTTAGGTTAATCTAGTAGCCTTTTGATATGTTTTGACATAATTTGGCTCTTACAGCTCACTACGTGAGGTTCAGGTTAACACCTAGATCGGTATCCGAATCGTTTATCCATCCGCTAAGGGTAGCTAAGGCACTCCAATCCTAGGTCCATCATAAGCTTAGCAGAAAGAGTTTGATCTAATTGAAGTATTTTCCTATGCAAATGCAGAAGTGTACTTACTAAGTACATAGTTAATTTACACACCGGAAGGTATTGCTATGCCTATGCATAAGGGTACCCATAAAGGTTGATAGCTCACTTCCTTCTAATAATTAGGCCCTAACCTCACCATGTAGTTTGGTAGGAATTTAATGTAAATGTGAGTACACAATATGTGTCGAGGAAATAATAAAACCTTTTGTTTACCCTTGTATTACCATATTTATCGAATTGATTCTTATTTTGGTACAAGGCAACCTTGACGATAACATGACAAAAAGATGACAAATAAAAGATTAGTAGACAAAAATGGAAGGGGATTATAGCTAAATAATTGCTGAAAATTGACGGAATCGAGAACTAAGCAAGACATGGCTAGTTATAGGCTTAACTCTTTAAATTAGTCCTAAGCAAGCCTGTGCATCTTAAAAGTATTTCCCGATGGGGAAATGTCCTCTCGACTGGGACTCTTCCCTCTTTTGACATGATAGGAACAAAAAAAATAGATTCCCGGCTCTTGACCATGAAAGGGGATTATCAAACAAATCACTCTTCTAGCTAGTCTAGGGTGGCCATCATAAAGTGGCCAACAATTGGAACCACCGTCGATCATTTAGGCTAGGTGTGATTGGATGCCTAGTGAAACCTATATTCAGAGTTATGAAACTCGAAGCATCAATTCCATCATCTATGCAATTCGAAGATTCAAACTATTAGGTTTGAGAGTTGGTTATGCGCAAGGTGGTACGAACCTATCGTGACTAGCCATGTCTTAACTTAGTTTTAGTTCCCTCAATTTTGACTTGTCATTATTTAAATATAATCCCCTTCTTTTGCATGAATTTGAATTAAATAAACCCAGCTTTTAGATAAAAAATTTAAATCATATATACACCCCGTAGAGGTGGGGAACATAAAATTTTTTATTAAAGTATTCTCCAAATTTAGTTTTTTTTTTAAGTTGAATAATCTATATCAAGCAGTGGAGAGATAGCGACACGAAAAATTACCTTATAATTTTTTGAAAAATAATTTTGGAAACATGGTTGCAAAATGATCATTAAAATGGAAACGTGCTAGTAAGACAAAAAAGAAATAATACCACATAAGATAAAAATGCCTATAATCTCAAAAGGCTATCTAATTGATAATAACATTTGGGTGGGCAATTTGGCTTTGGTGGTATTAATCCTAATGCCTATCATATCCATGTCATCACATGTATAAAGATAGTCACCAACAGTTTAAAGCAAGTTCTAGAGAAACATGTTATCATGAGAGCACACAAGAAACAAATTGGATTGATATGCATATTGCATCAATCACATCAGCCAAAACTTACAAGGATGTTTATACAAGTTGATCTTAAGTCTAAACATGCTTCTCAATCAACATATCATATTAATATTGGCTTATGAAAAATGATGTTTCAAGATTAATTCCCTTAAGAATTCTTTTCAATAATATCCTAATTTTAAACTTACTCAATTTATATCTTATCATTGCATTAGAAGAAACTAAAATGAACAAACAAAAGATAAATTTAACTAAGGAGTCAAAACAAAAACCTAAGAAAAAATTAAGAAAAAACATGCCTATTAAAGTTAAAGCAATACTAAAAAGGATAAAAAAAAATCTTAAATATTTCCCCTTACACTTTATCTTTATATTGTTTTCAACGTAAGATTATCACGCTGAATAAAAGAACTAGGTACATGAGAGTAAGAAAATGTAACTAAGAAAAATAATAAAAGACAGAGCGAAGGTGAGTAAGAAGTATCATATCTTTTTATTGCATGCTCTCTATCTGTTAGGTTGCTTCCTAATAAGCACTTGGTTTAGTGTCCTCAACTTGATGTGGACGTATGCTATCAGTTATTAGCATATGTTGGCTCATAGAGTGGCACCTCTTCTACATCATGCGTTGTGATGTTCTCATGGTATGTTATCAACTTATGTCCATCCCTCTTGAACATCTTATCCAATTTTCTGGCCTCTAATTTAAACTATAGTATAAGAGAAAACATTATTACTATAAAAGGTCCTACCTAATAAGAACATAACTTACCTAAAAATAATTTAAGGCATGAGTGGAATAGAAGAACATTTTGCCTAATAGCAAAGCTTTTTCTTGAAATCATCTTATCATGGAAAGCCTTAGTTTTTTTCTTGTAAATCTTGGAGCTCTTATGAGTATCTTTTCTTATCTCCTCAAGTTTTTGTATTTAAAGTTTCCTTTAAACACCCATTGCATCCATCTCTATTTTGCATTGCTTTACTGCTGAATATGCTTTATGTTCTAATTCAACTGGGAGATGGCATGGCTTACCATACACCAATCGATAAGGAGACATACCAGTAGGCATCTTATATGTTATCTAGTAAGCCCAAAATGCATCATCATGTGATTAAGATGTTCAAGATACGCTTATATTAGAGAGAAAAGAAGAATTAAGGCATGAATTTTAGGGTATAAAAAATGGGAAAATAAAGATTTAATGCAACATCATGTGATTAAGATGTTCAAGATTTTTCTGAAAGCATTTTTCATGGAACGACCCTGTAGCTTATGTAGTTGTACTTGATATGACAAATGGTCATCTTTCATCATCGTTTACAAGTATACAAATTATTTACCAGCTTACCCCTTTTAAGCCGAATAAATTTCTTTATGCAAACTCTAATAAAAAATCACCTTTCACATTGTGAGGCATGGAAAATAAGATCTCTTTGAAAATGTAGGAGGCAGATTTATCATTTTACGATTTAGAGAAATGCCCAACATTATTAGGCAAATGCCAAATCGACCAAGTTTATAAAATCTAAGATTCCCTCATAAAAAATGGAAAAAAGCAAAAGCAAAAAATGAAAAGAAAAGCATAAAACAAAGGATAAAAGAATGAAAAAAAGGAAGATAATATGAGGAAACAAAGCGTTATTTTTCATAAAGTATAAGAGATGAAAACCTTCATTAGAAGAAATGATCTTTGATCTCATCACCCTTAAATACTTGATTTGGGCCTGTATTCCACCATTTTCTAAACCTCGAACCATGGCCTACACTATGTACCTCAAAAGTTTATTTTGGTCATGTATGCCTATTTAAGCTGATGAGCCCATTCTTCAAGATATTGTTCTTTTGGATTCCTAAGAGCATGATAAAGGAAGAAAAAAGAAATGGAAAATGGAAAAATAAAGCTCTACGGTGAAAACTTGAAAACAAGTAGTCTAGAGCAAGATAAAAGAATTTTTGATGTTATTCATAGGATTATTGAGATTTTTAACAAAAAAATTTAAGGACACCCAAAAATCCCTGAACATTCTAAGGTGTCGACTCTTATTTAGAGAGTTTGACTTAGATAGTTAAACTTTTTACATTTTTGTAAAAGTAACCTCATAATCTTGAATTTATCACGTGCAATTTTAATGCTAGTCGAGTTATTGATAAGAGGATACTTATAAGAATGTCAAGTTTGTTTGGTTCCTAGGGAATCCATGTTTTGTAAAGCCTGATATTTTTGAGGGCCTTGGTGAACGAGGAGTATATTTCATTTTGGACAAATCAAAGCTTGCTTATATTAAACCTTTTAACCCAATTTACAAAAAGCCAACCACTATTCAAATGAATTTCTTAATAGTGGGTTATTAGTCTTCAATAGACTTGAATATTGTATGCTTTAGTAGCATTATTTTTAGAACTAAAATTTTTCCTTAGATAAGAACTTTAAGAAAAATACATTTTTTAATATGATGATTGTTTTGAGAATGATGTCATGAATAGAGGCAAAAGCTCTTTTGAAAAAAGGGCAAAAGTTGATATGAATCCTATTCCTTAAGTGAAAGGACAAAAAGTGAAAAGCTAGGGTGTGAATTTTTTTATACAAGTGTGGAACCTATGAGGGAGATGGTAAAAGAGTTTGAGAAGGAATAATTTCTTCTAGGACATGAGTAGCTTAGTGTATATTGTAACTTAAAAAAAAAATAACAAGACAAGCTAAGCCAAGTTTGGGAAAACCACCTAGGATCACAGTCTTTATACCTTTATAAATAGGTTGAAATTGATAAAGGGTCTCACTTATTTTGAAGCCATAAATAGACAATGATAGGAGAAGATGAGATAGCTAGTTTGATTGAAAAAAATATGACAAGAATTTGTTCGAGGTATTAGCATTGCATGTCATTCGTTGATACAATACACAACATTACATAACATTCATAGTATACATTACATTACATTTTCAAAGAAGATTTTAAATTATGACATAGATAAATTTTCCTTAGATAATCTTAGACCCTCCCTTGCGATATGTTTCAGAGAGTTCAAAAGCCTTTCTTAAGGATATTTTTCAAAGATATCAAAAGCCTCTTTTAAGGATACTTTTAGAGATTTTAAAAGCCTTTCTTAAGGATATTTTCAAAGACTTTCCAAAGGCTCTCTTGAAGACATCTTTTAAAAATTTATAAGCCTCTCTTAAGGATGTTTTCAAAGATTTTAAGAACTTTTCTTGAAAATATGTTTCAAAAGAGTTTAAAAGCCTCTCTTTAGGATATTTTTCATAGTTTTCAAAATTCTCTCTTGATGATATGTTTTAGAGATTTTTAAAATGTCACTTAAGGACATCTTTCAAATGTTTAAAGCCTATCTTGAGGATAGATTTTTTTAGGGCTTTTAAAATTCTGTCTTAAGAACATGTTTTTCAAAGTCTTTAAAAGCCTCTCTAGAGAACATTGTTTAGGGATTTTTAAGGCCTCTCTTAAAGATAATTTTCATAGTTTTCTCTCTTGAAGACATCTTATAAAGGTCCTAAAAGCCTCTATTGAAGACATTTTCTAGAATTTTCAAAAGCCTCTTAGATTTCAAAAGTCTTTCTTGAGGATATTTATAAAAAATTTTCAATATATTTTTAGGGGCATTTCTTTGAATCTTGTTTCTACACAGGTTGTTAGGTCATTTTCTTGTGAATATCTTTTAACTATCGATATCACGTTACCTTTAGATTTCAATTTTGCTAAGATTATCACTAAAGGCTTTTTATTTTAATTCGAACTTGTTTTTCTTTGGTAAATAGGTCAAGTCTTAGGTTTCCTATTAAATGGTAGTGATAATCTTTTTAAAATTAGGATGGGCATGGACGTTGATTCATTTGTAAGTTGAGATAATCATAAGAAACATGTTTCACTAGAGTTAGATGAATCATAGGAGACATCAAGATAAGATCTGTATTATGATTGCATATCAACATGAAATAGAGATCATGTATTTCTATTTATCATACATTACAAGGCTTAGTTAACATGTTGTTCTGAAAAATGTTTGCTAGAATTTGAAAGAATTCAGGTATAGATGCTAAACTCAAAAGAGATTATTTTCCCAGTAAGATCAAGTTTAATTTAGTTAGTTTAGAGAAAATACTAATGAAGTTGGCATTTTTTAGGGAGGTTAAGCCTAAAAAGAAAGTCCAATTTAGTTGGTTTAGGTAAAAACCTATGAGGTTGGTGTAGACACCTAATTTTATCCAAGCCCTTTCTCTAACCATCTTAAAATATCTAAAACCAAGAACTTAATGACTACTTAATGGAGGTAGACTTCCTTTAGGTGGATTAACCATTTTCAAGACATTTTTAGTCCTACTTAAATGGCCATAAGTGGAAGTGATAGAAAATGTGCCACTTTAAAGGTCGATCTTGGAAAAAAAATGAATATTAACAAAAAAATTAGTTTTTAAATTTATTCTTTTGAAATTTTAAAATTTCTATTTGCAGATGGTATCAAGGTTAAATTTTCCATTTTTAGGAATTTTAAAAAAAATTTCATAAAATTTAAGAATTAACCGTCATATATTTTTATTAATATATGTGTAGTATTTATGCTGATATGCATTCTAAAAAACCAAATATATTCAAGAAAAAAAATCTGTTTTTGCATTTTATACTATGAGATGTCAAATTGAAAATTTTATTAATTAGTTTTGAATTTTTCATTGTACCGCGAGTCTCTACTTGTGAATTTTTTAAGTAAAACTTGCTCCAAAATTTAAGTTTTCATCTTTGTTATTTTTATAAATTAATAAATAATGTGTTGAATTCAGTCCATTTTTATAAAGTTTGAACGTGTTTTTATAATTTTCTCGTTTCTAAAATATGTGGTTTGTACTCCATAAATTTTTTTGGAGAATTTTTATAAGTTTATAATTTTTAAAATTCTTCAAATACCTTCATTAAATTCATATTAAATTAGTTTTTGAAAATTCAATTTATTTTGTGAGTTTTGCTTTTTTTTTTTTCTAAATAACAATTTTCCTCCATAAAGTATTTCGTAAATTTATATGAGTTTCGAATTTTTAATTAGTTTTTTTCTCATCCCTAAAAGCTCTTTAAAATTTTTTTAGTATTCAACATATGGAATTTTTATGACAATTTTATTTTTATTATTTTGGGCCCAATTTCTTTAATAAGCATAAAACTTGTAAATTTGGTTAATGGGCCCAATAAGCCCATTTCATTCTCAACAAGCCCAATGGGATTTCTAAGTCCATTTTTAGTTTTCCATCAAGCTCATTTCATTCTCTACGGGCCAAACAAGCCCATTTCATTCTCTACTGGCCCAACAAGCCCATTTTTATTTATTTCTACCAAGCCCATTAACTTTCCAATAAGGCCCAGTTAGGCCCATTAATTTTTCCTTTTTACCAAAATTTTTATTAATTCTTTTGGATGCAAGAATTTCATATAAATAATTAAATGGGTCTTTTACGTGTTTAAACTCATAATTAAAATTGTCAATTTATAACTTTTTATTTCTTACAATTTAGTCTTTTTACTTTAATTTTTCGTTCCTTTTCATAAAATTTGCCACTATAATTTTATTTATTCATACATTTCAAGAATTTATATATACTTATTTTAATTTCAGAATATGATATTTCAAATTTAATTAGGAGTGGATTTTATCATTAAGTTCAATACTATCAAAATTAAATTTTTTCTCTCTCATGTCTCTAGATGATGATGTCATGCATGATATCATGAACGATGACACATGAAAAATGGCAAAAATCACTAATTAAAATCTTATCAAAAAAGAAAAAAATTAAAAAAAAAGGTAAAAAAATCAATAAAAAAGGAAATATGTAGAAAATGGTAAGAGCATTCGGCCAAGGGGGTTTCTTACCACCTTTGACCGGTTCTCCCCCTTATAAATAATGGGAGAAAGTTTTCATTAAGAAGCTTTTGACATCCATAACCAAAAAACACTAAAAAACACAAAAATTTCTAAAGTTTTTCAAGCTTCTAAGGTAAATTCACTCGAAAAACTCTTGATTTTTGTTCATTTCTCATCCTTTTTGTAAGCTTGATGATCACTTATGCTCATGGATTTTGATCCATGTTGAAAGGCCAAGTTTTGAAAGCTATGAACAACTTTATGTATTTAGTGATTTTTTTTGTATTTTTGTTAATAACCTGATTTTTTTAATGTTGTTGTTGATATGTTGTTTATTTTTTTCATGTGGATATATTCAATAATAGTATTATTTTCCTTGATGTTTTCATGTAAATACTTGATAAAATACGCTTATATGTTGTTTGTTTATGGTTTTAAACATGTTGGTGTTGACTTGAGCTTGGTAGAAAATTGGATATATATATATATATATATGTGTATGTGTGTTTATGTTGAAAAAAAAATTTCTTAGTGATATATGGCTTGGCCAAATGGTGTACAAGCTTGGATTTAATTTATTTCTTGATTTTTCTTGATATTTAGAATTATTTTATAAAGCTTGAAAGTTCAGGGGTCTAAAAATAATTTTTCAAAATTTTTGAAGGCCTTGGATGGGTAAAGCCAAGACTGGTCGGAACACATGTGCCTTGTTTGGTGATGATTTGTGACTTTTTGATGTTATTTTATAATATTAGAAAGTTTAGGGACTAAATTGCAAAAGTGTCAAAATTTTTCTTAGGCCATATAAGCTTGGCCAAAACTATAGTAAAGCCTTTATGTGTGTTTTAATGTTTATTTAAGCATGTTTTATGATTTTTTACCTTGTAATGGTCATTTTGTAATTTTAGAAAGCTTAAAAGCTTGTTTGCAAATATGGAAAAAATTTGTTCCAAGGCCAAAAGTGTTTGGCCAAATACTTTTAATTATATTTGGTATGCTTTTATTGCTAATTTTGACATGTTTGATATGAGATTATATATTTTGTTTCATTTTGGGATTAAATTGAAAAAAAATAAAAAAGTCCAAAAGTCTTTTTTGTAAAGTCTTGCATTTAGGGTTAATGGAATATTTTGACATTTAAGGAATATTCTTGCTTTCCTTTGGTCCTCTGAAAGGGTGTAAAAAATATTAAAACCTTTCGTATTATTCTAATTCTTCAGTGGGATACAAAATGTAATTTTGAAAAGTTTAAGGACCTATTAGCAATTTTTGCATCTTTGGTCATTTTTATGTCGAAGTTACTCACTTAGGTTAAAATTGTCATTTCATATCATTATTAAATTCTTTAGGGTTACCAGGATATTTTTATATTAAAGATACGTTTTAGGGGTATTTTAGTAATTTATGTTATAATCGAGTCTTCTATGATCACTAGGATACTTATATGTCAAAGATGCATAATAGGGATAGATTCATCTTTTTCTAAAATTATTGAGTCTTTTAGGCTTACTGAGATATTTCTACATTAAAGGAACACTTGAGGGACATTTTAGTAATTTATATTAGAACTATGTCCTATGTGATCATTAAGATAATTATATGTCGAAGGTGCATAGTCAGAATAGGTTCATTCTTTTATAATGTTTAGTCCTTTAGGGTATCATGATACTTTCATATCAAAGGTATACCTTAGAGGGCATTTTTAGTATTATTATTTTAGAACCAAGTCTGTTAAAGTTATCGAGATACTTTCATGTCGAAGGTACTTTAAGGGACATTTTGGTTTCTTGGGCCAAATTCGTGTCCTAAGAGTCTAGTTTCGTACGTGGAGTTTAAACCAAGTCTTAAGACAAATTTTATTATTTACTATAAAATCAAAATTTTTTAAAATTAAGATAATGTCTCCAAATTAAAGTAATACATGAAATTTCTCCCAGCATATAAAAGGGGTTCTACAAATTATTTTAATATTGAGATATCCTTTTAAAAATAAGAACATCATAATTTTTTATGAATTTTGAAAAAATAAAACCTTTTGTATTCCTCCGACTCTCTAGTAAGATATAAAAGATATTTTGACTTTTAAAACCTTTCATATTCCTTTGGTTTTCCAGTAGGGTACGAAAGAAAATGATAAAATTTTCATGTTCTTTCGATTCTCCGATAGGGTATGAAGGATATTTTGGTTTTCGAAAAACATTAAGGACCTGATTTTCTCAAGGAGAAAAATAAATTTGTTTCATAAAATAATATTTTGAGGTACATAAATTATAATTAAGTATCAAATATTGGAACTGAATAAAGATCAAATTTTAAGTTAAGATGTGGTCAATAAGTACTGATTATCAAGCGTTGCCAGAAGGATCGATGCTTACTTGTTATTGTAAACTAACTCCTAGGCCCTTTCAAGCAATCTTTGGTAAAGACACAGATCTCGAAGTTTGTTTTTAAAGGTTTCATAACCCTTGAAATAGTTATTTTTGTAGCGACTATTTAGGGTTAAGTCGAGTGGGCAATTCATCTCAGCAACTCAGTTCCCAAACACAAAAAAAAAGAAAAAATCATAATGTGGCCCTTAGAAATAAAAACAATGATATATATATATATAGAGGAATAAATGGTGCACCCACCTTTTAAGTTTGGCTAGTTAGGATTCGTATCTAGGCTAAGTTGCAATAGTTGGCACTTGTAGGGAGGTTATGCCACATAGAGAAAGATTAAGTCCAATTTAGTTAGTTTAAAGAAAAGACGTACAAGGTTAGCACTTTTTAAAGATGTTAATCCCTATATATATATATATATATAGAGAGAGAGAGAGAGAGAGAGAGGGAGATAAAGAAACTCCAATTTAGTTGGTTTAGAGAAAAGACCAATGATGTTGGCACCTTTAGGGAGAGTATGCCTTATGAAGAAAGATTAAATCCAATTTGGTTGGTTTACGAGAAAAGCATTAAGGTCGGCACTTTTAGGTAGATTTTAAGTCTAGTGTCACTAGTTTAGAAAGAAGACTGATAAAGCTAGCACTTTAATGTTTAGTTTTAGTGTGTTTGTTTGTTGTATAAAAAAAAAAACTCTTTCTTCTATTGGGATTTGTCAGGTCCCAGACAAAATAATGTTTATAAGTCTTTTTCTTGTTCCTGAATACTTAACAATAGCCAAAGAGGGGTAGCTATGGACATTTGATTTTGTCTGAGCCTCTTGGTTGACTTTTTCCAGGCTTTTATGAAGTGAACGAAATTTTCTTACTTTTAATCTTTCATAACCTAGGTTTAGGGATGATTCTATGGGTTAATGTTGATAATAGAAGGCAATTAGACTTAGTCGAACAATTTAGGGGAGAATGTCGAATTTCAAAAATCAAGACTTGGGCCACAAAAATTTGAGTATGATGAAAGTTGGCTACTTTATGCCTTTTGAGAGAAATAAGAGGATTATTAAAGACGTTTGGAATAAAAATAGGCACGATTTAAGAGTTAAATCAAAAGGTCAACAAAAAGTTAAAAGTCAACTATAAGTAAAGTCAATAGTCAAAATTTAAGTATATGCCAAAACTTTAACTTTCAAATGGGTAGAGTTCTAGAACTCGAATTTCAAAATTGATTAAACCAAATGAAATTAAATATGAAATATAGGTTAAGAAAGTGCAATAAAAGTCAGGTCATGAAGAAACCTTAGAAATCAAGTTGCTGAGAATTTTTGATAATTCAATTCGAGATGTTTGGGATAAAAAACTCTAAATTTTTCAAGGAAAAGTCATTAGGGACTATTTTCACTATAAAAAGGAACATCCAACTACATTTTTACAAGTACATATGATGGTTATTAGATGGAAATAAAATTTGTGCAAGATTAGGCATGAAATAATTACATGGTCAAATTCCATATAAAAATGTGGGAAAAATTAATTTCATTCATCCAATTACAAGAAGGGTAGGCTAAAGGTGACAAGCTCCTAAATAACCCATCCTAATCTATATAAATAGGTGGTGGCTACCAAAATTTCACACTTTTCTATTTACACATATTTTTCTCACAAATTCTCATCATTTTGGATTTTCTCTCAAGAGATCTAAAGAGCAAAGCTTAAGAGGTACATTTCCATCTTTAATCCCTTAATTAAATTGTTTGATGTATATGATTTCTATCTTTATTACTTGACCTTTGATGCTTCTATGCTATATGACCAATATGAAGTAATGCTTGGATGATTTAGCCATTCATATTTTTGATGGTTTTGTGATTAAATCATGATTATAGCTAAGATTTCTTGATTGTATGTTTGATTTAGCATAGTTTGATTATGATTTCTTTGAATATGAGCTTGAAACATGTTTAAATGCTTGAATTTGTGAATAGATCAGCTAGGTTGATTAAGTTTAAGTCAAATTTCATGAAATGCTAAGATCTAGTGTGGTATTGCCAATTTAAACTTGGATCTATGATTCATGAGCTAAAATGTGATGATGATAAAATTTCATGTTTAAATATGCGATTGATGATCGGCCAACCTTAACATCAAGGAATTAAGTCTCAATTATGATAAAATGTTATGATGTCTTATGATTTTGATGATTTAAGATTAGATGTATAAATTTGAGTTGAAATTTAAAGTTGATTGATAAATTCACATGATGAAATGTTAGATCAACGTTTAATCATGATATATGATGAAGTGTTTGAGTTGGATTGATTATTATGCATTAGATTAATGAATTAGTTAGATCTCATGCATATCAATCAAGTTTGATTAGTTACTATTAAGAAATTAGTGTTAGATGAGCATGAATTTAGCCAAATAGGTTCGACCATGAGTATTTGTTGATGCTTGATCTTGTTTTTCCTTTTGCTTGTGCATTTTATGTTAATTAGATTAACATGTGTCTGCTGAAATGTTTGTGCTGTGTGTTGAAATTTGTTTTCCATAAAAAGAACCTCCAAGCATGGGTTGTAGCTTATCCAGTCAATAGATAAGTTAGAGCTTAGTTTTTTAATATGCTCCTTTAAGGAAATCTTAGAGATATCAAATAAAAATAAGCTTGAATTCAAGCTAATTTCAAGCTAGAAATAATGTTTTTCAAAGTGTGTTTAAGTAGTTTAGAAAGCTTGAACATGTTGAGCCTTATTGGAAGCCTTTAAATGTAGCATCTGTGTTATTAATATGAGTGTTTAAGTTTGATTTAGTTGCTTTTCTAGCATCAACAAGTGGTATTGAGTCACCTCGTAATTGTTTTAGAAGAGTTAAAAAAAGATAACAAGAGAAGCGAGACATTCACATGTCTCGCATTAGCCCTTTTGGTTCGGCTTTTCTTAGCTTTCATATGGAGTTTAATTGTGATTTTTGTTGAAGTCATTATAGCACCATGTTAGGAAGGTATAATGTTCGAATGTTCGAAAGCTAGTTTCAAGATAATAGACGCAACTGTTCAAACCATAGCATCGTTTCTTATGTCATTGTAGTTTTCCAGCACAAGAAAAGATTATTTATGAAAATGATTTTTTAGATTGTAGTACTTTTAGTGTTATACCCATTGGATAAGCTTTCAAATGAGCATTTGAAAGCTCAATTTCATGTTTAAATGATTTGGAAAAAAAATTCATAAAATAAATTAAATGCTTTATTTTCAATGGCTGTTTGCTTTTGATAGATAAAGTATTTATCTTGATTTATCTTGTATTTTTTATTAAAGTGTGTGAAATAAGCTTTCCAATGATGTATGGTACATTTGGAGGCAAGGTTAGGTGAATCGAGGATAAGTTTTCCATTATAGACTGTTTAGATGTCCTGTTCACTACAGTGATGTGTGATTCAAAAAATATTTTGAGCCCCAAAATGATTTTCTACAAATTATTCACTATTTTTCTTGGAAAGTATATAGCGTTAGCTTTCCTAGGGATTTTATTTTGCATTGTTTCGTGTTTGAAATATTCCAAGATAAATTTGGGAAGTTTTAGTGATCAAAGTTATCCCTTATTTTTCAGATTTTTTAGGTTTTATGTTAGTGATTTTTTAGGTATTCAAATACATAAGGATTAGTTTTGTTAGTATTGTTTTGCAAGTCCATAGACTTAGGAATGTTAAGTGGTAAGTTCCCAAAGGCTCACATTGAGGCTCTCAATTTAATAAAAAATTGATTCAAGCTTTGTTTTCAAAGTTTTTTTCTATTCAATTTCATCTTTTTTGTCCATTTTCATAATAGGAAACTTGTTTTATTTTGAAATAATTTTGAATTTTTACCAGCTGTGGAATTATTTTGGAATCACAACTTTTTTCTAAAATTTCATTTTGCACAAAGCTTTTTACTTTAAGTCATGCTATGAATTTGAGTTAGTCCGAAAACAACATTCAGTTGCTCCCATAGATATTTGATATATGGGATACATTTCTTTTTGTTTCTATTGATATATATATATATATACTTATAATTGGGGATTATGGTTGAATATTTAAATATCTGAAACAGAAGAAAACAAATTTGACTAAATGTGACTAGTTGGTATCAATTTTTGGGTGTCGTGAAAAAGATCAAATCCTTACTCATGCATAACCAACTCCAAAAGTCCAATCATTGATATATCTGGATTGATGCAGATTGTAAAATCAATTATTTGGGTTTCTTAACTTTTAAGTAAATGATTTTAATAGGTATTTGATCACACCCAACCATCTCATAATACCTTTACGAGAAGCTCGAATGAACGATTTATTCTGATGATTGGGGCCCTACAATGAACATAAGTTTTTTTCTGTTCTAATGTATTGGGATTCACATTCAAGTATGTTTTGACAGCAACTTTTTATTCCATTCAATTAACTATAATTTCATCTTGTAACAATGCAATTGAATGTTCCTTCTTACGGTAAAAATAATCCCTAATCAATTTTCCTCCAAAAATTCAGAATTTCCGCTCCCATATTTTGAATTAAGCTCTCGAAAATTCTCGGCAAAATTTTCTAAAGTCTTCTCATGACCCAACCTTGATTGCACCTTCTTAACCTACATTTCATCCTCAATTTCATATTGGTGCAATAAATTTTGAAATCCAAGTTCTAAAACATTACCAATTCGAAAGTCAAACTTTTGGCATCATGGTAAACCAAGTAATATATTTTCCTAATGTGTTATACGCATACCCTTTGCGAATGTCCTGAATTTACAAGATTTTCTTAGGATACTGCATATTGTGATGTTAATAGATGAATGTACACAGGTGCTATACAGACCAAGTACCCAAGATACTTCAGACTGTACTATGTAGCATTATACATCAGTTTTAAGATGCTATATTTTTTGGCTCCAGCATCCTGTGTTTGTTGCATGAATTGCTGTGGCACCTAGGATTTCCTAGCTATTGTTGCAGTATCGATTAATTGTTGTATGATATAGTATGGCTATAGTCTGGTGCTATATTTTTGTTTCATCTCCGACTGTTCTTTATTATAAATATCCTATTTGGTAGGATTAATTGTTGTGAGTCGCATAAATCTAGGACCTATAACAGCTAATAAAATTGAGTGGAGTATGATATAAATTTTTTTTTTTAAATGATTGTATGATCTATATGTATTTGAATATGAATATCAACCCGGGGCAATTTAGCAATGTAAGAATATGGCTGGAACCATAAACAAAACATGTCCCCATGTAAGAGATAGATCTTTTATGCACCATAAGCCGAGAATTCCATTTTGTCTTAAAAATAGATCGATCCATTGAAGCGGACCCTTCCATTCAGACTGCAAAACTTAATGTATGCAACATTCTGAAAACCACCAAATGGCAAATATCGAAGCATTAAAAAACTATTAGAATTTGAATGACAGAAATTGATTTAAATATCGATTCATTAACAAAGGCCCAAACTTCACTTTCAACCAACCCCGAACATGTATATACATCAAGGTTGGTGCATCCTAACAGAGAATTAAAAAAAATAAAAAGTTAACAAACTACAGCTCTTCCAGGAGATCTCATAGCTTGTAAATCACTTTCATATATTTTGCCGATGCGCGAGTATATGCTGTTTATAATTATCTAGATCCAAAGTTGGTTTGACATTATCAGCTTCAGGTTATAATAGAGAGCTTTGTACAGCTTACAGTTGTCATTGTTGTAGTAATAGATGTGGAAGGCAAACATAGATATGACCAGCATAATAGCAAACATCTCTTCTTCAGTAGGGTCACGAGTATAGCGACATATAACGTATATGTTAATTCCATTAAATTGAATAAATGTAACGCAAGTGAGAATATAGCATTGTAAGCAAGCTGAGAGGGGAAAAAAATTGGAGATAATGTCAACTTTAGCATATATGTCAATTAGAAAATTTATTACAATGGAAAGTTAACCTACTCTCAGATCTTATATATTTTTAAAAATATCATCGTAGCCACTGTGGCATTTTCCTTTGTTATTATCATAATATTGTAACAATATTACAAAAATAGTACTGTTCTTGATATTGTCTCCCTATGAATCTATCTTTTGCATCATTCGGAATTTGACAAATTCTCGTATTAGACAAATCCCCAGTTGTATTTTGTAAACATAAGAACTGTAGATTGATGTGGCATGTCACACTAAATTTCCAACAAAGTTGATAAATAAGCATATCAAACAATGAAGAAAAAAGAACAAGGCCATGCTGTCCCAGCTGCAATATAATAATTCTATCAAAGAGCATCGATAAAGACACAGTTGCAGACATCAAACACTGTTAGCTTTTGATAATTGGGTTTTAGACTTTGTTTTTGGTGCTAAAAAAATTTGAATCTCCGGAGTTTTTCCTTTTTTTTTTGACCTTTTAATTTTCTAGACGTTGCACTTTTTAATTTGATCAAATCAAACTACTTTGGTTTGCCCCTAGAAAAATAATAATATAATAGAAATAAAAATAAATTTTTTCTATGTAAAGAAAAAGTAAAAAATTGATAGTATTAGATACGATTAAATGATTATAAAATAAATAAAATAATTAGAATTTGACACAATATGACATTAATATATCTTAAAATCTATATATATAAATTATTAATGTAAATATAAAATATTTTAAATATAATTATGATATTATAAAATATACGAATATGATATAAATTAATAAAATTACCGGAGTAAGTGGAATAAAAAGGCTGGTTCATGTGGAGTGACTTTATTAGAGTCAAACTTAAAAGTCATTGAGAAAAAATGGTTATACATGTTACTTTGAAAGCTAACCTAACCCTAAAGACAGCTTGCATTTTGCCTTATATTCTCAAAACAAAAAGATCATGCTCTGCTACTTTTCAACTTTATTAAGGGCATGTTTGAGTCTTTGAACATGGGTTGGAATTGGCTTTAGATTCAAGGATAGGTATATAAAATTTTAGACTTAAAAAAAAAAAAAAGCTGAATTGTGAGCTGACTACAGGCTTTGCTCAGGACTGTTTTTTCTCAGCTTTATGCTTTAAAGCTTAGAAGCCTGAGCTGACTACTGGTAATTAGTGCATGCTTTTTCCCCTTCTTATTTTGCTCTATGTACATATTTTTATCTCTTGGAGGCTTTAGTTTGTACTTGCACAGAATTTATAGCAACACAATGGCCATTTTCGTGGCGAAAATGAGCAGTAAACAGATGAAATAAAACCATGGCAGCCATTTCATGTCTGTTTTGCTGGGTGTTCGGAAAAGGTAAACAATTGTCAAAATACTATTGTATGATGGATGAACCGCTGTGACTAAACAGCTATAACTTTATTTATTTATTTTATAAAATAGGTCAAATTATAAGAATACAAAAACTATAAATATTAAGATTCAAATCTCAGACCTATAAAATATCATCTTTTGAAATTTACTGCATAAATCCAATTGGACTACCGCTAGGATTCGTAACTTTTTTTTTTCCAACTTCCACACCAGTTGTCGGTTACCAAAAAGAAAAACAAGGATAAGAGAAGCTCAATAAGTAAATGCGTATAGGGTTGTGATTGACTTATGTGGGTAATTTGAATCTATCTTTCTAGTAGTAATTTTTAATCAAAGTTGATTTTGCTTCTTAATTTGAACGGATCCAAGTTAACTGTTAATTAACAGTCTATTGCTTTCCTCCAAAGACAGATAATTGTCCTAAAGTTCCAACGAGTTTGAATCTTAGGCAACACATAAAAATGAAAAGTTTAACTTCCATTATATAATTGGTTTTTTTTTTTTTTTCATCCGGGTAGAACATAAAAAGAAATTAAATAGAAAACACAACACTCAGAAAAAAAAACCTTTCTGCAAATCTTGAAGAATTTAGACTATGGTTAAAGAACACTATTCCGCACACCATCATGTAAGTACGTAGTTTCTAAAATTATATATGATAGTCTAATACAGTAATAAGTACTATAGCCGATAAAAATTTGAAATTTAATTTAATTAATTTATTCAATCGCTTTTAAAATAATATATTAAAATCTTTGTATCTGCCAAAAATTGCTAAAACTAATAAATAATTTAATTTAATAAATTTAAAATTTAAATCTCAACATCAGCAAACTCTTCTTTATCCAAACCAAGACCGTACCATTAAAAGATCTATGGCTGATAATTAATTTTTTTTTCTTTGGGTAATAGTTGATACTAGGAGAAGGAGAAAGAATGCTTAAAATCGAACTCAAATTTTGTTAACATTCTTATTACCGCTAAGCCAAAATATTGCAGGGATAAAATGTAATTAAGTTAATTGAAAAGTTCAACGGCTGACTGTTATGATTTTCCAAAATTTAAAAAAAAAATGTAATTATTACTTTAACTTTTTTAAATCCCTAAAAATTATTAATTTGATGTAAAAATACTTTCCCAGAAAATTTTTTTATAATTAAAGGGTGCCTATCAACATCCATTAACCAAACCCTTAATTTAATGTATGCTTCTTATACTTATTGGGGGAATCTTATCCTTTGTCATTGTATATAAAATAAGAAGGATTAGTGCAAACTTCAAAAAGTAAAAGGGAGAAACAGAACAGCAAAGGGTGAAAAAAAAAAGAGCATCCATCAATTTTCATTGTTTGACAGAAAGATAATTGCATTTGTAGAACAGCAACCAATATTTTTGTCTCCACTCCTCTATACTTACAGCAGTTACCAGACTGCTTTTTGCAGCAAAGCAAATATACTCTTACCAATGCCTCACCCATCCAAGTCTCTCCCAAGTAAACGTAAGATTTATAAGTACTGATTACAAATTATTTTTTATTTTTTAAAATTTTTATATTGTTTTTATTAAATTTTAAATAAAATTAATATATTAATTATATTTTTATATTATCATTTTAATCAGTGTTAGAAAGTATGGAGCAAAAATTTTTCATTAAAATGAAAAGAAAAGGAATTCTTCGATCCTTTCGCTCTCTGATTCCTGAGTTCTATGATTCCTTGTCTGTTAATAATATTCCTTTAATTATTCTTACTACTTGGTATATTTCCAGAGGCCTGCCAAATTCCATTTCTTTAACTAAAACCAATAAAGCTTACCTCATTTTATATATATTACTGCATATACAGTCACAAACAGCCTTTTTACTGTTGTGGATTATAAAATAACAATATCCTAACTTAGAATAAACGGTAAAGATGTAACCTGATTAATTAGTTAAACTAGCAATTGATAAGAGTAATCTTCATTTTTTTTTTATAATAAAATCATCTATATTGGTTCGATTCTTTATTTTTCTTAACATATTTTTGTCTAACATATATATGAACATAAGTGTAAAGGTATTATTCTCTAAAAATTTTTTAAATACATAAAAAAAACTTTAAAAAAATTTAAACAAACTCATGTTAGGTGCAAACTCATATCTAACACTCAAATCTGAATATGAGTAATATAGAAAATTACAATCTTAAGATAAAAAAAAGGATTACAAAATGTTAAGATTTAAATATTAAAATCTACTAAATATCATATTTTATAAGTAACTATATAAATTAATTAAACTAAAATTCATGTTTGTAAAATAATTTTTATTTGGACTAGTTTTTCAATTAACACAGACTTGAATAGTGATTAAACTCCTCTGGTCGAAGTAACTTCAGGTTAAACATATGAAGCTAGCTTGGTAGTTATGACTTATGAAGCTGGGCATCATGGTAAATTGATAAGATTAATCTCAAATGTCAAAGGGACAGCTTGCACCATTGTAATTGGATGGTTAGGCAAAAAGTGGTACAACTGTTTCCATTTGATAACTATTGCGATGAAAGAATAAAATAAATCAAATTAATTGAGGAAGAAAAAAGTGTTGAACTTTCCTTTTTCTTTGAGTGCAAGGACCGGGGGCAAGAAAAAAGCTACCTACCATGGGTTCCGTGATGATTCTCCCTAGTCCCCTCATAAGGAGAGAGAAGAAAAGTTAAAATATTATAAATTTAGATAAGTATTAGTAAGTTAAAATTTATTTTAAATAAATTTTAAAATATTCATATAAATATAATATAATGAATGAAACGGTATTTGAAATTATCCAGCTAGGCCCTAGGCACGCACTATCTTGGAATTTAGTTGGTCTAAATTCAACCGCAATCATCATGCATCATGGTGTCCTTCTCCATCTCCTTATTCCCATCTCTGACTCTTCAATACTGTCATCATTACACCCTCGCCCTCACCACCATCACCACCACCACTCATCATCATCATCATGATCATTACCTCTCCTTTTTCAACATCCTCCGTCTTCAAATCCCAAGAACCAAAGCTAAACCACAACAACAACGAAAAGAAGAGCAAGAAGAAGAAAAAGAAGAAGAAGAAGAAGAAGAGGAAGAAGAAGAAGGAGAACAAGCTGGTCATCGGAACCCTACTTTTCACTTAAACGAAGTCTTTTACAACTATATGTTATGAGTGGAAGGGTCTTTTATTTTCAAAAGATCCAACAACTCTATACGGGGAATCAAGCTTCTCGGTCCGATTTATTTGCTAGATCAAAGCAAATCATAGAAGGGTTTTTTTTTTTATTCAGTTTCTTCCTTCTTCAGTCCATCACTTCTTAAACGATGCAGCTATATCTCGCTTTGCCTTTTTGCATATTTTAGGCATGATGCTCACTGTATGTGCTTAATTTTGTGTGCGTCTGTGTGTGTGTTTTTTTCTCTTTTAATTTCCCAAACATGCTTCCATTGTCCTTTCTTAAATTTTATTTGTTTGGTGCAATGATATTTATGCTGGAAGGAACTTGTTGTTTGATACAAAAATATAATCATTCTTCATGATATATATGCAATAAATATTCTTCTGCCACAGAACCTTGACCAAATTCCTTTAACTTCGACGGTGCAATAAAAAATCCCAAACTAGGGTTTGCTTAGAAGCTCTCTCTCTCTCTCTCTCTCTCTCTCTCTCTCTATATATATATATATATATATATATATATAGAACTAAATCATTAATCATCGTTTTCTTCTCTTCCATTAAATGATCATCATATTTAAGTTTAATCCCCTTTATCATTAACTGATTAACAAATTGATCAGATCCATGGCTATGGGGGAAGCCAAATTAGATGCATCATGCACATCAAACATGCCTTTCCTAGGCATATGGTTTTCATTTGTTTGTCATGAACTTGTGATCCATAATAAAATGGGCATTTAGTTCCCTAATGCGGATGTAAATGTATCTAGGTAATATTTATGATTAAAGCAGGGCAGAAACTTCAATGTATTATATTATACGTATTCATGAATTTGAATCTACAAATTAATCAAATTAATTAATATAGATCTATGATTCCCATTTTGACATTTACTTATCATTTTTTATCTCTAAAGTACAACTTCTTTTATAAAAAATATATGAATTGGCTGACAAGGATTAGTAAAAACTTGGCGCACACAGACAGATATATATATATATATATATTTATTTATATTTGTGTATTTTGCCTGCATAAATTTTCCAAAGGATTCAACTTTTGAGGATTATGCCTGGAACAACATCGGAAAAAGTTTAAAAAAAAAAAGGAGAGTAATTATGTAGGTACTTGTTTTACCCACCTTTGTTAAGTCCTCTTTTTTCTTATAATTTTCACTCTCTGGATTTCTCCGCAATCGCTTCTTATTTATGTTGTTGTTTCAACTCTCAACTTTGAGTTCCCATGATTCAACTCATCAGATCATTTTTTTCTCTACGTGTGGAAAATGATCTTTATAATTTTCAATGATCGTAGCTATATTGGAAAATTTTCTAAAACAGGCTTCGCATGCGTGTTAATGGGAAGTCAAATTAGGCGTAGGATTTCTTTCGTTTCACACTAGAACATTCCCTAGTTTCCTCAAGGGATTTTTATTTTTTAAAAAATAATTTTAATTATATTAAATAATAATTATTTATTTAAATATTTTTAATATTTAAATAATATATATTAAAATATTAAAATAATAATGTGTTTCCAAGATAAAACTTAAATATTTTAAATTATATCCTTCTCACAAATAAAAAAATTTATTTAATCAATTTCAAATAAAAAATTAAACTATCAAATTAAATTTTTTTTAAAAAAAAATTAAGTGACAAATGCATTAAAAAATAAAACTTAAGTTGATTTTTCTTTTTACCAATCATATTTCAATTTCTTCCATTGTATTAAATCGAAATTATTTATTTAAATATTTTGAAAATATTTTAATACATATTTATATATTTATATATTATAATAAAATTAAAATTTTTTTAAAAAATTAAGTGACAAACACATTAAAAAATAAAACTTAAGTTGATTTTTTTCTCAATCATATTTCAGTTTCTTCCATTGTATTAAATTGAAATTATTTATTTAAATATTTTGAAAATATTTTAATATATATTTATATATTATAATAATTATATTTTTAATATAAAAATAAATATTTCAAATTACATCATCGTCACAAATAAAAAATATAAACTAATTGTAACTAAAATGAAACATAAAACCATAAAATTTAAAATTTTTTTGAAATCAAGTTACAAAATTGTAAAATGTAAATTTTAAATCGATTTTTGTACTAATCATATTTTATTTTCTTTAGTTGTAGGAGTTCAAATCAATCAATTACTTGTACTTGTATCTTTTTTATTCTCTCAAATGATAAAAAATAATTGCAAAATCTTTTTTCATATAATTTGTTTATTTTCTTATTTTTATTTATTTATTCTAATAATAATAAATAATAAATATTTTAGTTTATAGGTTTATTTCGTAATTCTTTCAAAATAATTCAAATACGATTTCTAAGAAAAACTTATTTATTATAATAAATAATAAATATTTTTATTTACTAATTAATTTTGTAAGTGAATCAAATATCTATTTTTTTTATTTTCAAACTCAAATCCACATAATTTACCCAAAAATCTAAATCAGTTTATTATCTAATTACTATCCAAATCCATATCGGATTCAAAAAGTAATATCTATCAAATATCCAAATCACTAAATATCCATATTTATTAAATCATTTTTAAATAAAATATAAAATTAAACAATATCTAAACATATAAATGCATATCGGATTTAGATACAATTTAAGCCAAAATCAAACATAATTCAAGTAATGAATTGTCTAAAGGTTCATGTCCAAATTCATTATGAATTTGTTTTGAATAATAAATCTAGGCTTTTTTATATAAATAATATAAATTTTTTTATTTACGAAAATAAGCCAAAATCAGATTATTTACCGAAATAGGCCAATTTTTCAATTTAATTGAGAAATC
>JBBYHM010000010.1:10487796-10502598 GCA_038381775.1 Adansonia rubrostipa | reverse complement strand
TCAAATTTTGTAATCCCGTGAACGTGAGCACTTGTACTTTGCTCCATTGCCACGTCCAAAGCACTTCCGTTGTTAATGGCTTTTTTTAACAACACGCGCTTTTTAAGACTGTGGTACAAAGATTTCCAATGTTTGAAATAACCGCTATTTGTTTTGGAATCAGATAGAAGGTAGTAGATTTTACAACTTTGGTCTGAAGAAGCAGAGGAAGAACGTGCAATAATTTACTCATTGTTGGCGGAAGCCAAGGACACCGGTCCAAAATCATGACATTTTGATTAATTCATTCATTAAATTAAAACACAATTCGTCCTCAAATGCCGACAGCTACCGCATGTTAATATCGTCTAAAACCCAAGTGCCAATTCACGTATAGGTATTGATTTTGTTACTATCATTGTATCCAAGAATTTTAATTTCTTTATATAATTATATCATGTAATATTTTGTATTAATTTTTAATTATTTTTAAACCGTTTTTATTTTATCATGGCAATAACAATCATTAAAATTTATTGGTCTAAACTCTAAAGTCTACCGAGAGACCAACTTCAAATTCAATATTTCTGAGCTGTAATCACAGACACCCGAGAATTTTGAGTAACAATAATAATAATATAAAGGAAACAGGCAGATTAAAGAAGAGAGTTTTTGCTTGGAAACAAACAAAGAAATTGTCTCTCATCTTTGTTCTTGGTTTAAGGTCAACCAAAAAGAAAAAGTTATTAAATTTTGAGGTGTAAATAGGTTTTGGTTAGTGTGGGGATTTACAAAGGAAAGATCTGAAAGATAGAGTATGGCAACTTTTGCTTTTGCAGGGACTACTCAGAAGTGTAAGGCATGTGAAAAAACTGTTTACTTGGTTGATCAACTCACTGCCGACAACAAAGTTTATCACAAAGCTTGCTTCAGGTGCCACCATTGCAAGGGTACCCTTAAGGTAAATTCAATTCAAACCATTTTTTATCCATATTATACTTTAGTTGAGTTTTGTGTCAACGTATTTGGAGATGCTTCTTTGTGTTGCTTTTAATATGTCTTTTTGTGAATAATTTTACATGCTTAATTAATTGTGGATTCTATCTGGGGTTTGGCCTTTGATGAGTTAACTAGTGTTACTTCTTTTTAGTTGCTTACAGGGCTCAAGATTTTATTCAATCTTTTGTATCCTTGATGTTTGACAATATGTCGTAGACAGCTTTCTTAATGAATCTTCTTTTATGAACGTTGACCCAAGTTCGTGTTGGTAGCAAAGCTGCCTCCAAATTTGTAAATTGTGGTTTGAGATCTGATCAGTTTTATAGAGTTGAGGACATGTAACTTGTTGCTTCATTGGTCTAACGGAGATGGTTATTTTTTTTTCCTGATATTGCAGTGACTTGCTTGAGGAAAAGCTTATCAACTGAGAATTATATAGGATTTTCTATACATTAATTCTCTTACGGCCATATGGAATGCTGAGAATTCATGAAACAGTACTATAGCCAAAACCGAAGAAATAGTCACTTGTTTTTCATAGTGTCGGGAAGGCTCCCCAGGGCTTTAAAATTCTAATTTTGATGTCAGCAGATGTGGTAAAAAAAGGTTTCTTTATTTCTTTCCTCCTTGGTAATTTGAGAATTCGGCCTCTCTACAGTTGGTATATAAGCCAAGGGACCTAATTCAGTAGCATTGCAGGAAACATTCTTCCTTTTACTTTGAGGAAAATCCCAATGCAGCTAATCATTTGAATCTCCAATAGGCCTTGAGATCAAAGCTTTTTGAAATAGCAGTCCCTTTAATTTATTCGGTGTGGGGAGTAAGTTGAGAGTTGAAATGAAAAAAATTACATTCTTGGTGGAATCCAAAGAAAGTGCTTAAGTTGTTACAAAAACATCGAAGCGTGGGGTTAAAAATGGCCAAATAGTGATAATTTATCACTTGTCACAATATCAAGACTATGTCTATAGAGTACAGCATTATGATATGGTTGCACTGGCCAGCACTAATGAAGGCTTACTGGATTTGATAGAGATAAACATTAATGAAGGTCTGCTTGGATGTGAAAACTTGAGTCCATTGTATCCCTCAATTGAGTGGCGACAGTGCGAATGATGATAACAAACATTTATTCATGGTTGTATGATCTAAAAGATATTGGGATTAAGGCTTGTTTTTTAGTTTGTTTGTTGATTGGGCAATCTAAAAGATGATCAAAGCTATTAACACCGCTGTTTATGTTATAATCTTTATTGTCTTTCTTGTACCAAGGCCTTTATGCCTTTGGCACTCACTTAGAATATACTATTTACTGGAATAAGCATATAGTTTTGTCAGTGACTCTCAAAAGTCTTTACTAGTTGTTGCAGCATTTAAAACAAAGATAAATCGCTCCTTTTTCATTACTTGAATGCCTTTGTTCTTGTATTCTATGAGTTGTTTGCTCATCTTTTCCAACCAAATTTGCAGCTAAGTAATTATAGCTCCTTTGAGGGTGTCTTGTATTGCAAGCCTCACTTTGATCAATTATTTAAGATGACTGGCAGCTTGGATAAAAGTTTTGAAGGTGCTTACTTGTTATTGACTTGTTTTTAGGCTTATTTAATTTCCTGTTATCTCTGCTTCAAAATCCAAATTGATGGGTTATTTTGTTTTTCTTTCTCTTTGTCAGGAACTCGGAAAACTGTTAGGGCAGACCGATCAGCTGACCAGGTAACTCACCGTCTTATATTTGCCACAATTCCTTTCAAGTCATAGAAATTATGTTTAGCTCTAAAATCAAACTGCCATATTTGGTCATTGAGGAACTCTGCAGGTTACCAGCAGCAAAGTTTCAAGCATGTTTGCTGGAACTCAAGAGAAATGCGTGGCTTGCAAGAAAACTGTTTACCCTATAGAAAAGGTATTCTAGCAATTTAAAATCATTAATTGCATAACTTGTAGGAAAAACAGATAATTTATTTCTATGTTAGACTTTTTATTTTTTCCAAAGCACCTATATCCAACACTTGTTTCTAATATATAGTCAGACATAGATACAAAGATATGATCCTCCAAATATATGAAAAGACTTTTAAAAAATTTGTAGAAAATTGAGAGAAAGTTGAGAGTAATTGAAAAAATGTTTTTTTTTTTTTTTATCTTGTATTAGAAAGCTGAATGACACTGTTATATATACAATAAGTAAAATCCTATTCTAGGTAAGTAGACTAATAAAAAAATAATTACAAATCTAATCAAATTGAAATTAATCCCTAAAATCAAGGATATTATTTTTCTATGAGAACTAAATCCTACTAATCAAGAAACATAATTATTCTAATAATCCCAAGATTTTAGGAAATCCGGAATTCCACACTCCCCCCAAGCTGGGGAATAGATGCCAGTCATTAGTAGCTTGATGCATGTCTAACTGAACTCTCGAGATAGCTTTGGTGAGTATGTCTGCAGTCTGCTGTCGTGTAGATGTATAAACAACTTCAATGACGCCTTGTTCTATCTTCTCTTTTATGAAGTGACGATCAATCTCCATGTGTTCGATCATGATGCACTAGATTCTTTGCAATACTAATTGCTGCTTATTTATCACACATCAACTTTATCGATGTAGTAACTGGAAGATGAAGTTCTTCTAGGAGTCTTTTTATCCATATACCTTCACATATTCCATGTGCCATAGCTTTGAACGTGGCTTCTGCACTACTTCTAGCCACATCAGACTGCTTCTTGCTCCTAGTAACAAGATTACCCCACACATATAAGCAATATCTAGAGGTTGATCTCCCATCTCTTAGTGAACCTGCCCAGTTAGCATCTGAGTAGATTTCAATGTTTTTGCTAGTTCCCTTCTTGAAAAACAAATCTTTTCCTAGAGTCATCTTCTAGTAACACAATATCCTGTTCACAGTATTTTGATTTTCTTTAGCAGGCTTGTTCATAAACTGACTGACACGCTGACTGCAAAGTTAATTTCAGGTCTCGTGTGTGCTAAGTAAATTAGCTTTTCTACTAACCTCTGGTGTCTGCTTGTGTCCACAACTGCTGAATCTTTCTTTGATCCAATTTTGTGAAATGGATCTGTTGGAGTATCCAAAGGTTTACATTCAAGCATCCCTATCTCTTTTAACAGATTTAGCGTGTATTTTCGTTTTGATATTGAGATTCCTTTACTCGAGTGCGTTACCTCCATTCCAAGGAAGTATTTCAAGGCTCCAAGGTCTTTGATCTCAAATTCCCTTCATAGTGTCTCCTTTAGCTGAGTTATCTCGTCTTCATGATTTCCTGTTACAATTATGTCATCAACATAAACTATGAGGATAGTGATCTTATCACCTGAGGATTTCGTGATGACAACGTATGATCTGACTATCCTTGAAAGTATCCCTGCTCCTTAATAGCCTTAGTGAATCTATCAAACCATGCGCTCGAAGATTGTTTGAGCCTGTAGAGTGACTTTCGAAGTTTGCATACTAGATGGGTATTATTCGGATTCTTTAGACCAGGAGAGATTTCCATGTAGACTTACTCTTCAAGATCTCCATTTAGGAATGCATTTTTCACATCTAATTGATGTAAATTCCAGTCAAGATTGGCTACTACAGAGAACAAGATCTGAATGGTCTTCATTTTAACACCTGGGGCAAATGTTTCCTGGCAGTCAATACCATAGGTCAGTGTGAAGCCTTTAGCTACTAGTCTGGCCTTACACAGGTCTATGCTTCTATCTACCTTGTAGTTAACATTGAAGACCCACTTGCATCCTACAGGTCGTTTTCCTTAAGAGAGTTGAGTGAGTTCCTAAATGCCATTTTTCTATAATGCCCAAATTTCTTCATTCGTTGCTTCTCTCCACTTAGGATGTTGCAGCGCCTTTTGAATGCATCTTGGAATCTCTATGCTGTGTAGGATTGCGGTGAAGGCTAGGTAGCTAGGAGACAACTTATCTTAGGACACAAAATGTGAAATAGAGTGCTGAGTACAAGACTTGACTCCCTTTCTTTGGGCAATAGGAAGATGGAGATCATTGATTAAGCATACATCATTTATTGATGAACAGGAATCTTTGTTACCTTCAATTACCCCAATGGGAGGTGGATTTGGGATGCCTGCTTGGAAGGGCTCAGGAACTATGTCTTGCTCTACCATTTTAGGGTCTTTTGGACGTCTTGAATAAACCTATAGTTCTCTGTTTCCTTCTTGAGGTTGGGTAGGAAGAGGCAGACTAGTTTGAGGTTCGAAAAGGTTTCCTTCCTAACGTTGGATAGGAAGAGGCACAATAGCTTGAGGATGAGACTCAAATTCAAGCTCGGAAAAATCCATAGGGGTGGAGCAAAGATCCCAAAACCGATATTCGTCTCGACAAATAAAACTCTCCCCCTGAATATTAGTTTTGGGATAATAAGACACATTGTCAAGAAAAGTTACATCCATGGAGTTATAGAATTTCTGAGTAGAAGAAGTGTTGTAGCATCTGTAACCCTTTTGATGGAGTGAATAACCTAGAAAAAGACACTTGACTGACTTTGGATCTAGTTTGCTTCTTTGGTGAAAAAGAACAAGCACAAAGGCTGAGCACCCAAAGACTTTTTAAGAGGGCTATCAGTTATAATTCTAGTTTTTGGAAAGGTTTTGGAAAGTAAGTGGCTTTTAAACTGCCTCCCCCCTAGACCTGTTATGGAACATGACTGGTAAACACAAGGGACCGTGCTACCTCAAGGAGTTGCCTATTTTTTCTTTCAGCTATCCCATTCTGTTGAGGGGTGTCAACACAAAAACTTTGGTGAATAATGCCATTATCAAGAAGGTATTTCCCAAGAATTGTATTGAAATACACTCTAGCATTATCAGTTCTTAAAATTTGGACTTTCGCCTGAAATTGATTTTGGATCATAGAATGGAATTTCCTAAATATGACTCCTACTTCGGATTTTTCTTTCATAAGGAACACCCATGTAATCCGGGTAAGATCATCAACAAAAGATACAAACCATCTTGGCTTTGTAATGTTGAACCCAAGAAGGTCTCCAAATGTCACTAGGAATAACAAAAAATGACTCAGAGGGTTTGTAATTTTGAGGAGGGTAGGAACTACGACACTGATTAGGTGGCTGACAGACCTCACACTAGAAAGATTTAGGATTTTTATTGATGAATAACGACGAAACACTTTTGACATGTGAAATTTGGATGACTTAGACAAAAATGACTTAGAAAAATGCCATAACATAAAGGAACTTTCCCTGTTTGAATCTAAAAATACGATTGGATTTCTAGAGAAACCTAAAATTGTGTTTTAGAGGAGGAAACTTGGTTGGCTTGAGTGGTTGGATCATTGGTCCTAATATGGCAGAGTCCTCAACTTTCCTTAACACTGCAAATCGTCTTTCCCGAATGCAAATCCTAAAACATGCAATGAGTGGAAGTAAGTTTAGCAACACAATTTAAGTCCTTAGTGAGTTTACTGACAGACAATAAATTGCTTGTTAAATTTGGAACGAGGAATGATTCAAGGATCAATGTCTCTGAGATGATCACTTTCTCAATGCCTGTCACGGTGGAAAGAGAACCATCTGCAATTCGGACTTTGTTATTTTGGTGACATGGCCTATAATCGTGAAATAATGAAACATCACCTGTCATGTGATCCGAGGCTCCAGAATCGATGATCTATTTGGATGGGTCTTCCATTTTAACCTGTAGAATATTTAAAAAGGTACCTTTTTGAGCGGTAGACCCAGTTGAGAAAACTTAAGATGGTCCTGATGAAGCACCGGAGAAATCTCGAGTCAGACGCCGTGAGAGTTTGCTGGTCAAACCTGAGTTTGTGAAAGGGTGGCAACAATAGAGATGGTTGGTCAGACCCAAGTGTAGAATGGGAGAAAGGAAAGATGGTTGGTCAAATCCAAGTCTTTAATACCATGTAGAAAATTGAGAGAAAGTCGAGAGAAATTGAAAAAATGGTTTTTCTATCTTGTATTAGAAAGCTGGATTACACCGTTATATATACAATAAGTAAAATCCTATTCTAGGTAAGTAGACTAATCAAAAATAATTACAAATCTAATCAAATTGAAACTAATCCCTAAAAATCAAGGACATTATTTTTCTATGAGAATTATATCCTACAAATCGAGAAATAGAATTATTCTAATAATCCCAAGATTTCAGGAATTTCAAAATTCCACAAAATTAAGTATACCCATATACTGTATCCAACCTTGCCCCCGAATGTGGGTAACATGGATTTATTTGATTCCTATGGAAGGTTAGGGATCCTTTATATTTCATGGAAAGAATCCATTTATACATGTTACTGAGTTGACGAGTTGTATTTTCAGTTTTCATCAAGAACAAAGAAATGCTATTCATATTTTGATATGTTACCACTAAACAAAGCCTATCACCAATAAAAGCTTCTTCAATATTTGCATAGAAATGCCAACTTTAGAATTTTAGTAACAGATCTAATAATATTTAATTTATAGATATTTGTTCCTCTTTATTATAACGATGTTGCTACAATAACTGATTAAAAAAATTATTGCCAGATTACGGACAGAGTATTGAAGCTTATCCTACTAAAAACTCGAATTCCATTTGGTGTTGTGAATAATATCCATAATGCTTAGAGTAAAAGATAATAGAATTGTGCATCTAAAGCCTCCAAACGTAAACTCTGCTGTGCATTATGTAAGATTATTTGATGGTTCGAGTTTTACGGGTTGTTCTAACTGGAATTTTCCCCTATCCTCAGGTGGCGGTTGATGGCACTTCATATCATAAGGCTTGTTTCAAGTGCAGCCATGGAGGGTGTATGATCAGCCCATCGAACTACATAGCCCATGAACATCGTCTATACTGTAGGCATCACCACAATCAACTGTTCAAACAGAAGGGTAACTTCAGCCAACTTGACAAGCATGAAGAAGCCAATGGGGTGACCGAGAACACCGTGGCCTAGGAATCCTGTTTTGCAAGTAAGAATCGATCAATTTCAACTTTTGAAGCATACAAGAGCTGTTGTTGGATTTATTTCTATATCGAATATCAATATATATTATATGTAACTTGTCACCGGGGAGAAATATTCAGCCGAAGAGTTTTGAGTTTGTTGATAAAATTTTTTGTTTGAGCTTTTGATTTGATGTATCAAGTAGAAAGTTGGTGTTCGGTCCTATTTAATAAACTATGTTGACATTGTTCGTGTATGGTCTAATATCAAGTGGATCGGTTATGGGACACATCTCATATTTAGTAATGTTTTTTGTATAAATAAGGCATTCTTGATCTACAAGTTTTTATACATGATATTATTTCTTAAATAAATATGCTTTGTAAGGGAATTACAATAAGTTATAATTATGGGATCATTAGGACATCAATGCACTATTCCTAAATAGTTCCTAGGTAATGTTTTGTCAAAATAGAATATTAGTAAAGCTATCGAAACCAATACATGATTATGTCTTTTACTTAAGAAGCAATCATCCTTGCCCTAGCTACATTTCGTGCATTGCCGAGGCAGGGTTATCCGGAGTAACCGCTCCTAGTGTCTTTCATAATAGGTTTAGCCAACGAGAAGGGTCACCTTCTTCTCATCTGGCGAACTCAGAAGGGACTAGGCGTGTTACTATTGGTCGTGTCCTTAGAGACAACGAGTACGAGAAACTAAACACAGACTCTTTTAAGTCAGCCATTGCTTCTTAAGTGTGACCTTTGGCAAGGTTAGCGGTCTTGGGGACTCCCGGACCTTTGTCTTTGAGCCATCCCGCCTTTTGTGGCTCCTGCAGATTAAACAGTTCTTTGCTTCCTTCTTCGTATGAGCGCCGGCATCCTTCCAACAATGAGGCTGTGCCTCAAACTCCTCATACTGAGGACCTTAGCTGCCCTTTGGTTCTTTTCCTTGTTAACCTCTTAAAACTCTTGCAACATCACCATATCAGAACTTCCCCCCAAACGCATGGAACGCTATAGTTTGCTTTTTCATTCTTTGCAACGTTTTAGAGGTCCAGCTTTCTGTTGGGAGTATTTAGAGAGTTCTACACCCTTAAGGCCAACAAAGAGGGAGAATTCTACACTTTCTATTATTCTCACCAGAAAAAGTTGTCAACTTTCCACTTCGTGGCAGAACTGAAAACACTTCTTCGCTATCTGCTCACCTTCAGACGGGTGAATGCCCGCCCCATGAGGACCACCTGAAGGTCGAGTTCTTTTCTTTGAGCCAGACTCTTGAGGAAAAGTTTAAACAAGCTGAACCAATATAGGTGCGTAGATGTTAGGAGGCTTTGATCATCTCTAGTTTGTGTGCGCCTTGTCCTCCGGACTTAGGTATTTAATCTTCTCACTCTCTAGCTTTGGATATCAATCGACATATATGTCAAAATTTGCCGAGAGCGTGCTTCGCCGGCCAATGCCTTCGATCTTCTCGATCCATTATCCTTCTAATAGAATCACAAGCACTTCGCGGAGCTTGCGAGTAAACATTGCCCACAGCAGCCACATTACAGGGCAAGCTCTGGGTCTAACACTATTTAACAATGATGCAGATTGCGGCATCAGATTAATTGATAGACTGCCTGGAAATGTCAAATATGCAGTGTTAAAAAAGCCGGACCAATCGAACCAGGAAACAATGGCTCTTCTGGTCCCGTACACATCAAACCGAATTTTTTTGACCCCATAAAAAACCCGGGAAAAAAAAACTAGGGTTAAAACTTTTTTATTTTCAAATTTTTTATAAAAAATTTATTGTAAGTGGTGAAATTTAAGCTCTTTTTATTACAACTGGCACATTCAACTAGTTGATTGAAACAGTAACTAGAGGTCTCACCAAGTTAACCTCCTATCTGGTTATCTAAATATTACAAATAGAAATCAGTGGAGTAACACTTTATAAAGCAAAAGAATCAAACAAGATGACTTGAACAGAGGCATTTAAAACTGCTTCATTGCTACTTCAAATCCACAAGTCTCCATTGGATTTACAGCAAACAAAACAATTCAACAAATGTTCTAAGGCCTCCTATAAAGGAAAACACTATGTTATACTGCTGCTATAGCGTGTAATACAATTCACAACAGGGAATTTAATGGCTGCTGATAGTAAAGATGTGATCCAGAAGGGCCAATTTATAACTAAGAAAAAAAAAAGGGGTAAATATTTGATGATACCTTCATTAACTCAGCCACCTCATTATATCACACAGATGGGAAATATTTGTTTAGGTTGAAGGGGAGGGAATAAAATTCTTCACTCCTCGGATCGCCCTTGAATGATCGGAACTTTTTCCACCAGTGCTTACCTCTGTCCTTCTTAATTGCACTGTCCTTGCGATGCAATGTGTTATCAAGGAAATACGCCAAGACACCCGCAACAAACGCTTCCGATGAAAAAGGCACGTTTACAATGTCATTGAACTGTCAAGAAAGGCATAGAATCCTCGTCTGTGAGACACAGTTCACTCTAAAATGATTATAACAGAAGGTTACTATTTAAGATTAAAAAATTAAGAGATTTAGTTTGGATACCCATCTCGCGCCTGTGTGAACAGGGCCATAGCCATTAATTGCAGTATACTCATTGAAGTACTGCGGCACAGATAAGCCCATAAAAACAGAGAAGCCTAATATAAACTTTGTCCGGAAGGTGTTGAGGTTGCAGAACTGAAGTAAACTAAGACCTCCAGCGCCTGCAGAAATATGAGGAAATAGATTAAATAAATACTTGAAAAGGCCTATTATAAATTCATAAGGCCTATTATAAAATCATAGATCCATGTTGTTTCCCCACAAACAGCTCAAATCAGATACGTACCAACATATGCAAAGAATAGGCAGTACAATGCAGCAATAATGGGTGCTGGAATGGAAGCAAAGACTGCTCCGAATTTCCCTGAACATTAAGTACAAAATCCAACTAATATGAAAGCGACAACGCTCAAGGTCTGTTTAGAACAAAATCTAATAAATCAGCAAATTACCAAGAATGGAGAAGAAAATCATAAATCCCGCTGAGATTTGGACAACCCTTCGGCTGCCAACTCGCGTTAAGGCTAAAAGACCAGCATTCTCTCTGCAGAGAGACCAAATTCAGTATAAAACTTCTGTTTTAGATTAATTGAGCAATGTAAAAGAAAAGTTTCAACAATAATGTTCATGGCTAGTCAGAGCCTTACACAGATACCGAGGATCCATTGACAGTTCCAAACAACCCTGAGATCAAAATTGCAACTCCCTAAAGCAGGCCCCCCAAAAAAACAAAAAGTTACTTCACAAAAGATAAAAATTCAAGATTTACGTGTAACAGAAGTTCAGCAAACGCAGATGAAATCTCCAGATGTTAGATGGAAATGCACGGCCCTGGCTCCCACATGATCGTGGAGTATAAGACAGCCAATTTAACTAATAGTATTTTGATTAAACATATTTCTTCACATTTTAGGCATATGAATCAACAAGCTTTTTCAAATTACCTGCCAACCAACACCACGGCTAAGAATAGACGGTGGCATTGGAGTCGCACTTGCAAATCTTGCAACAGCAGTAAAAGCCCCAGTGGACTGTTCATGCCATGGACAGGTAAAAAGTTAGTATATTTAGAATACAACTGCAATTAACTATAAAACGTCCAAAGAGTATGGAAGAATTTGCTTGGATGCATAAGCTGATACTTATAACCCTAGGGGAGCAAATGACAAACCAAGAGTTGAAATAAAATGGCAGCCCATGGGATTTGATAACAAACGGTATGAAACTAAAAATGACAGCAACAAGAAAACAAAAAAAGTAATAATAATAACAATGAAACTCAACTCAGTTTTTTGGTTTAGAAGCATCAAAATAAGAAGAAAAGAAAACGCTTTAAAACTTAATAAAATTCATAAATAACAGAAGAAAACAAACCTCTACAAGAGCAACAAAAGAAGCCATCATCATCGCAAAGGCTTCACCAGCATCAAATGAAGGTGCTCCCCATTGAAAGGGATAAGGAACTCTTATCCTGCAAACACTAATTCTTGTAAGCGAATTATAACTTTGCCATCTTTGACAAATGATATCGTATTATTGTAAAAGAAATATTAAGGTTGTTACCAAACACAAGTCCAATCCACAATACCTTCGAAAGCAAGCCCAGGACCAAAACTTTTCAGACTTCTAAATAAATTACTAATTAAAATTTCACTGCAGGCAACTAGAGTTAGGATTTAGCACATCTAAGGTATTATCCGATATGTACCAAGATAGTTAATCTGTATATATGAAGCTTCCTCATATAGATCATATAGTGATACACGCCAGTCTTGTCAAATCAGCTTGCCCAGAGTTTGAAATGCATGGCCTTGCCATTTCAAGTGATAGGGAAACCCAATGAGTTACAAAAATGTCTCCTAGTCACAAAACCTTTTTCATGTGCACCTTATCTCAAAATAAAAATTAAAAAATATATATATAGATAAAATCATGCATGATATACAAATTGAGAAACAGCTGCAATATGGATGCTGCATAAACTCACCATGGAGCAGCATCTATTAGACCAGCACGATCGGTTCTGCAGCTTATTTGTGTCTTTGGTGCTTTACCATTATAAGCTCCACCCACAGTTAGTAAATGAGCATAAATCCAAACAATCACCACGGAAAACAAGACGGCAAAGCGATCAAAGACGTTTCTGCCTAATTTTATCACATGCACGTACTGCAAAATAGACACAGACAAGCAATGATTATTTGGTAAAACTTATAGTTTCTAAACTCCAATAAGATTGAAAGTCAGAAATTTGCAAGACTGTAACTAGAAGATGGATAACTGAATATACTTAAAATTATAAGACATTACCTGTGAGATAAATACTATAAGAATTAGCTGAGGCAGTCCAATCTCCACACATTTGGCAACCTAATAATTGAAAAAAATAATCAACATCCATGGCGATGATGATAATAATACCTTGTCAGACTATGCGTTCACAGTTTATCATAAAAAGCAGAGACTCACCCCTGGAAAGCCAAACTCATAAAGCCCAAAACCAACTAAAGCTACCAAAGGAACAGCTGAAAGTGGACTTAAAAACCTGAAAAACGGAAAAACAAACCCATGTGATCAAAATGAGTTAATTGAAAGTGTCTCATTAAAATATTTGACTTTGTTCCTAGATAATTCGTAACAAACATTCAAGTGAATCAGCATGAAGCATGTGTTAGTCCAAGAACCTATAATCCAAAATCTAATTACAACAACCAATAGTAAACATATAAGACCAAGATGAAATCAACCTAATTCCAATTTAAGTTACAAGGAAAAGCCGATCCTGAAATATTAAACCCTAGTGCACTAACCTTGCAACATTACGCCAAAGGCCACTGAAACCAAGGACAATCTGAAGAGTGGAAGCTACGATGAGGGAGCCTTGAATTGCCCGCATTATCCTTTTAAATCTCTGAAAAGTCATCGAAACATAATGCTTAAACAAACCGAAGAAAACACCAATATGCAGAATTTTGGTGTTCAAATTGGACAACCTAATTACACCATTTTTAGTAATTTAATTTCAAGTTTAAAAAAAAAACTACATTAGGGCAAGAATGGGCTGCAAACTGGGAAGCATGCTAAACATCCTTATACTGTTCTTTTCAATGGTATGTTGAAGAATGAAGCCATATTGGGTAGAAATGCTTGAGCTGGACAGAAATCTTGTACCATATTGGAATTAGATAAATGCTTGCTTCTCCAAATTCTTTAACAACTTTAGCAATTTCAAAGTCCAAATAAACATTGCCTAATATATTAAAATGGAGTTTAAATCACGGAACCTCGATGGGATCTGTAGTGTCACTGAACCGACCAGCTAGAATAATTGAGATTGTTGTTGGGACAAAGGTATAAGACCCTCCAATCACAGCAGGCAATCTAGTTCCAAACAGTGTCTGCAACAATGTGTTCAAACCAGCAACAAAGAGTAGAGTCTGGATCACCTTTGCTTTCTCTTCCTAAAGAAGTCATTGATATAAAATGACCGAAATTATTATGCCCAGCAAAATACCATATCAACCAAAGTAAGTAACAATTATTTATGCTTTATGTTGATTAATTTTCTCCAGGCCTTACATTTCCACCTCCCATCTGTGGAACAAGAGAAGTTGGAATGATCACTGTCGTTCCAAGCATCACAAGATAATGTTGGAAACCAAGAAGGATGGCCTCGGCTGCATCAAACACAGACCAAAATGTCAAGATACTAGTTACGATTTTATGCCAGGGTACAAATGCAAGCGATACCCGCAGTTAGTCACATAATAGCCAGGTGAAGGCATATTCACAGTAGTTATGTAATATCTTGAACTACATCAAAACAATAACTGAAATTTCATCAATTTATTTGAAGGAAAAATGCTAAACAAAATTGAACCACAAGGAAGTCAATTAATAGGAAGAAGTCCGCTTCAGATTAACTCTCACCAAATCGATAAGCATACAGCTAGACTTACCATCCTTAGTTACCAAAGTGAAGGAGGAAGTGATATAAAAAAACAGTAGAATATATATATATATATATATATGTATATTACTCAATAAAATAAACCCAAACATTAGTACATTAATTTTAGAAAAGGACTTAAGTTTTTTCATCTCTTTTCTCATCCTCACAGAATCAGAATATAAAAATAAAAACAATAAAAAAAAGTTCTTTTCTTTTTGGCAGAATAATGGGATTTCACTTTTGCAAAAAGAGGTATCTAAGCCGAAAAAGAACCCAAAAAAGCTACTAACTTTCAGCTAAAAGAAGAATTTACATTTTACAGAAGATACATATCCAAAAAAAAA
>JBBYHM010000010.1:10447570-10469763 GCA_038381775.1 Adansonia rubrostipa | reverse complement strand
TTATAAAATGAATCTCAAAATTTTAAAGAGGCTATGTGCTCTCTAAAAGCACTATTCCGAAAATAGGTCATTAACAATGAAATAGAGCCCATCATGCAAAATCATACATGGGAACTGGTGGATTTTCCTCATAGGTATAAGTCATTGGGATCCAAATGAATTTTTAAAATGAAGATGAAGATGGCTGGATCTATATATAAATATAAAGACCAACTTATTATAAATGGATACAAGCAAAATAAAGGGCTCAATTATTTTGATACATACTTAACAGTTACGAGAATAACATTTATTCAATGTTAATAGTTATAGCAGGTTTTTATGATCTTGAGATACACGAAACAGATATTGAGATAGCTTTCCTGAATAGAGATTTAGATGAAGAAATCTAAATGAAACAACTCGAAGAGTCTGTAGTTTTGAGTTAGGAAAGGAAGGTGTATAGCTTTGTTAAATCATTATATGGTTTAAAGCAAGCACCGAAACAATGGCATTAGAAATTTGACAATACAATGTTGTTAAATGGGTTTCACATTAATGAATGTGATAAATGTGTATGCATAAAGTATATGAATAAGGGATATGTCATTGTTTGTTTATACATAGGCGATATACTAATCTTAGCAGTAATGATGAAATCATTAGAGTTATCAAATCATGGTTGACTACTAAGTTTAATATGAAAGATATGGGTGTAACGGATGTGATTTTAGAAATTAAAATTTTTAAATCACAAGATGGCTTGGCATTGACTTAGGGTCATTATGTGAATAAGATCCTTGAGAGGTCCAATAAGAATGATACCAATATAGCCAAAACAATTGTAGATGTAAATTTACATTTAAGAAAAAATACTGGTGATGCAATATCTCAAGTTGAATATTACGTATAATTAGTAGCTTAATGCATCTTATGAATTGTACAAGACCTTATATAGCTTACTAAGTAAGCAAACTGAGTAGATTTACAAGTAATCCTAAAAAGGATCATTAGAAGGCCGTGGTAAGGGTACTCAAACATTTGAGGTACATTTCAAATTATAGATTGCACTATAAGAGATATCGATTGCACTTAAAAGATACAATGATACAAATTAGATATCAAATTCCAAAGACTTAAAATCCACTAGAGGATTTATTTTTACTATCGAAGGAGTTATAGTATCTTGAAATCTTCTAAACAAACATATATAGCCAGATCCATTATGAAATTTGAGTTTATAGCCTTAAATAAAGTTAGAAAAGAAATGGAACGGCTTCGAAATTCTTTAAAAGATATTCCATTTTAGTCGAAACCTGTGTCGACAACATGTATACATTGTAATAGCCAATTTGCAATTGATAGTGCATAGAGTTGTTTGTATAACAGCACACATTCATTGAAGACACAATACAGTAAGACAATTGCTCAAAAATCAGATTATCTCTATTAATTATGTGAAATAAAAGATAATATTGAGGATCTACTTATGTAAGGCTTAACGAGAGAGCAAGTTTATAAATCATTGAAGGGAATGGGATTTAAGCCTATAATTAAAAGTTACATAATGGCAACCTAACCTAGTTGACTGGATATCCCAAGATCTAGGTTCAAAAGGATAATTGAATTATGTTAAATTAGTATGAGCACTAAAGGAATTAAATACAATTTTCTATTCTTGTGAAGGAGTTAGGTTAAGCTATGGTTTAATGATTTCGATAGCTTAATGAAATCAAGTCAGTTATAGCAGATATTTTTGATAATATATCACTTATACGAGTGTGAATCTTGGCCAATTCTATGAGAATTAATAAAGCTAAATTCTCTAGAGCACTCATAGAAACTAAGACTTGTTTGGGGCCAAAATGAACACAACCATAAAAACCAAGGGTGTTTAAAAAGGGATTCTGTGACACTTATTGTCTTGGTTTACAAGAGAGGCTGAATAATTCAAACATCAAGTTCAGTAGTGAGCTAAATGAATCTAATAGTTATTGTTATAGAAGATTCAAAGCCAGAAGCTACCTATCCTGAAGTAGTAACTATTTTTAGTTATTTTCTCTCATTTTAAGTCAATTTGTTATTTTAATCAGATAATTTCTATTCATGTGAGGGATTGTTGGATATCAACGACATTTAAAGGGTGTATAAATATGAAATACATATACCAATGCGTAAAGTTATCGTACATAGATACACGATGTAATATTACATTACATGGCTGATATCTGAGGTGAATTAGAAATTACTTTCATTGTGTTCACTCGAAAAAGAAGAAATTGGTTGCTAGTGTTGGCTGGTATATGCAATCCCACATTGGAAACTTAAAGCTTATATTAGTGGTATATATAAGCTTGGTTCTTAGGTGAGGTTCGCTTTTAAAGGCAATAAACTTTTGTACGAGGGTTGAAGGATACACGAGTGTGGAAAAATGCATGCACATACATGTCTCCGAGCCAAGCTATGCTGGGCTAGGCTTGTGCTTGTCCTTGGGTTAAAAATATCGAGTGGGCCTTAGGCCTTTTTCTTGGAACCCAGCTCATTAGGATATATCAACCCAACCTGTCAGTATGTTTTAAGCCTAACCTAATCGAATGAATTTGTTAGATTAAAACAATTTAGGCCTATTCGAATAATGATGTTCAAATTTCTAAATTGGTCTAAGCAGTTTTTGGTTAGTTAAGAAACCGTTAGAAAAGTTTCAAAACTGCCTGTCTAGTTTTATTTTTAAAATGTTGTCTATCTGGAAAAATTAGTCTATCCTAAACTATTTAGAAAAAATAAAATTTCTTCTGCATTCTGGTTTTGCCATCATTCAAGAAAGACTTATTACACTAGTACCTTCGTGTATTTACCTTTTTCCTTTTCCTACTACAACAAGATTAAGAGACATAGGGGATGAATTACAACTCATTTGTCGAACACATAGATAGACAATAATCGTCTTAAGATCAGATGTTCCAAACCTTCACTCAATCTGTTTCAGTATAATTTGTTTAAACAAAATATGCATTTTGTGTTCATGTTTTAATTTCATATGGTTTTCATATTTTTAATGTTGGTATATCATAAAAATGTTTATGGTTTTGATGTTAAATTTATTCTCGTGTAATATTGAATGATTTTTGGAGCATAATTTCCCAACATAGTCAACTCCCCAAAATTTGCAAGAAATTATCACATTTATTTCCTTAAGGCTAAAAGATGGCACTAAATTCCATTGCCATCTAAAAACACATTTAGTTGGGATGAATGAAAAATGATATCCGATGCCTTGATCTGTAAATATAAAAATTTTCCTTTGCTTCATTTTTATTAGTGATAAGTCTGCCTAACATAATAAAAAAAATGATAGAAGTATTCACTATTTTTAAATGACCCATCAATGTTAAAAAAAAAAATCAATGATTTTTTAATTTAAAAATATCATATTAAAAAAAATTGAAGTTAATAATCATTTGCTTTGTTTAAAGAATTTTGAATTATCTTTCATTTTCAAAAGAGTGTTGGACTTTTCCTTTATATATATTAGTTTTTAGTGTCACATTGCACATAATTTTAAGCGTTTAATATTTAATTTATTTAAAATGTATTTTTCAACTTCGTAAAAATAATGAATTATTTAATAATAATTAAAAAAATTAACAATAGCCAAAAAGATTTTATAATAAAATTTTTTTAATCCATTGAATTTGTAATAGCAATTCAGACCAAACAATTTTAATAAAAAATTAGAAACACAAAAACATATTAAAAGAACTTACCAAAGACCTAAAAGCTTTTGTTGTGAAAGTAAACTTTTTATAGTTTTTTAATTTGTTATATTCTGATCATTACATCTATTTATACAAAAATAAAATACTAATTAAAAAGAAATAATATAACAACATAAGTAAAAAATTCATTGCAATTCCTTTAAAAAATAAAAACATGACAAAACTATTTTTAGTAATTTGACTTAAACTATAATTTAAATTAGTGAAAAACTATTATCTTACCAACAAATAAAACTCAAATTCTTATTTATCAATGTGATAAATTTGAATAGTAAAAAATATTTAAAATGATAAAATTAGTAATGTAATTAACAACATTATATATTTTGATCAGTTAAAAGATTCTTCACATTCGTACTTTTAAATATATATATATATAAATATATATAAAGGGGTATTGTACTTTAATTTTAATAATTATATTTAATTTTTGACAACGTCAAATATAAAAAACAAGTATTCTAAATTTTTGAAGTGTATAAAATTTATAAATTGACATGTGTCTCTCTTATTAAGGATGTAAATAAATAGAAGTTAGGTTCCAAGAAAATATCTTTGACATTATGATGATTGATTTAAAAAAAATAATTTGTTATTAAGTTAGTGAAGTTTTAGATTTTAGAAATGAAGTTAAATACCATATACATTTTAAGATATATTTTAAAAACAAAAAACTAATTTAAATAGAAATAAAATATGATATTTTCTTAATCTTACTTATAAAATTAAAAAAAATTATCATATTAAAAATAAACTTAAATAAAAATATTATTATAGGAATGCATCATACTATTAGCCAATCTCACATCATTGTAACTACTTTAGCATTTTTACTTCTTTATCATTTATACTAATCAACTACTTTTGAGTTGTTAACTAAGTTTCTATCACCAACAATTTACAAGTTTTCTCCATGAATTTATATACATTTCATAAGATATTAATTTTCAATTTTTTAATTCATATATTTTCATATAAATGTTAAATTTCAAATCATTCTCAAGTAATATATATATGTTGTCTTGTTCATTTTTTACACAAATTTTATTAAATTCTTTTTTTTTGTAAAAAATAAAATAATATCATTAACATAAAATTGTGATAGAAAGTCTTATGGTACAAAGAAGGTTTACATTCTATATATATGAAAAGAAGAATTGAAAACAAATGATGAATTTGGAAAATGACCATTATAATTGGAATTAGCATTTTTTTTTGTTTTACAAAAGGAAAGAGAAAATTACTAAAGAGAAGAAAAAAACCAAAAAACAAGACATAAACAATGGAAACTTCACATTCCTTAAAAGGAAAAAAAAATGAATACAATACATCATGCTTATCCAAGCAAAAAAAGAATCACAGAAAAAAAAAATAAAAAAAACATCAACTTTGTTTGCTAGAAATAGAACAAGGAATTTAATTTTTTTTTAAAAAAATCATATTTATCTAATATTTAAATTATTATTTATTTAATAAAATATAATTTTATTTAAATTTAATTATAAAATATATAAATATTAATAAAAATGAATTTTTTAAAAATATAAATAAGCTTATAAATGAGTTTAAACCAATCTAAATCAAATTAGAACGAAGAATAAAATTTTGAATCATGGCTTAAACTAAAATGAATGAATTTATTCGAAGGTAAAATTATCCATTTAAATTATATGCTTTTATGAATTAAAATTTTACTCTAAAAATTATTAAAAATAGAATAACATTTATCTTAAATTTAATTAAAAAATATATATTATTTTAATATAAAAATATAATAAATAATTAATTAAAATTTTAAGTACACCAAATTTGAATCCATCCGAATCAAAAAAAAAAAAAAAGAAGGACCGCACCCACCCTTAATAGGCAGAATTATGAGGTCTGGCTAGAAACAGAGCCCATTTTACATCGCTTTCTTTTCTCCTTCAAACTTGTTAGTATTACGTGTGTTGGAACAATCCAGGACAACCTTAACTTCTCCATCAAGTGAAAATTGCATCATCTTCATATGAAATTACAACTTTACGCTCGTTTAACATCACCCCCCAATTATCAAACCCCAACCCAAGAAACCAAAAAGTAAAAAGTTAAAAGAACCAGAAAACCTTAATTTTATCTGCCCTTGAAAATCCCATTGCTCACATTACGAAAAAAACCAAAAAAAAAAAGGAAAAAAAATCCAAGTCAAATGTTTCAGTCAACACTTTTATACACGTCCATTCTCGTATACAGAAACCCCCTCACACGTCATTTCGTTTCCGTCACAGCACTGTGACTGTATTTTGCCCGAACTGCCCATATCATTGCCCGCTCTGCCCTACCATGAACCCCAAGTACACCTTTCCCTTTAGCCGTCTATTTCTCTATCTCTGTCTTTCTTTTTCTCTCTCTTGGAATTTTTTAATCTCTCTCTAAAATCGAGCCAACAAATTTTTTTCTCTCTCGATACACTCTCTCTTTCATTTGTAGTCATCTTTTGATTCTTCTGTAGATCGACAGGCGGCTTAAGGAATTGGACGCGGTGGATGGATCTGAGATTGAATTAGATCGTAAACGGGAGAATCACGATCGAAGGGAATCAGGGTTTTGGACTTGAGATTGGGGAAATTAGGGTTTGGTTGAGGGGAATTTTTTGGAAGATGGTGAAAGGTAGGGTTTTGGGTGGATCTAGGGTTTGGAATTGGTGAAAAGAAAGGGGAGGAAATTAAAGAGGGGGATTGATGGTACTCGAAGGGGAAAATGCAAGGCTATGCATGGGCGGGGAGGAGGTGAGGAGAGGAAAAAGGCACGGCACATGTGGACAGTCCCTACACGTGCAACGGCGGTTCTGAGTGGTGATGGTGGTGCTTCTCTCTCTTCTTCTTCTTCATCTACCGTTAATTACTTTTCAAAGGTATAACTTTTTTAAACAATTTCTTTGACTTTTATTTGATTTGAGTCTATTAAATACTTTTATTTTCTAGGTTTTTCCTTTTTCTTTGCTTCTTGTTTTGTTTCGTCCGGTGATTTAAGAGAGGCTTTTTCAGATTGATTCGGGGGAAATGAAGAGAGGGTTTTAATTTTGCTTTTGGGAATTTTGAGACGGTGGCTTGATTGGTGGTCGAAAGTTTGGAAATAGTCCTGATTTTCTTGGATTTTGTTGGCTTGGTTTTGAATTCTGAGGATGATTGCTTGTGCTCGTTTTGTATAAAATTTAGGGAATGAACTAAGCTTTTTGGGGAATTTTTAAGTTTTGGTATTGACTGGTAGGAAGGCATTAAAGTTGGTTTTTTTGGGTGGATTGTTTTGCTGAGTTCTACGTGTAAGAACTTTTGGCTTGATTTTTGTGGTTCATACAGTGTTTCAGATGTTGGGAGCGGTTGTACTACATTGTAATTTGGGTAAAGATTGAGAAGCTTATTTTTCCTTGGGCCAATGTACAATTTTCGTAAAATATATCTCGTGTGCAAAATTATGATAACAGGATGGTTTCTTTTTCTTTTCATATGTTACAAGCTATTCTACATATGGTGCTTCCTTTGACTTGTCTGAAATTTTAATTTCGGACTTCGAGGAATAGTTGCTTAGCTTGCTGTGGTTTTTTTTTCTTCCATTCAAGCAGAAGGGAGTTCCTGACTGAAAAATAGTTGGGAGATGATAGAGATATTTAGATTCCAGATAGATCAATGTATATGAGGCAGAATTCTGTGAATTTGCCTACTTTCAAGGAGTGATAATGAGAAGTGATTCAGAACATGGGAAAATTTTCAAATTTGAACAGCATGAATCATGAAACTTGTCAATAAGGAAGTAGTTTCTAGTTCATCATTTCGGAGGCAGAGAAGTAACCACCTGGGTTATTGTTCTTCCAAATATTGGAAATCTTTTCTATATTTTGAACAGCTTGAATCATGAAGTAATTTTGTCCATTAGGAAATAGTTTGTGTCATTTATTAGAGATGGAGAATAGGGAAATATTAGAATGTAAAGATCCGTTACTCTACCAGAGATAGATACACTTTCGTTACCTTGGAATCAGAAAGGTAGAAATATGCATAAATGTTGCATGTGGTGGACTGACCTATGCAACGAGTTTTACTTTATTAAATGCTACTGGTAACAAATTTTTTCTGGATAAGTTATTTTCAAGATTTTTAACTTGAAGGATATACCAGCAGCATTTTATGTAGTTTGCAGGGTGTTATTGCTACAGTAGATTGTCTTGGGTGCAATAAATGTAATATCTGCTTCTTAGTTAGTATCTGCTTACCTTTAGGTTTTGTCCTACAAGGCAAGTCCTGTGAGTTTATTGTAACGTATCCTGTTCTGTTATAGGTGAAGAGTTGTGTCATATAAAGTAAGTATGTAGGTCTTCCCATTTAGAATCATGGTTTAACCTACATTGTCTATGAGTGAGAAGGTACACGATTTTTGTTATGCCTGGTGTTTTGATAAAGTTATAAGGAAATGTATGTAACTAGAGCCATATCTTATATATCTTATATCTAGCATGTAATATGACAACAAATTAGTCTAGAGAAATGAATTAGCATATCTTAAATGTATTTGTATATCTTGGATGTAGCCATATATGATGATAAGGAGCATCTTAAACATATCCAAGGATTTACAGAGGAGCGTGTGTGATATAATTATCACACTTACGATGTGAGGATTGTCAAGTTTTCCTTGGTTGTGGTTTTATAATACGAGTGTATAAAGCTTCTAACATTTTTGGGTTGTAATAGCTCGTTTCTGATAATGGTGAAATCTGGTGACTTGGGAATAATTAATCTGTAGTTTGCTTCTAAATTGTGTATTAGAGTGGATTTATACTTTGAAATTATGGTTTAAAGTCTTGGAAGCTTGTTGTGATCTGCTGTAAATTTACTGATGCGAAACACATCTGTTTCATGAATTATTTTAGCAGCTGTCCAGTTATATGCATCTTTATCTGTACATATGCATCTCAGAAGTCTTTCTTATCTTATAAAGCTGGATCATTGGAATCACAACAGATCTGAATGGTTGAACAAGTTGCCAGTTGCTAGGTGAAGGTTTTTGTTTTTTAGCTGTTTCTGTATGTGTTAAATTGCCATCAATGCTTCATTTAGGTTGCTTAGTCTATGAAGCTAGGAGTTGTTGATGGTTTTTAGAATGAACTGGTTAATGCAACCTGGGTTGTTAGTCAAGCTTTTTTTCTTCTTTTTTTTTTTTTCCATACAAGTGGTTTTATTTTCTTGCTGATAAAATTTGCACACACGGTTAGTTGTTTGGTGATTTACTGACAGTGCCTGGTTCGCTTCCAATAGGACGGACGCAAGATCAGTGTTGGTGACTGTGCTCTCTTCAAACCGCCCCAAGATTCTCCACCTTTCATTGGAATAATTCGTTGTCTAACTTCTGGAAAAGAAAACAAGTTAAAGTTGGGTGTGAATTGGCTTTATCGACCTGCTGAAGTAAAGCTTGGCAAAGGCATCCTGTTGGAAGCTGCGCCAAACGAAATCTTTTATTCCTTTCATAAGGATGAGATTCCTGCTGCATCGTTACTCCATCCGTGTAAAGTTGCATTCCTTCCTAAAGACGTTGAACTTCCATCAGGGATTTGCTCATTTGTGTGCCGACGAGTTTATGACATTACAAACAAGTGTTTATGGTGGCTAACTGATCAAGATTACATTAATGTGAGTTTTAGATGCTCCTGCGTATATCTTATTTAGTTTAAATTTGTTGGACCATTTTAGTTGATATTTTCTTTTCTTTTCAGGAGCGACAAGAAGAAGTAGATCAGCTGTTGTGTAAAACGCGTTTAGAAATGCATGCAACAGTGCAGCAGGGTGGCCGTTCTCCAAAGCCAATTAATGGTCCGACATCAACATCACAGTTAAAGCCTGGTTCAGATAGTTTACAGAACAGTGCTTCCTCGTTTCCTTCTCAGGGTAAGGGGAAAAAAAGGGAGCGTGGGGATCAAGGCTTCGAGCCTGTCAAAAGGGAACGTACTAGTAAAATGGATGATGGGGATTCTGGTCATGGTAGACCAGAAATTAATTTAAAAGCTGAGATTGCAAAAATTACTGAAAAGGGGGGACTAGAAGATTCTGTAGGAGTTGAGAAATTGGTTCAGCTCATGGAGAGAAATGAGAAGAAAATAGACTTGGCGAGCCGGTCAATGCTTGCTGGTGTGATAGCAGCTACAGACAAGCTGGACTGTCTTAATCATTTTGTTCAGCTCAGAGGGTTGCCTGTTTTTGATGAATGGCTTCAGGAAGTCCACAAAGGGAAGATTGGTGATGGTGGTGGCTCCAAGGATGATAGATCAGTTGACGATTTTCTCTTAACCTTACTCCGGGCACTTGATAAGCTACCTGTAAATCTTACAGCTCTGCAGATGTGTAACATTGGCAAGTCTGTGAATCATTTGCGTAGTCATAAAAATATAGAAATACAGAAGAAAGCAAGGAGTTTAGTTGATACTTGGAAAAAACGAGTTGAGGCTGAGATGGATGCCAAGTCTGGTTCAAACCAGGCTGTTCCCTGGTCTGCAAGATCTCGTATTTCTGAAGTTTCTCACAGTGGAAGCAAGCAGTTTGGATCATCTGAGGTTGCCATGAAGAGTTCAGTAACACAAGTTTCTGCCTCTAAAACTGGTTCGGTTAAGCTTGCTCAAGGAGAGACTGCAAACAAGTCGGTTTCTGCATCACCTGGACCTATGAAGTTAGCAACATCACCTGCTTCAGCCAGTACAAACCTAAAGGATGGGCAGGCACGAAATGCTACTGTTGTTGGCACCTCTGACCCTCAAACAACCACAAGGGATGAGAAAAGCAGCAGTTCTAGTCAGTCCCACAACAATAGTCAGTCTTGTTCTAGTGATCATGGGAAGACTGGGGGAGTTTCTGGAAAGGAGGATGCAAGAAGTTCTGCAGCTGGTTCAGGAACAGTGGCTAAGATCTCTGGTAGTTCTTCACGGCACCGGAAATCCAATAATGGTTTCCCAGGGCCATCAGGGGTTCAAAGGGAAACTGGATCAAGCAAAAATTCTTCTTTGCATAGAAATCATGCTTCAGAAAAAGTATCACAGTCAGGTTTAGCATGTGAAAAGGCAGCGGATGTTCCTATGGCTGAGGGTAATAGTCATAAATTCATTGTTAAGATCCCAAATCGAGGTAGAAGTCCTGCACAAAGTGCCAGTGGAGGATCTCTTGAAGATCATTTGGTCATGAATAGCAGAGCTTCTTCTCCTGTGCTTTCAGAGAAGCATGAACAATTAGACCGTAACATGAAGGAGAAAAGTGATGTATATCGGGCAAATGTTATCACAGATGTGAATACTGAATCTTGGCAGAGCAATGACTTCAAAGATGTGTTGACTGGGTCTGATGAGGGAGATGGTTCACCTGCAGCTGTTCCTGATGAAGAAAACTGTAGGACTGGTGGAGATGCCAGGAAAACAACTGAAGTTGCAAAAACTGCCTCCTCATCTTCTGGAAATGAACTTAAATCAGGGAAAATGCAGGAGGCTTCTTTTAGCTCCATAAATGCTCTAATTGATAGTTGTGTCAAGTACTCTGAAGCAAATGAGTGCATGCCGGTTGGGGATGATGCTGGAATGAATTTGCTTGCTAGTGTGGCTGCTGGAGAGTTTTCTAAGTCAGATGTGGCTTCGCCGATTGTTTCTCCACAAAGAAATACTGCTGTTGTTGAGCACTCTTCCACAGGCAATGACACAAAAGTAATATCTTCTGCTGTGGAGCAGGTTGTTGAAAATCGAAATCAGTCTGTTGAGGGTGCAGATGATGAGCATCTAAAGCAGGGTGTTGCTGCTGGTAATTCATGGGATAAAAATGCAGACAGCAAAACTGGTTCCTCTCAAGAAAAATCTGGTGAACTGAATGAGCATTTAACTTCATCAAGTATGGGTTTGCCACAGATTGCAGACCAATGTCTTGAAAATGGTAAATTAAAGGAAATTATAAGGGCTGCTTTAGTCAATTTGCCGTCTGGAAGCATTGTGGAGAAAACTACTGAAATCAGAGATTCCAAAGAGCATATGGAGGAGAAGGCTGCTGGGGCGGATGATGATGACAGTTCTGATACTAAGCAAAAGGGGTGCACTTCTGTGGTAAATGAAGATAGAGTCATTAATGCAGTTGTAAAAGCTGAGAAAGAAGTGGTTGAAGGATCTTCATCTGTACCTTCTATGGAAGTTGATGTTGAGAACAAGAAAAATGTCATTGAAGGTTTGGACAGAAGTTCACAGATTCATCTTAAGTCGGCTGTTGTTATTGAACATTCCATGAAAGGAACTGATGAAGAAGCAATGCCTCCTGGTCCTGCTAAAGATATGGTTTTGGAAAATGTTGATGAAGTGAAGGCTGAGAAGGATGTTGAGGCTGATGCACGTTGTTGTGAAAGTCAAAATGAGAAACAAAAACCTGAGTGGGAAAGTAATGCTTCTCTGTTTATTGATGACTTAATTAAATTTGAAGCACTTATTATTCTAACCTTCCTTTTGTTTTTCATTTTATATTTATTCATCATTAAACTGGTTACTAAATTGTCTGTCATGGTTCAGTTGTCACTGTCCAGAAAGGTGAGCATGTGCAGGAGAACTTAGAATGTAGTGAGGGTCATGAACCACGTGGTGGACCATCTCCTTGTAAGGCATCACCGGAAACAAAGCAACCTATGAGGCCTAGGGGATCTAAGGTGACTGGTGCAGAAGCGGATGAAGTAGAAGAATGCACATCAATCACTACAGATACTCCTCCTACCGGTGGTGCAGATACAGATGCAAAAGTAGAATTTGACTTGAATGAAGACTTTAATGCGGATGAGGGGAAATTTGGGGAACCAAATAACTTGACAGCACTAGGATGCTCAGCTCCTCTCCAATTAAGTAGTTCATTGCCTTTCACTGTTTCTTCTGTGTCTAGCAGCCTTCCTGCTTCTATTACTGTTGCTGCTGCTGCAAAAGGGCCCTTTGTTCCTCCACATGACCTGCTGAGGACTAAAGGGGCACTTAGTTGGAAGGGATCGGCAGCCACCAGTGCGTTTCGGCCAGCTGAACCCAGAAAAAGTCTAGATATGCCTCTGGGTACAAATAGCACTTCCATTCCTGATGTGACTGCTGGGAAACAAAGTCGTCCTCCGTTGGACATTGATTTGAATGTACCTGATGAGAGAGTCCTTGAGGATCTAGCTTCCCGAAGTTCTTCGCAGGGCAGAGATGCCGCACCAGACTTTTCAAATAATCGTGATTTAACATCTGGTTTGGTGGGTTCTGCACCTATTCGCTCCTCTGGTGGACTTGATCTTGATTTGAACCGAGTTGATGAGCCTGCTGATTTGTGTAATCACTTAACTGGCAATAGTCGTAGAATAGATGTCACTATGCAGCCTATGAAATCATCATCAGTTGGTATTCTTGGTGAGGCAAGTTTCCGCAGGGACTTTGATTTGAACAATGGACCTGCTGTTGATGAGGTGATTGCTGAACCATCACTATTTAACCAGCATTATAGAAACAGCAACGTACAATCTCAACCACCAGTTTCCAGCCTCCAGATAAACAATGCTGAGATGGCAAATTTCTCATCATGGTTTCCTACAGGGAATACATACTCGGCTGTTACTATTCCATCAATTTTGCCTGATAGAGAACAACCTTTTCCAAATGTTGCAACTGGTGGGCCACAAAGGGTGTTGGGTCCCCCTACTGGTGCCGCTCCTTTTAATCCCGATGTCTATAGGGGACCTGTGCTGTCATCTTCACCAGCAGTGCCCTTCCCATCGCCTACTTTCCAATATTCCTTGTTACCCTTTGGAACAACTTTTCCTCTACCTTCAACCAGCTTTTCTGGCGGTTCAACAACTTATGTTGATTCATCTCCTGGTGGGAGGCTTTGTTTACCCCCAGTCCATTCGCAATTTTTAGGACATGCTGGTGTTGTTCTGTCCCATTACCAAAGGCCCTATGCTAGTCTTCCAGACAGTATTTATAATAGTGGTGTTGAGAGTGGTAGGAAATGGGGAAGGCCAGGCCTAGACTTAAATGCCGGGCCTGGAGGCGTAGACATCGAAGGAAGAGATGAGACAACAGCTCTTGCAGCTAGGCAACTGTCTGTTGCCAGTTCACAGGCCCTGGCAGGGGAGCAGGCAAGAATGTATCAGGTGCCAGATGGGGCTTTGAAAAGGAAGGAACCTGAGGGAGGATGGGATGGATACAAGCAATCTTCATGGCAGTAGTAATCCTTAAGTATCACTGTCTAGTGGCCCATGAAAGCTTGTGAGTCATTTATGTTTCTTCTCATCTTCTTTAGGCAAGGCCTGTATTTTTTAACCCTATTTTGCTACTTCCATGCCCAGAGAAACAATATTAGAATTATGGATTTCGTTAGTGACTATGTTTTATTTCATTTTCAGTTCTTCAAGGATGGGCATTGGCTGACCCTCAGTGGTCATTTAACCTGTGTGCTCTTAGAGGATGGGTGGTAAGTGAGCCATTTGATGTTGTTCATAGTCTCCAACACCCACCTTTTTGCTGTATCAACTGTATCGTAAAAGAATATGCTCGGGGTTTTCAAGCCATTTGTTCCTTGAATTTGTTCTGGACACAGATCATTTACCCTTTGTAGATATTATAACTGTTGAAAAGCATGACCTTTGTTGCCCAGACATTAGGAACTGGTTCCCATACTGGTTTTTAGTGCATATCTTTCTTGACTATTTCATTTCCCTTTTTTAATATATATATTTTTTGGGTTTCCCAATGAAAGTGGTCACCAAATTTTGATACTGAAGTCGTTTCTGATGTGGCATGACTTTAGTTGCACTGGTTGTTGTATTCTAATCTAATCTTAGCTAATTTTATCAACTTTAATTGTAGTTCATCTGTCACAGTTTTAATTGCTATCAACTTTGTTGCTATCAATGTTGTTATAAGGTAGGTATTGGCAGTGGCACTGAGACTGCATCGAAGTTTTGAGGTTTGCAGTTTCACCTGATGACCGACAGTGGTAGCTATATGTCATATCCATCTCCAAAGTCTGTTTTGCTTGATATTTTTGTGTTGAGACCTAAGAAAGCCAAGCCAAGCCGAGCCTAGCCTTGTTTATTATTATAATTCTGGATTTGTGGTCAGCAATTGGCATTTATAGTATTCACATCAAATTTCCATCTGCCTTTATCTTTTATTATATGTTATTACTACAATTATTGTTAGTAGGAAGCAAAAAGCAATAATGTCATGTAATCTCTTATAAGAATTCTCGATAAAGCTTGCTGCCCATGTGAAACTTGAATATTTTTTATGTTTGATTGCTTGCAGGGGGTGGGGGGGTGTGTGTATGCACACATTAAGGAAAACAGAAAATGGTCCAAAGACAAATGGTGTTTTGTTCTGTGCATCCCTTTGATTTTGTGTTAGGTTTTTCAAACAGCTAGAAAGGGATGGATGTGGATAAAGCAGTTTTTCGCTTTCGCTTAGTTCCATTTGCCGTCGTGTGTATAAAAACGTTTGTACTGAAACGCAATGGGTAATTTGTTTAGTCCAGCAAATGGGGATGTGAGAATGAGAAAAAGCTACTCTTATTTAAGTATTTACCATCCGAAATTTGTGCAGCAGCAGCAGCAGCGAAACTGGTGGAGCAGAACTCTTTGTCCAATGGTTCATTGGAAATTTAAGGTTCCATTTTTGCTTAATACTAATATTAATTAAGTAATTATTGTTAAAAAGCCACGACAACATTTGAGATGCCCAGGGTGTAAGTACCCACCCCCCTGACGCCATTTATCAACTCTCTACGTCATGGTCTGTCATCATTTCCTGTACAGCCGTTTCGGCATTTTAGTTTTCTCGTGTATGGCAATTGCCATGTTTTTAAGTCCATGAAGAAATAATTAAGGTTTATAACGGATCGTGTGGTTTTAAATAGCTACAATTATCCAAATATTTTTCGCAAATTCAAATGTTGTTGATTTGGAACAGACGTAAATGCTGATTTCGGATATCCACTCTACTATTCAAATTTGCATTGCATAGATAATGAATTTAAATATTCAAATTTATTATCTATTTATTATAAAATGAGGAAACTCAAAAAGAATCTAATCTTAGCCTCTAAGATTGATTACTTATTGAATTCAAATTTTTAATAAATTTAAATATTCAACGAATAATATAATTTAATTCAAATTTAAATAGTAATATACGAATTGAATGTAAATAATAAACGAATTTCAATTTTAAAGTACTTAACGCAAATTTGAATTTAAATATTATGGAAAATGCAGATATTTGATCTCTGTCATCCTTGAGAGAGATGCATAAATAATGACTAAGCGATTCCAAAGTATATAAGGAATGCGTTTTCGGAACTGAATAGAAACACTTTTGAACCTGAAGTTTAACTTCATACAAATGAAGTCTTAAATTTAAATCCCGATATTTGCAACCGTTAACTTATACGAGACTGATATTTTTTTGTGAAAAAAACACTTTTGATAACTTTTTATAACGTGAGTCTCAATTCCAACAATATTTAGACAGTTAATCTTCCCAAAACGGGGAAAAGAAATGGGGCCGATGACATTAATACAGCTTACTTAAGCTTTTAATTATGGGCCAGAATGATGATATTCCAATGCAGCAGAAAACTAGTCTCATCACTCATCTCACGGTTCCATGGTTATTCAACTGACAAAGACTCCTCCATAATTGGGAAAAAAAAATTTGCACAAAGTTGGTACACATAACACAACAAAATTAAGAATATAGAAGCACTTCTACTTAGAAAACCTGTAAATATTTTTCTTTAAGATAAAACTCAAACCACATTTTTTCCCTTTTTCATGCATAGACAAAGAAAAAAAAAACCACCTAAAATATGTATCTACTTGAGACAAAGCCCCTGAGCTTTTTACTCTTATACAAAGAAAGAAATCAAGATAGTAAATTAGCATATTATATATATATATATATATATGTATATTCTTTTACGCAAGATTAGAAATTGAAACAAGCATAAAGTGACTTTCAGGGAGAGAACTATGCTGTGTGTAATCTATTAAAACCGTTGAATGAAAAAGCAGACTCACTTGATCCTCTTGGCTTTTGAAAAAAAAAAAAAAAGAAATCTCTAGGTGACCACATTGGAATATAACCGTACCAGGACAAGCATTTGATTTGAAAGATAATCTGATTCACTTAGGAGGCTCAAAGTTCCTTCCACAGAAGACGTTTCTGCAAATTGAATGAAAAAAGACGTCATGCCCGGGAAATTATGACAGCATGTACATACACATAAAATATGTCGAACAAAAGCAAAGCCATGCAAGGCAACTAGTTAAAGCCCCACAATCAAGTTACCTTACTCCACTAGCAAGTTAGAAAGTGTTATTACTTCTATTTCATTTAACAGAATAGAAGAAATCACTCTCCGAACAAATGAGAGAATGTAGAAGCAAAAAATTGCAGAACACAAAAAAGATTCAATTATAAGAGAACACAAAGCAGCTATGTTACTCAGACTCAGGTTCAAGTGTTGGACATTGGTATGTTCATTTTTTTCCCAAGATTTTCATGTATTTGGAGGGTGCTTGGAGGATCATATCCTCATATCTATGTCCGCATATACGTCAGACAGGGGTACTCCAAGAAAAATGAAGAGTCGGAGCAACATAATAAAAAAGAATGTCATGACAGAATTTCACATATCAGACAATCAGAGGATAACAAGCACCCAGAAATTAAAAACAAAAAAAAAAAAATACTGACATTAGACATCCTCGACTTGGCTTTTTCTTCTTCTCCTTCTGTTTCTGGGGAGGCTTGATAACAACCTTGATTGCGGCATCGAAAACTGCTTTCACGTTCTGCAAAAGCGAGGAAATCATAAGTGAAAAAAATTCCATGCTATTGGAGCCTCACACAGAAATAGAGATATGTATAAAATTAAAGGATGTCCCATGCTTTGAGACAACCGGGGAACAAGGCTGCGCAGCTCTTATAAAGACAACAGTATAATTAATCCATGAATCTTTTCAGACCGGTATGACACCAAGATTTGAGCCAAAAATATAGATGCTCCAAAGAGAAGTTTGAAATAGGATCTTTATTATTAATTATATGCCATGACGCACGTCAATGGATATAGACTTCATGGCCAAAAAAAGAAAAGATACAGACTTAACAAGTTTTCAAGTTCAAAGAATGAGTTTATGTCTATAAACTGATACAACCACGAGCTCCTCTGAGATGTCCTTGAGAGACCAACTCTCCCAATGCCATTAATAAAGAGTAGGTGCCAAGTTTTTGTCATACCTGCTGAGTTTTTGAGCTGCACTCAATGTAATAAGCAGCACCAATCTGTTTGCGGAGCTCCTCGCCCTGTTTTAATAAGATGATTATGGTTTTAAAGCAATAATAAATATCTGTTACATATTCCACCAGTGAGTGAAATAACACACCTGTACAGTGCTAACAGGCAACAAGCCAGGATGATCAGCCAGATAATGTTTATCCTCGCGAAGATCTATTTGTCAATTTTAAAAGAGAAATTAGCGTGTTATCCAGCATATGACCACACAAAAATCCCAATGTTGCCGGAAGTAATGAATATACTTTGAGAGGCACCCTTAGAAGGACATGTATGGGTCATTCAAATCCCAATTAAAAAGGGCACCATAAATGTTGCAGGTTCATTCAAATGAGTGAAGTAATAATCCCTGTTTTAGAAGATACGAGAACCTGCAAATTTTATTTCTACATTAAAGCAGTGAACTGTTCATTTGGTTGATTAACTGGAGAAGTGATATGCAACAGCAAAATAAAGCGAAAATTCTTCAAGCACATTTAAATGAACTATGAGTACTCATTTTTCCCAAGAAACTGTCCATTTTTCTCAGCTTGACAGATTCAAGGGAATATTTTCTATTTTACTTGTGCTCTCAAGTCTTAACTGCCTCAGTCTATATCCTACCTTTCGTCCATCTTTACAGGATGTATAACTTCGGTTAAACTAGATTTCTAGTTCATCAAATAGTTTCCGAACAAAATTTTCCCATTACACACATTAATCTGTGTCCTTCCGGTACCTCTTAAGTGAATTTATTGCATACTTATGTCTTTTTTGCAGTCATTGCTGAACTAAAATCTCAATTTTAGACACACAAAATTGACAAAAACAAATTCTGTTTAAGAAAATAGTCCTTTCGTTATATATCCCTGTCAAAGTTCAATTCCTTACAACATTTACTAAAAGGGGTCAGAAATATTACTGCCACTTTGAAGTATGCATATCATTTTAAGTATTTCTTAAACTATACCTGGTGATACTACTCTACTACAAAGTCTACAATGGGAGGAACAAGAACGACATCAAATTTGACTGAAAATGCATTGATTTTGGAAATGCTAACGATGTGGTTGCATGCACTTACCCAATTTGGTGCCAACGAGAACCACAGGGACACCTGGGGCATAATGTTGAAGTTCAGGAATCCACTGTCGAAGAAATCAGTTGTATCAGGAAGTGCAGAAAATTAACATAGCACATCATAATTGTCGAAAGAACTTCAAGATCCAAGGATAATTTACCTTTTTTAGTACATTCTCGTAGCTTGCTCGACTAACTAACGAGAACGCTAAGACAAAGACATCTGCACCTCTGTAGCTCAATGGCCTTAATCTGTTGTAATCCTCTTGTCCTACAAAAAACTCATCAAAACTTCAAAACAAAGTTTAAATTAAGAAAAATGTTACCAAATTTGACTTACAAAAAATAAGTTGCATTAGAAAAGCCAGTGCCATAACTGTAAATTGAAACTTTTTTTTTTTTTTTGAAGCACAATTTTCAAAAGGTAGAGGATAAAATCATAAAATGTCAAGTGGAATTGATACCAGCAGTGTCCCAAAGACCTAAGTTCACAGTTGTGCCTTCAACAACAACGTTGGCACTGAAGTTATCAAAAACTGTTGGTATGTAATCCTGAAAACAAGCACAAAAATTTCCCAGATTCATTAAAAAAAAAAAAGAAAAAGAAGAAGAAGAAGAAGAAGAAGAAAGAAAGAAAGAAAGAGCAAGCTCCCAAGAAATTAAAGAACAAGAAAAAACCCAGATAAGAAAATCATGAAAAAAAAAATGAAAAAGAAGAAAGAAAGATAACTCCCATGAAATTAAAGAACAAGATAAACCCGGATTAGAAAATTCAGCTAACTTGCAAGAACCCAAAAGGACAGTCTTTTCATGATCATGAACAATTAAGCAAAAAATATGTTCAGAAACATAAAGTTAGAGACTTTTCATGGAAGAGGATGAAATAAAAAAAAAAAACACAAATTGGAAACTTTAGCTGCAAAAACCTTAACAGACTACAGAAAAAAAAAAGGAACAACAAAAACTGAGATAAATACACCCAGAGAGACAAGAAGAGAGACAAAAGAGAACATACAGTGGGGAACTTGTTACTTGTATAGCAAATAAGCATGCAAGTCTTGCCAACAGCTCCATCTCCAACTGTTACACATTTGATAAACCTTGAAACACTTGAAGCCATTGAAACACAAAAAAAACAAAGCAAATACAGCAAAAAAAAGGGGGGGTAGTTGGAAAAATTTATGGTCTTTTGTGTTGGTCTTTGGATTTAGAGATAAAGAGAGTGAAAGAGAAGAGTGGGATGGTGGATCACATGATTCTCACTCATCATTTCCTGTTCATGTGTAGCAATTCTATCCTTACTCTACTATTTTTTTTCTGAGTTATTCTTTTTGAGCTTGACAACGGAGTCCGTGAATTTATTGCAGTACCCTATCAGACTTCTAATGCGTGTTAATAATTCTGCTTTGAATTATATATATATATTCTTCTGCTTTTTGATGTTAAGCAGCAGAGGCAAGAGACTTCAGGTAAAAGTTTATCAGGGGCTATGCATTAGGGAGAGTATTTTAATTTTTATATTATTAAATTTAATATTTTAATTTATTTATTTTTAAAATTATTATAAATAAGAATAAATAGTTAATAATATTAAAAAAATTTATTTGAATGTTGATAAATGTTATGTAATGTAAATTTTTATATTTTATATAAAAATATTTAAATTTGACCTTAAACTCAAATTTATTTTTATATAAAATTTAAATTTTACGTCATATGATACGTTAGTATTTTATCAATATTTAAATCACTTTTTTAATATTGTTAATAATTTTTTATTAGCTATAATTTTAAAAGTATAAATATTAAAATACTAAATTTAATATTACAGAGATTAAAATACTTTATTCACTATAATATAGGAATTCGTAGTAAACATTCACTGAGATCTTGTTAGAAAGGATGATAAAAATGATTATTTATTAAAATATGTGTCATATATTGATTGGTGTTTTGAGACATTTTAATTCTCGTAATAAAATATTTTACTTATTTCTCTTTTTTTCCTATATTAAAAAATTTCAATTATATGAAAACACTATAATATATTATATTGACGTTTAAGATTTTAACATATTTAATAATTAAACTTATATTTAATATATTGATAGTGTACAAGTTTTATACATTGACAATGAACTTTAATGCGTTACTTGATTAATAATAAAATTATCTTTATTTATTTTAAAAAAATTTTAACAAGATAATATTATCTAATTTATTGATATACTATTTATATCAAATATAAATCTTTAATAATTTATATTGTATATATATTTATATACAAAACACAATATATACACAAATCATCATATCTAATTTTATATGCCAAGTAAATTTTGAATGTTTGAATATAATTTTCTTTCATAAAAATATAAAAACATTATAAATCATCCATATTATTGTAATTTGAGAAATTTCCTTTTAAGAGACTTAATTAACAATAACATTGATATTGGCCATGGGCTATAATCATTTTAGCACACAAAATATACATAAATATTGCTTATTTGCTACATTGATTTCGTTGGACGTAGATTTAAATATATTAGATACGATTATAAAAATATTATATAAAAATATAATTAAAATATAATATAAATAAATATATAAATATTTTAAAATCTATAAAATATAAATTATTAATTATCAAAATTAATTATATTAATATAAAACTATAAATATGATTCTGACATAAAAATTTATATAAATATAATATTAATATATAAATTACCGGATCTAATAGAATATTTAATCATAATTTTATGTAGAAGTGGAAGTCAAACTTTTTGTAAAGTATCATTAAGCTAACCTACATGTTTATTTAGCAATTTTAAAGTTTACTTTTCTTTAGGGGGTTGATAGGAAAGCAACACTTATAGATGCTTGAACCACAAAATGTTCTTCTTTTATCTCACATGCTTTTGCCAAGACAAAGACTTATTGTTCAAGAAGAAACATAAAAATCTTGAATTTTCAAGATAGTTGTTTTACAAATTTACATATATATATATATATATAT
>JBBYHM010000010.1:10371686-10415909 GCA_038381775.1 Adansonia rubrostipa | reverse complement strand
ATCGATACAGAGGCTTATGTATCGATACATCTACATGTTGTATCGATACAAATGGGGACATTTCAAATTTTTGGCGCATTGGAGCATTGTATCGATACGTGAGAACCATGTATCGATACATTCAAGTAAAATTATGAATTTTCTCATATCTTTTGTCCCTGAATACCTTGGACTACATCATTTGATGCCACATCTTTGCATTTACCTTTGATATAATCCCTAGGCCTTCTTGACATCCTTAAAATACTTTTTCACTGGACGATGATCATTGCCTCTTCTTACATCCATGTTCCAGATTGCTAAAAATTAGCCCGGACAAAATAAGGTGTCTACACTTGTGAGTCTAAAGGCATTACTTGTTAAGAGGAGATATCTTTACATTATCGAAGGAGATGTCTTCTTAGTTCAGGTTATCTTTAAAAAAGTTTCTTAACTAATTGATTTTGCTAAGTGTCTTTCACCTATTATAAGTTTGGCTCTATGTTGTGATAGATTAACATGGAGATGTCATTTGACACCAACATTTATAGTGATGTAATTTCCTTTTATGGAAGATGTAGGATTGATTTTAACATTGACTGCCATTCATCCGTGGTTATGACAACACCATCTATTTACGTAGATAGTATGTTAATCTTTTAGTGAAAGACCCTTGTTTCTCTACCAAGCTAGATGACATGGTTTTTTGAAAAAAATGGCATATAGATGGAAAGACTTTTTACTTTTTTTAAATCTTAAGTACTTAGTTTCTTCTTGACTGGACTAATGCTGTCATAAAGAGGTATTTGCAAACATAATTAGAGGATAAACTTGGCAAAGAGATTTGTCATGTTGATTTCTCAACTAGCTTTGTTATAAATTGTAAGGGCTTTTGCATATATTAGCCGGTCGACACTATGTAGGCTTCCTTTCGTTAAAGTCATCTCAATTGCATCTTATGGCCAATATGCTTACTAGTGGACTTCTCTAAGAATTAGTCTGGTATATTTAGCCATGCAAGCATAAGCACCATTCTTTAACTATCTACTATTGTCTTTTACTTCTTCTTAGACATAAATTCACCTATGTCAAACTTTTTCAACACTTTCATAGAGGAATCTGGAGTGACTCTCCCAATACTCATAATATAGATATCAAAATCATGCATTGATCCATTATAAGTGAGGCTGGCTCTAAGTGGTTTGGATTCTTACAAGATAAAGAAGATATGGATATTAGAGGTTGCTTTGACATCATTCTTATTATGTGGCAAAGTGGGTTCTCTCAACTCTAGAATTGACATCAAGCTTTATTTGAAGCCATGACTAAAGTGTTTAAAAATGCTCATTCTTCTTAAAGGTGCAAGCCAAGTGAACTCTTATACTTAAAACTATAGCCAAATTTTGGTCAATATTAAAGCCTAGGTGCTTCGAGTTTTTTCACTTGGAGACTAACATACAACCATGTGGTAAGCTTTTTGCTTAATTATTGATGTTGGAAGAGGTCATCTAGAAGGTGTGTGTGAATGACATCTGCCCAAGGTAAGACAAGTCTTGTCTACAGGTTGGTCTATTGCATTTGGCGTATTAGCTAGGTCACTAAACCTTTGTTTTGTGTCATGACTTCTCATCTTTTCTTATACTCAATTCCATCAACATCTGATATCCCTTGTGTTTTCACCCAAGAGCTCGACATACTTCTTTTTAACTTTATAAGGGAGAATCTTAAAACATGAAGTTATCCACTGTCGTTAGATGGCTTTTTGAGATGAATTATTCACAAAATGCCTTACTCCATGATGTAACTAAAGTGTTTTCAGTTAGGTGTTAGTGTTTATCTTTGTCTTTGGTCGAGATTGAGCCATTTCCATATAAGGGTTATTGTAAAGCCTTGTTTATTGCTAGGAAAATGTGGTTGAACCTTTTTTTTTAAAGATATACGTGGTTGATATATGTTAGAGGCATTGGCAGATAATGTCTTCATAGGTAAATAGGTGTTTGCTCACCATAGTCGTACTTCTGTGGTGATGTTTAGCATTGTGATATGGCTTTTTCACATAAAAAGGGTTTCTCATTAGGTTGATTACACTTCTTCCTTTTTATGCTCACTTATTTGATGGAGTTGACCTTTAGTTGTAGAGATATTTACTACTTGAAGTGTTGGATAGGGGATTATAACAAAGAGATTCTTCCTTATGTATTATAAAATTTCATGTAGTTCTACACATGATCTTTTTCATCGAGGCAAAATGTCTTTTAGCCATCTTAGGCATAGGTGGATATTATAAAACAACTTTTTTTCATGGTGCAAAACTTGTTTCCTGAGGACTACTCTTTTCATGGTCATATGTCTTTCATCATTTTCATGATATCAAAAGATGTTGTGGTTTAAAAAGCTTTAATGCCTAATTTTTGCTGAGATTTTTCTTTGTGGTTACTTCTCAAACATGCTTTTACTTAAGATTATCATAAGAAAGCACATTAATGAAATTTTGAAAGTTCTTCTCTAATGTTCGGTTATGCCTTTTGAATACATGTCAAACTGACTTAAGTGCATGCCTTTAAATTTTTCATATTTTTTATGTGAACGAGGGACTTTAAGAGGCTAAAAGATAAGTTTTTGCACCAATGCTGTGTGTGTTAATCCATTGTGGTACACATTATGCATGTTAGCCAACCTTGTTGTCCCTTGATAAACAAGTAGTACTCATGGTTTTTTTACCCCAAAAATAGGTGCTATTTATGGTAAAAGAGGACTAGAGCATTGTGAATTTTTTAAGAGTTGTAAAGCCTTTTGCGATTCCAAGTTGGACCACCCTTGAGGTGTTGGACATGTTAATGTAAGCAATGCAAGCCAAACACATTTACTTGTAACACTTTCTAATGCTTTAAGCCATTTCATGTAACATACATTATTATTTAATTAGTGTAAAGTGGTATTTCTTTATCATAAGCTCTGTAATAATTATTATTTATGTTTGACAAAGATAAAGCCCATAAAATACATTGAGCTTGCAAAAAAATTGTAAAGACTTATAATAGTGAGATCTTTATGCATTAAAGCATGTTTCTAAAAATGTTGGTAATCATAGTACTGTTAAGCTAGGGTATTAACAATACACAAATACCAGTATATGTTAAGCCTCCATGCATGTGATACATGCAACTGATTTCATAAATTGAAGTATAGTAATACTTAGGGATATCATATAAATGCTTGTTATGAGAACAAATTCACAGAACATGATGCACTATAAGAGTTCTATTTGGTATTTAATTCGAGTGTCTATGGAAAAACTCTCGTGTCAATAATGTAAGTAATCTTTAAACTTTTAACACCAGTTTATCTTTTATGTGGATTTGCATGCATAGAGATCATCATGATCGAGTCCTAAAGGGATGCCTAAGTAGGTTGGTCTTGGGTATGAAATGAAACATATTAAAGGTGGATGAATGGTCTAAAGAGGATTCATCTCCCCAAGTGGTATGAAGGGATATATTTCACTTGTTCCTAACTTATATTAACTCAAAAGTCCTTACCAAAGTCAATATAAATTATAGAGTTAACAAATAAGAGTTGTAGGACTAATATAGAAAAGGCTAGGAGTGGATACTGAACCATGCTTTTACTTTTTCTAGCATATGTGTTGAAAGGATTGAATTGTAATGGGATACTATGCACTGAAAGGCTTATTAAACCATCTAAATTCTCTTTGCATGTTGCGTGGCCATGTATTGCTAGATGCTATTTTTGGTCTATAAATATAAATATTGTAACTGGATAATTCTTTTTTATTGTTAGCATGATAGGAGCCTAATTTGGGTCACACACATAAGAGCGACTTTGTGGAATTAAAATAAAGCTAGGCTTAAATTATCTAGAGTGTAAAAGATACTCCTGAGATTTTTGAATAGTTCAAAAATCAAGGACTTAAATGCATAACCCAAAAGTTGTTAGGATTTCTAACAAGGATATTGTATCTAGTTCCTTTGGCTTTGACATAAGGATTTTACCATTTGTGCTTTTTCATGTTCCCTTAGCCGATTTCCTTAATTTAGGGAAAATTTTTTTTCTATTTCCCATGTGTGATTTTGGCTTTAGGTGATATTGTTTAGGGGAGGTTTTCAAAACATAAACTGTAAGCACAGCTCTCCATAGACCAAAGTTTATACCTTTTTAAGGTTTTTTAAGTCACCTGTGTAGATCACCATTAGCAACTGGACACTTGGATAGCTTTGGTTTATGACAATCGAAGAAAAAAATGAAGATTGTAATTAATTTGAAAGGATGTTTACCTTTAGAGTGAGGTATGATTTTCATATTTCATGCCATTATTAAATTTGGTTGGTTAATTAAATGCTCATAAGATGATCCATGAAAGTTGTTCAGTATGTTTGTTTTAATTTCATTATGCCTTTGCTCTATTCTGTTTAATTATTTTCTTTTAATTTAAATTGTTTAAGCTTGATCTACATAACGATATATAATGTCTGAGAAAGTTTTCAACAAGTGGTATCATATCAAAGCCTCCTTATGAGCCTTGGTTAATTACTATCTGAATTATTACCCCTGAAGAAATCGATTTTGTTTTAGTGTCACATTTGGTCTAATCGGTGCATAATTCTTTTATGAATTCATTCATGAACTTATCGATTATGGTTACTACTTATTTTAATGTTTTAATAACTTTTTAATTAGTTAAAATTTTTAATGAATTTTTTAGTGATAAATTATTTAGCAACGTCTTAAAGTTTTGTATGTATAGATGTTGTAGTTTAGTGGTTTTGTTGTAATTTGAAATTCCAAAATTTTGGCTATTCCTTGGCTTCAATTTTCCATGATTTTTAGCCATGCAAATGTCTTAAAAGTTCATGACACCTACTAGAAAAATCAAGCAAAGACTTGGTTCAAAAACATTTGAATCCAGCCATAGAAGGTGCTGCAAATGTACATATAGCATGTCACATATGTACCAACTTTGTGCGACTTTAGCTATGGCGTTAATGGTAGCATTAGATATTGCAATTTCTAGCAAACTATGAAGGACCAGTGGAATCAAATAGTAGTGGTTGCATGGCACTCGTACGCTTGGTGGAAGGTAGCACATAGGATGGTAATCTGGTAGAACCAGGAGTCCTTTACACCAATCTCCTAGTTTTAGGAATGTTATTCCTACTAGGATTTTATCTTCGAAGTCTGATATGATCAGCCTAAGATAAAATTAAAAAAAATAAAATAAATATCCTAACTAAAAGTTAGCTAGATAGATGATAACATGTGGACTTTCCTAGGTAGATTCTGTCTTTAATTAAACTTTTTTTTTATCTCAAAGCTATAACTATCCAATTAATATAATTTTTTAAAATGTTTAAGATAAGATTGGATAATGTCTTAATTTAAATAGTTAGTTCTAATTAGATTAAGATTTGTCCTAATATAATTAAGATCAATGTTAATCATGTAGGAAAAATAATTTTCTTAATTAAATTAAGACAAGGATCAATTACTAATAATGAATATGCTATCATGACTTAGGACACATGTAATATATGCTCATAAAAGTTACAGATGTATGGGATGATTATGGACTTAGACCAATATGATTGTATTTGTATAATTAATTTGTTAATAATATTGATTTTAAATAAGTATTGCGAACCCTACCTTATCTTTCATTTTCTCGTGTGGTAAAATTCTTTTCTCTGTTTGGAATTGCCTAAGGATGAAAGACATTATGATGTATTTCATTAATTTGAACTAGTTATTCATATTTATATATATATATATATAACTTTCCATTACACCATTGCTATTTCATCCTCGTTTATTTACATTTTAAAGTAAATGTAAGCAAATATGGCTCATTGACTACTTGTGTTTATATCATTAGAATGTTACATATAATGGACTTTATGTATGGGAAGACAACATTCTAAGGTAAGTAGTCTAAATTCATAGTCTGTATTCTATAGATTTAATGTGACCAATTAACCCATGTTAAGACTATTATGTTGTTTGAATTAAGATAGGGAGATGGCTTGTCTTGACCATTTAGAGCTGGCTGACTCTTGAGTAAAGAGATATATTGCCTCGATGTGGTGATATATTGGACTAGACCAAAGTGCAATTAATCCCATTAATAAGTAAGTATACTTGGATTAATTCACTTTAGATGTTCATTGTGTAATTACCTAAATACTAAGTAAGTAATTAACTCCATGTGTATAACTTGTATGCTTTGACATTCCAAAAGCTAAAGGGTCTTAAAGTAGTAAGCTACTAGACTAATTCATTGGATACATGACTTATACCCGATGAGAGCTTTACTTGTAGATATGGAATCCATAGACACCCTATTTTGTTTAGGCTAATTTTTGGCATCTCGGGATTTAATTGAAAGGCAACAGAATTAAAGAAACAAAAATAAAAAATGGGGATAACTTCTAAGCAAAAATTTTTTGGGAAGGTTTGAAATGCCAAAGGGTTGTATTAAAGAAAAATGTTAAAAAGAGGCATCAAAGGTCATTATTTGAGGTGTTTTTGAGGTTATACGGATAAGCATAAGTTAGTCATCCATCATTTCTAGCTAAGGTGAGGTGTCTGAAAGGCCAAAGATATATGAATACATCGATACATGGCCTAGATATACTGATACAGGGCTCCATGTCATCAAAATTCAAAATTTCATAGGTTGTATCGATACAAATAGGGCTTGTATTGGTACATTTGCTTCATGTATAGATACATCGGCCAAACATATTGATACAAGGCTTGGCAGTAGCTAAAATTTAATTTTTAGATAAAATGTATCAATACATAAGCAATTATATCAATGCATTTTGGGAATGTATCCATACAATCTTCATTGTATTAATACATTTAGGGTTGTTTGCCTGTATGCATCAATACAATTTGCATCGTATTGATAAATTAAAGCATTTTTGCCCAGTTTGTGCCATTTTTTAGCTCTTGCACCATTGGTTTGAAAATTAAATTTAGACATATTTTTGGCACCAAAAATCATCAAAATTCATACTAGTTCTTAACTTTGAACTTATGATTGGGTTTTAACAAATTTTGAGGCCTAAAATAGCTTTAAAATGGGACATATTCATGGATTAAATGGTTCGTTTAAGGGCAAAGTTAGCTCTTTTTTATTTGTAAACTTCACCAATAGCTCTGTTCCATTACTCTGATCATGTCAACCAATGGGATTTTTGGCAGCTATCCCCATGGTATTGAGAAAATTCAAAATTGCCCTTACTTTTGGCCTTCAAATTTTGGCTAATAACCTGCTTACAAAAGAGTTAACTTTGGCTCAGCAAAAGAGACACAAAAACTCTCCTAAAAACACTATTCCATTGGCCTTTATCCCTCAGCCAAAAACTTTATTCATGTATCCCTTCCAAACCCTTACCAAAAAACCTCTAAAAACTCATCCGTTCACTTATTTTCATTCTTAAAACTCATCTCCATCAACATTATAACCAAAATGCTCCTTTTCTTCATCTTTTTCTTGCTAAACAAAAAAAAAGGATGGGAAAGTAAGCTCAAAGCTACTACTCAAAGGAAAGGCTAAGGTTTAAGACTTTTTGGAATATTTTCTTCACTCTTTTTTCATTTATTTTTTGTTTTTCATCATCTCCATCACTTTAGTGAGCCAAAATCCATGTAACCATGACATTTTTTTCTACGAAAACTCATGCATTTTATGGCCTTGGATATGGTAAACTTCAGATCTTTCATGCTTTATTGACCCCTCTGGCATGTTTCTTTATTTCCTTGTGCTTAGCTCTTTTTGAAAATATGTTTTGGTGCTGCCATGAAATTCCAGCTAGTTTTTCATCTTTATTTAAGCATATGATTAGGGAGTTTAGTCCTAGAAATATGAATGTCCATGGCCCGAGTTTAGTCCTAAGAGATCCAAAGAAACTAAAAAATTCCCTCTTTTTTGTCTTGACAGCACTATGGTCATGAATTTTCTGATATTTTTCCTCAAAATTTCATTGAATTATCTTTCCAATAGTATATCATTTGCATTTGGATCATTCTGGATTAGGGAGATACAATTTTTTTGAATTAAGGTTGTCTGAAACCCCTGGAATCAAGGATTTGCATCCTATTTGGGCCATTTCAGCCCATTAGATGATTTTTTAGAATTTTGAAAATATTTTTAATAGAAATTTCATGAAATTCCCTCTCTGGAAAGGTATTGTTTGTGATTTAATGATTCCGTATGAGCCAAAAATGATTTTTCAAATTTTGAAAAACCTTTTACCCTACACATGCTGTCAACGTCACACTAGACACAAACTTAAAATGTATTTCTACCTAGAAGGTGATTTTCTAGGATTTTTAAAATATTTCTACATTAACCCTTATCGAGTTACCTTGCCAATGGTACCTCTTTTGACCCTTAGAACCCCTAACTATGCTCGAAATAAAATCAAAAATAGGAAAGCTTGATGCTATCCTTATTTTTAGCATTAGTCAAGATCAATTGATTTCTTTCAATCCCACTTGGAGGTGTTTGGATGCATCCATGTGATCCTGATTAGTCCCCTTGAGTCAAAATATATGGATCAACCTCATAGGTCTAGATTAAGGCATGAGTAATCTTCGTCGTGTCACCTCTATTTTTATCAATTTTCTTTTTAATCAAAAGTCACCTATTTTGTCAAGAATTTATCAAAAATGTCATTTTGTCAAGAAATCATTGAACCTTTGTCAAAATAAATCCATCGACCTAGTCTCTCCCAAATCATCAAAGTTTTCAACTATGGAGATACTCCAACCTGTTTTTTGAAGGGATACTTCAACCACACTTTTACAAACATCATTCAGTTTTTTTAAAAAAATCACTAAAATTTTCATCTTCAAAGATACTCCAACCCTAGCTTCCAAGGGGATACTCCAACCTCATTTTTCAAAATTTATAAAAAGGGTCACTTCAAACTTTTGTAAAATTCAAACCTAATTTTCATGCCTCAATTAATCAATGAATCAATTTGGTTATTTCAATATAATTTATGGCAATTATGAAATACATTTCAATCATCCCTCATCTCTCCCTTTTGTTATTTTATGTGATTTATCTTATGTGATATTATTTCATTTTTGTCTTACTAACACGTTTCCTTTGTGATGATCACTTTGCACCCATATTTTCAAAATTGTTTTTCAAATATTATAAGGCAATGTTCTGTATCAGTATCTCTTAAATGCTTGATATGAAATATCCAATTTTTAAAAAACTAAATTCGAAGAATATTTTAATAAAAAACCCTATGTTCCCTACCTGTCCGAGATGCATACGTGATTCAAATTTTTTATCTAAAACCTAGGTTTATTTTATTCAAAGTCATGCATAAGAAAGGGATTATATTTAAATAATGACAAGTAAAAATTGAAAAAACTAAAACTAAGTTAAGACATGGCTAGAAAGGTGCCAATTTTGGGCATTACAGGGAGGTTTATACTTTCTTGCGCGTAACCAACTCCCAAACCTAATCATTGTGTCTCCAAAATATGCAAACCATGAATCGATGTTCTGAGTTTTGTAACTTAGAATATGGGATTCAATAGTCATCCGATCACGCCTAGCCCAAATGATTGGTGGCAACTCCAATTGTTAGCCACCTAAGGCTAGTTGGATGAGCGATTTATTTAACTATCCCTTTTCATGGTCAAGAGCCAAGAATCCATACTTTCTTGCTCCCATCATGTCAAAAGAAAAAAGAAGAGTCCCGATTGAAAAGACACTTCTTTATCGAGAAATACTTTTAAGTCATGTGTACTTTCTTCACAAGAGGCACGTTACGATGGAATCATAGCTTCTATAAAGAGTTAAGGTTATCCTCTTAAAAGACATTATACGGGATAATGAAAATGGATGAGGCCTCAATCATTTGTTTATCAAATGATAAATTGTTTACATGTGGTGAACAATCATTTTCTTAAAGAAAGTATAATGGATCTTTAAGATAAAATGATCAAGTAGGTAAAACAGACTTTAACCTTAATTTGATCACGGATATCATATGAGGGTATTACACAAATGACAAGGTCATTGGACTATAAGGCTATTTATAAAGCTTACATAATAAATATACAATTGGGAGTGCAATCTTGGGTCTTTAGTGGTATGACTTTAAGATTAATAATTATGTAATTATTTATTTGATATAAAATAATTAATACATAGACTATTAAAGCCTAATTATATATGTCCAATTGTCCCTCTACTAGCTCAGCATAATTCCTAAATAGATGGTTATTGATTGAAAGTGATTCTCAATATGGTGAAATGGTAAGCCGGAAACACTCCCTTTAAGAATGTAGGCATTCTTTTTCAACAAATAACGAAAATAATTTTGGTATTATTTATTTAGAATATATATTTAATTTGAGTAAATATTTATTTAAGACAAAAATCAATAATTTAAATTAATTATATTTATCTTCTGATAAATTTAGGAATTAATTTCAATTATATGGGTATGGGAAAATTAATTATTTTATATAATTAATTTGATATTTATGAATTCATGTTTAAATATTTACTTATAAATTAAATATAAATAATATTCTAAATCAATTAATAAAAATTATTTTATTTATTTATTTTTAATTTGAGATTAAATTAATTATTTTACTATAGTTAATTTTATTTTGATAATTATTACATAATTATTTTGTTTAAATAAAACTGCAATGATTTTATATGAATTAAAATTAGGGTTATGGAAAATTATTTGGTTAAATAAAATTGATCATTTAATCAAAATTATATTAAGTATTTAGATTAAGCAGCTTAAACTTTTTAAAATATTGGTCCAAAATAATGCATTGGTACATTAAGGCTTGGCCAAAATTTAGGTTTATACCTACACTAGGGTAGGCAGCCACTAGGGTTTTAAACAGGTGGTAAAATAATTGTTTTAATTAAAAATGGAGCTACCTTGTTATCTTATATAAATAGAAGCAAGAGCTTACGATTTTAGATTAAACTTTGGCGCTACACTAGGGTTTTTTTATCAAAACATCTTATGATTCTAAACCTATCGGCATAAGGTGGTCTTGAAGGAGAATCAAGCCATACGAATCCAAAGTTGATCGAATAAAGAGTGCCTATACACTCTACCATTTGGGAATTGGAAAATAGTGAAGGAGGCTAGTTGATTGAAGTTTTCACACTAATCTACTCTAGGAATTCTTAGACAACATCTGCAAACCTACAGCTCAAGTAATTGATTATGATGTTTTATTTGTATATGACAACACGATCTAGTATGATCTATTTTTTAAAATTTTTTAAATTTCACTATGCCATCTAATTTGTTTTCTAACATTTTCATCTAATTCCCTTCAAATGTAACTAGAGCTTTCTTTATATCAAATATAATTAGATTATACCAAAGTTTAAAAATTAGGTTAGCTAGAAAAATTAGGATTACTAAACAAAGGCACCATGAAGCTTAGGAGGTTGCAATAAGCTTAGAAAGTTTATGTATGTAATCATCTAGGAACTAACCAAGCAATTTCCTTTTATGGCTCAAAGGAAATTGTATTAGTAAAGTATATAATCATCAAAGTAGAAAGCATGATAGTAGATTCATTTTATGCGATATAATAAATGCTATTTAGGCTAAAAAGTTAGACCTAAATAATTAAAATAAACAAATGAAGTCCCTCATAAAATATTAAGTCACATAATTCATATGATAAAGTTGTGTTCCACCATTCATGGCAATATACTTGAGTTTTATCTTCAGGAGACTTTTTGGGCAACAAGCTACTTGAGTCATGAATGATGGGTCATACTTAACTAATCTCATGTTATAAAGATGTAAAAAATTTGATCTTAAGGCATGAGAGGTGATTATTAGGCAAAATGCATAAGAAGCATTTTAATAAAGAGTTACCATCTAACAAATTTGAAGTTACATAGAGATGCAACTGATAAACTATGTTACCTACCTGACTAGGCCTTTTGTAATTTGTTGGGCATCCCCAAGGTTGCAACATGTTAAAAGGGGTTCCAGATTTGGTTTACAATAATTGGATTTAGTGTATAAGAACAAGGAGGAGGCTATAATTAGTTCAAAAGGATATCCACCTTTGGATTAAGGTATAATTTTTAGATTTCTTGTTATTCTTGAATTTGGTTGATCAATTAAAGACTCATAAAATAATCCATGGAAGTAAGTTTTTTGATATGTTTGTTTTAATTTTACTACACCTTTGTTCTTTTCTTTTGATTTATAATTTTTAAGCATTATCTAAACAACAAACATAAAATGTTTGAGAAAAGTTCTAATAGGACGTTCATATTTTGAAGTTCGGCAGATATGCATGGCACTTGAAATGGTGGTGACTTATCACTTGTATTTAAGATGTAAAATTATTACTATTTTCTCCCTTGAGTCAAATTTGCTTAGATGTTCATAAATGGAATTACTGTAGTGGTAAAGGATGTAATTTTTTATGTTCTTATTAATCACTTAGCCATTTATTCTCCTCTTTAAGAAAGGTTTGTAATGCTTTTTAAGCTTTTTAAGTATTATTATGAAAGCTGTCTTTGATAAGGTCCCAATTTGAGGTTATCAATGATCCTTAGCCTGATCAAAGTGTGCTAAGTTCTAATGGCATTTTCAAGTGTGACCAAGATAGCTTTTCTCATGGCGACATCTATCTCATTTTGGGTTGGTAGGATGACATGGAGCATTATAAAGCCAGATTTCTCATTACAGGACCATATTGTTTGAGATTTTAACCTTGAGAGAAGTGGCAATGTCATTCCCTTAAGTGTAAAAAAAGTTCCTTTTTATCTCAAAATTGAAGAGTAAGGTTTTTTATAAACACTTGATTTTGTCCAGGCTTTTCTCAAACTATTTGTGATCCATTTGAAACTTTTAATGGAAAGCACCTATTCTTCTTCTCTGATTAATTTTTGACATTTAAGGACTTAATTGGAAGGTTTGGAATGCCTAGGGACTAAATTGGACAAGTTAAGAAATTTGAAAGTTAAATAGGGCCATTTTATGCAAAACACATGGATGTATTGATACATGTAGGTCAGATATTGATACTGCATTCATTTTCAAGAGTTTTTAGCCTATAAAGGCAAATGTATTGATACATTTTCATGATGTATCGATACTTTATCTGATTTGGGTGAATTCTTGTTGCTGGGAACCATTTTTATCAATACATTGACCCATAATTTATCGATACATTGCAAAATGTGTCAATACATCATGAAAAAAAAGGGGCATGAAAAAGTTTTTATCCGATTTTGCTGGCATTTCACCTTCCTAACCACTTCAATTAACCTTGGGCCATTTCATATCATGTAAAGAGTATTTTACTAACACCTTAAACTGAAATAAAGATAAATATGAGCCTATAAATCTCTCATTTAGCTAAAGTCAGCCATAATTAAATGGACTCAATGTAGATTAAATTAAATTGAAAGCTAATGGATTTGTAATTTGATCATTTGCCAACTATATGAAGTCTAGTTTAGTTGACATGTAACAGAATGCTACTTTGGGTTAGAGTTAAATGTTCTTTCTTGCATGTTTGAAGATATGGCTACTTTGAAAGGGTAGGTCTCTTTAAGGGCATGTATTAAGATTGCCCACCAAAACTAGCTAACTCCATGCCCTACTTAAAAGGTTTTAGCACTTGATTAAATCACCTACATGTTTAGGGAGTTTGATTGTAAGCAAGCTTATAGGAGGTGCCCAATGAAGAAAATCAATGCATGAAAAATTAGAGATGATCAACCAAGATGGTTTTAACCCTTTAAGGCATCCAAAACTGTAGAAAGGAGCAGGTTATCAGCAAAGTGACCAAAAAAAGAAAAGAAGACAATTAAAAGAAAAAAGGAAAAAAAAGAAAAGAGTTCTAGAAAGCTTGCAGTAAAGTAGTTTTTTTGATTTGGTTTTTTCTTACTCTTGTCCTTTCCTTATGTGAGATTAAGGATCCTAAGCCATGCTTAGGTGAGGGCTTGTGCTAAAGGTGTAAAAACCATGTTTATAGATAAATTTTGAGTAATAATCTCTAAATGTTTTTTGCTTGTTTTCTTTGATAGTTTTTGTTTAAAACTTCATCAAAATCAACCTTCTATCAAGAAAACTTATTTTTATACATTTCAAAATAAATTTGTGTGATTTGTAATTGTTTTTACCATGTGTTTTTTTTATCTTAACCTTATGTTATGCATTTTTCATGGTGTATATGTTACATACATTATAGGCAATTTTGATGTCATACATTAATGAATTTCGTTTCCATGCCTTTGTCATGAAAATATTATGAAGATGTTAACATTTCCTTAAGAATTTATGGATCCATGCAAACTTAAGCTAGTCAACATCTCTTTATGCATAAATCTCATGCATGATGCTATTATCATTAGTTTTTGGAAAAGAGTAAAGAGAAGAAAATAATTTTTTTGATGAATTTTGGAAGTTGCTCAACCTTAGAGCTTTTTTTGCAAGTTTTTCCAAAATATTTTCATGTATATTAGAGATCATTTTACAATTTCCATGCATTTTAGCATCATTTAGATTATTTTATATGATTTAGGGTCATTTTGTTATTTTCCTTGCATTTAGGTTATTTGCAAAATCTAAGGACCATTCGACAATTTTCATGCATATTGAGGAAGTTTTAGTAACTTCTATGCATTTTAGGGTCATTATAGAAATTTTCATCATCTTAGGACCATATGGGTATTTTCACATCAATATGTGGTCATTAGAGTTATTTTAATGAGTTTATGAGAAAATTAAGTCTTTAGGGTCATGTAAGAACTTTAATGTTGAAACATGTCTATTAGGGGTATTAGAGGTAATAGAACTTTAAAACTGAGTTCCTAGGGTCATTTAGGAACTTTCATATCAATACATGTCCATTAGGATTATTTAGGTGATATTACATCCAAATCAAGTCTATAGGGTCATGTGAGAACTTTCATGTCAATGCATGTCCTTTAGAGTCATTTAGGTAATATCCTATTAAATATCAAGCATAAATTTTTATTAATTATTATATATGTTTCATTAAAGTTTGAGGCAATATCTCTGAGTTAAAATAGTCAACAGATATGCTTCTAGCATATGGAAGTTATCTCATCAATTATTTTTAAACAAAAGAATACCCCTTTTAAATAAGTAAATTGGATGTTTTGATTTTTCTTGAGAAATAAAACTTTTGTATTCCTTTAGGTTTTTTAGGGGGTGCAAAAAATATTTGATTTTCAAAACTAATTGACATGCAATTTACTTGAAATTTGGATAATAATCTTAATTTAAATAGTTTCAAAATATAGGAATTATAATTAATTATCAAGAATTTAAGATCAACTTTAATTGAGATTTAGGATGGCACGTAATTAATAGGTATAGAGTTATAGGCATCATTGAAGGGACAATTCTCACTCTGCACATAATTGACTCTTGAACACTTTTCATATTAATATCTAGTTTTTAAGCGAATTTTGGAGTTTATTTTCGAGCATTTCTAACACTCAAGACAAACTCAGATAGGTGACTAATCTCACCACCTAAAGGAAATAGATTGGTGGCAATTTCAAGTCTTTAATAGTTTCATAACAACCATTTAAGGGGAAGTTGGATCTTTAATTCGATCCAACTTACTAAGTCCAATCCCTATATGAGAAAAGATAAAAGAATCTTCTCATCTAGCCTGACGTGTCATATTCACATTTGACATGTTACAATACTCTTCATCTAACTTCTACCTTTGCTCTCATTTCCAATAACATGCTCAGGATGCGAATCTCGACCATATCAGACTTAGTAATTAATTTTTAGGGTTTGCTGGTCATCATAAAATGATTGTGCAAAGGAGTCACCACTAATCTTTACAGGCTAAATGTGATTACTCAACTATTAAAATTTATCTTATAAGGGTTTTAAAACCCTTAAAAGCATATCTCAAACTTTTCTTGTAAACTAGAGAATGTACAGGTTCAAGAGTCGGTTATGTGTGGGGAAGAATAAGCACCTCCCAACACCCGTATAACTTGGTACCTATTAATCACATGTTATCCTAGGTCTCTCCTATAGTTGATTTTAATTTTTGGTATTAAGGTATAAAGTTTGGTTAAAAACTCTGCATGTAAAAATTTAATTAAAAATTCTATATATAAAAAGTCTAATAAAAATTCTATATGTAAAAAGTTTCATTGAAAATTCTATTTATAAAAAGCCTAGTTAAAAAAATTCTATATGTAAAATTTGACTAAGAATTAGAATTTGTTAAAGTCCAATTAAAAATTCTATATGTAAAAAGTTCAATTAAAAAAATTCTATTGGTATAGATGTAGAGTCTAATTAAAAATTCTATGTGTAGAAGTTCAACTAAAAATTCTATATATAAAAAAAGTCGAATTGAATGAAAATTCTCTATGTAAAATGTCTTAAATTTCATAAAAACTAGTTAAAGTAGAAAAGATTTGTTTAATCCTATTAGTTTAAAGCAAAATCTAAACAAAAGTTCTATTAGCAAAAAAATGTAATTATATACTAAAAAGTCTAATTAAAATCTTATATGGTTTAATTATAATTTAAAAATCCAAAGTGATAATTTATCCTATGTAAAGTCTAATTAAAATCTTATATGGTTTAATTATAATTTAAAAATCCAAAGTGATAATTTATCCTATGTATTTGGGCCTATTTTGAGTTTTCCAACCTATCTTAATTAAAGTTGACTTTTCTTCGATTTTGACCATTTGTCCTATTTTTGAATTTTCTAATTAATTTTGAACTAGTTACATCTAATTTGACTTGTTTAACCAAGTTTGACAAGGTTTGACTCGAGTTTATCGAGTTTGATCATGTTTGACCTGTGTTAACCAAGTTTGTATTAGCTTGATCTTTTAAGCCCTTCTTTTAATTCATGACTTATTGGGACTTTGGAATTCCTATAGGATTTTTAGAAGCCTCAAAGCCCAGAATGATAGAGTTTAAAGGGCCTAAACTAAGCTAGGTGTCTACATCATTCTTTCGACCAGTTTACCAAAGTCGATAGATTTCCTCCATCTGTTAGGCTTTTCTTAAATTTTGGTGCAAGTTCCATCATTTGATTTTAGGTTAAGCACTCTGACATCCATTCTTATGCTCAGGTTTTATCTTAGGTTCGTGGTGTGTTGTAGCTCTATGTGTATTATCCATCTTCTTACTTAAGCCTCCTCATATTTTGATTATTAGAGAAGGTGTGTTGGTAGGAATGATTGAACCAAACTAGCATGTTTATCAGTCTCACTTTTTCTCGAGTCTCACATGTCATGATGAGAACATTCCTTAAGTCAAGCCTTTAATCTTATGGTCAGCTATAGACCACGAATGCTATTTCTTGTTGTTTAATGTTGGTGAAGAGATTCTCTTGGGTTCCAAAAAGTTGAATTGTGCTAAATGTACCTAGATTAATTGGAGTTAGCTCATGCACAATGATGTGAATTGCTAGGTAAGGAAAAAAATGTGCTTCCCAACATCCTAGCTTAGGTCTATTGCTTTAATGGGCTCCTTTCGTTCTTTAATCCAAAACATCTTTTATTGGCCACTAACATTTGTTAGATGTAATGTTTGCCTTTAAAGAGTGCTTGAATCTTAACATTTCATTCCTCATGCCTTTTCTTAAAAAGAGAATATCCACCCTTTCTTCTTCTTATGGATTTCCTAATGATATGGATAAGAAAGTATCCAACCTTCAATTTGGACTCCTTGGCTTATTGGTCTTAGAGATATGGGCATGTTAGCTTATTTTCCTTATTTCCCTTACGCATGAGCCTTAAAGTAGTGGGCATGTTAGCTTATCTTCTTCATCTACTTGTTTGGCTTTTCTTCTTGACATAAGAACTTAGAAAAGATGAGTTAAGGTACATGGTGTTGCTTCCATAAAGTAAGTATCTCCAAGTTCTCTTCCATCATGTTCTCTTTCCCTCGATTGTTAGAAGTCATTGCTCTTTTTCTTACTCTTTTAAGGATGATGTGCTTTAGTAGCATATAATCTCGTTGTAAGTCCTTGAGCATGAAAGCTTGAAGCAAAAGAAGTGGTCATTTTAACTCTATCCTTATTGTCTTAAAAGGGACATGCATTGGAGTCTATCAGATCCAAACATATGCCTCCTACTATAAAAGCCTTAGAACTATCAAGGCATTTACTCTTTTCTCTTTTGTAGGACCTGGATGACTTTAATGTGGTTAATGAGATCTATATCTTGCAGCTTTTCTTTTAATAGGCATTGTGACTTGAGTTGGACTCTCGTTGAAGGCACAAAATGTTATGGATAAGAGCTAGATGATGTGGATTGACATTGGACTGGCAAGTTTGACATGAAACTTAAGAAAAGCATGCTAAAGCTCACATAGGACGACATTGAAAAGGCATGCTAAAGCCAACATGGTTAGCTTGTGAAGAAGTGAGCAAGCTTACGTCATCAAAATGGTCTGAAGCATAAGACATCCTGCAAGAGAAAAGAAAAGTAAAGAGGCATCAGAGGTTGTCCTTTAGGGCACGCTTCAATGCTCAAATCAGAATTACATCATATAAGAACCAAAGTAAGGCAAGAATGTAAGGGTGTTGGATAGACAAAATTTAAAAGAGTAAAGAGGAAAAAGTTATTTAGAAAGCTTCTCTTTTTAGTTCTATTATAGGGTTACTTATGTGTCAATGCTAAAGCCTTCCTCTATTTATAAGTGTCCGGGGGTCCATCGTTTGGGATTTAAGTGCACTTCTTTTAATTTTCTAAGATGGTGGCACATGATATGTGATGTATTCACAACACTCCTAATTTTAAGCTCTTGAGGTGCTTGATGTATGCTGTGGTCACGCCATATCTAATTTGACCTCATAGAGGCATGTAGAAGATGTGTTGAGCACCATATCTGATCCAACTCATAGAGGTGTATAGGAGACATGTTTGGCTCCATGTTTAATTCAACCTTGTAGAGGTGTGTAGAGATGTGCTGGGTGCCATGTCTACTTTGACTTTATACAGGTAAGTTGAGATATGCTGGGTGCCATGTCTAATCTAAACTCGTAGAGGTTTGTAGAGACATGTTGGGTGCCATATCTAATCTAACCTCGTAGAGGTGTATGGAAACATGCTGGGTGAGACGTTTGAACAGACCATGTAAAGTTGGTACGTTACTGCACCTAATCTAGATCTCCTCTATGGTGACAATTATAGGAGACATCTTTTGGCTCTGATGGTTAGACCATTATGGAATTGGTCTAAAGTCCTCTTAACATTTACTCTAGACATTTGAAAGAATAATTGAAACTTCCAATTTTCTTCAAAAATCTATTTTAGAAATCTTTGTCTACTCAAATCATTTCCTTTTAACGTTTATTTACTAAAAATACACATTTTTTATCCTTTATATTTCAGTAGATAAAAATTTGTTATTGATAACATTTTAGATACAATGCACATTTTGTTATTGATATTTACTAAAAACTTGTTGAATGAAAATATTCGCTTAAGTGAAACAAATACATAAATTTGAAAAAAATTGCTTGGCTATGATTGAATTCAAAAATAATGTCAAATAGATATTTGTTTTCATTAAAATTAAAAATTACAATTTCTATATTTATTTTCAATATTCTTTATTACTTATTTTCTATATTTCTAAGATTCTAATTGAATTTGACTCAACCGAATAATTTGATTAAATTTAATCTAATTTTATTCTAAAGGTAATAAATTGAACCAAAATAACTCGAGAATTTTAATACCTAACTAAAATTGTCCCGATCAAAACCAATTAGAGGCATTCTCAATGCCCTTATCTTGGCAGTACAATGACCAGAAACAATATTTGAAAACACGACTTTGATGCTTATAGTATCTAATAATCATAACACGTTTATAGTCCCTTGCTAAATCATATAAACCTCCTAGGCTCATCAAATTAGTACTCAATAACTATCATTTTTGAATTAATATGAAGGAGATCTTATATTATTAAGTACAGTGATTGGTTTGCATTATTGACTATATATCTCTTGTCCAATCTATTGGCTCTTTGGTACATAGCAACAGTTTAAGTGGTTCATACAAGGTTTCTAGAATGCACACAAATGGTCATATGATGGCCAATATTAGATGACTATGAAATGAGATTGAATCAATTATGCTTAAAGATGTTGTAAATGCCATATGTGCACAGAAAAGATGCATGTCCCTCTAACAGGTTTACTATAATCCATCTCATAAATAGGGATGACAAAATAATATGTATACGAAATGTTTCGACTTGTTCCATCTAATAGGAAAGGGGTTTCTTTAAATCGGGGATGAGGCAAGATGAACAGGTTTCATATAAAAAATAGTGTGGTGGGTTAGAAGTGGGTTTAGGGTGTTCCACCCTGATCCACCTACAGAATATATATTAACAAATAAATTATTATTTATTTAATTTTATATTTATATTATTATATTAATAAAGCTATTATTTAATATATTAATTTAAGAGATTAATTTAATAAAATACTATATATGATTAAGAGATAATTTATATTAAAGAAATAATGTTTTAAAAATTATATGATCTCTGAACTGATATTGGTCAGGTTGCTATAAATGTACATATACATGTCAAGTCAAGGTCAAATATAAAAGATAATAATTTAATATCAAGTTGGGACATAATCAAATGAAATTATTAAGGAGTCAAGTCAGGGTTAGAGCCAGGAAAGCCCATCCCATTCTTACACCTACTCATGGTAGAAAAATGAATGAACCCTCATTTTGCTAATTACATTTTATCTATACTATTATAAAAAGAATGATTGAATTGATGTCACGAATTAATCATGTACTAACTTAGCAACTAAAATTGCTTAAAAACTTTCACAAAATATTAACAATAATATAAATTTAAGGATTATTAAGTCTTTTTCTTATTTAAAAACTACTCATCAATCATATATTTTTTAAAACATAATTTTTTTTTTATTTTTTCTCAACCACTCACATGGTGGATCTGCCACGATCTAGTTATTCTTAGTAAATTTAGTAAGTGACTTCAAAAGTAAAAAATGCAAAGAGAATACCATCAAACTAAACTAATGAATAACTTTTTTTTTCCTTGCGTGTTTTCTTCGAGTTACCAACATAAGATGACCAATAGGCCTTAGATAAAGTAGCTATATATAATTCTTTATAAATTAAGCCTTTTATAAGCAAATGGGATTTGATTATTTCAAACAATAAAATTTATTCAGATTTAAAACTAATTTATTTATTAATGAATTTTATTTTGTTATTTGTTCTTTTTTCTACAGCATGATTTTCGTGGTTTTGAAGTCATGGAAAAGTTAAAGGTTAAGAATGAAAGGATATTATAATATCCTAAACAACGAAGCTATCCCAGCAACCATCACGCAACATTATTGAAAGTTCTTTCTAGAGTAAATATTCTTAAAAGTCAAAAGTACGATGCTAAAGTTAAAATTAGAGGAGGAGAAATTTGAAGAAAATATAGGTTAGATTAGGTGAGGTGAAACCCACCCACTATGCGGGTTTTTTTTTTTTTGGGAAAAAATATATTTTAACAATTAAAGCATAGTAGGTCTTTATGTAAACTCCTAAGTTGATTTAATTTATGATATCGATTTAATTAGTATTTTTTATATAAAAAAATTATAATTTGAAGATAAAAAATTAAAATTTAAATTCATTTGGTATCATTTTTTAAAAATTATTATAAAGCCTATTTGGTGAAATAGATTTTATTATTGCTTGAATGAACTGTTCAAGATGTTTTCTAAGGTGAAACAAAATAGGTTTGACCCTTCTGTATCGGTACTGGGGTAAAAAAATGAAATTATCAAAAGAAATATTTTATTGAAATACTTTTATATGACTAAACAATAATGAGTTTATAAAATAATTTAAATAATGCATTATGCTTCAAATTTTTAGTCATAAATGCCTAATTTCTTGATGAAAACATAAGTTTTAAATTTGAAAAAAAAAATCAAATTACTTACAACTTTTTAAAATATCATAAAAATTAGACATTAATTCATATTTGCCATTAGCATTTCTATTCGTTTTTTTTTTTAAGAATCAAATTAAAAATTTTATATCAAATAAAAGGTCAGATATGTATATTTTATCTTCCTTTAAAATTGTATTTAATCATATATATATATATAACAACTAAATCAACCTTTTATCTTTTATAAATCAAACAAATAAAAATAATAATAATCATATTTAAGTATGAATCCATGGCTACGTGGAACATGAAAAATTAATGAGGAACCAAAGATAAAATGCCGCGCTCAAACCTGTAACTTTTCTTTAATATTTTTAATTGTGGGGGTTAAAATAAAAAATACAAAAAACTAATTAAACTCGATTGTAGCTTTGGTTGAAATCTCATATTAGCTTCCCGGATGCTGAAAAATTAGTTATAATAATATACATAAAAAATGAATACGAGAACTTTTTTAAATTAATAAAGATAGTCCTAATTATTTTGTTGAATGATTATTTTAATAATGTTTATCATTATATCCAATTAACTGAAGTTAATTTGCGACAAATCAATTTATATTGTGCTAGCTAGGCTATTAAACCTTGAATACAAATAAATTTACTATGATATCGCATGCACTACATTAGCATATTATGCAAGGTTGTTAAATTATGATTAAAACTTAATTTATTATATAATATATTTTTATCCAATGCTTTACATTATTCAGATATAAACTAACTCATATTACGATAGATTATTAAATTACTAATATTGAGTCTATGTCTACTTTGCCTTCAAAGTCTCACAATTTTCTTTCACAAAAAGTGTCTCGCAAGTTTGGGCTTAAATCTCTCTATATATACAATGGTAGATACTTATAACTTTTCAATGTGGGATTGGAGTATATAAACTCCCACATTAAAGCTTGAAATCCTTGCTAAGCTCAACAAAAGACAAACAATATTCTAATCACATCAGGCATCGTTTCCACTAGTAGTACTTAACTCTCTTAGGATTTTAAATTTGGTTCTCACTGTATAGCACATAGCTCTCATATTTTAATTAGTAATTGTTTTGATACTATTTGTGAAAATCAGTACCCAACTAGCAAAGTATCATTCACTTTGACTCAAAAAGTCTTAAGATTATGTCCCTAAAAGGTAGCTTCCAAGTGTTAGTTTAGTTTTCTACAAATATATCATAGTTAATCCTCAAAATTTTCTGATATAAGATTGAAGGTGTTACATTTATGATAAAATTAAAGCTTAGAATATTGAATATATATATATATATGTATATTCATTACAAAAAAAAAAAAAGAAAAAACCTTGGAAGTTCAATATAACAACTTATTATTACTTACTATCGTCAATCTCTAATTAATTACAATATTTTATCATTCTTAGAAGTTTTATCCAACAAATTTTGCACTAGTTAATATCATCACTATTACTCGAAATTATTGAATATTGTATGCATTAGCATTTTCTGTGGTATAAATTCTTATTTTGAAAATTATTTTTTAAATATATTGTAAAATAAGAAATTCTTAGAGATGAGATAAGATTATCCAAAAAGCATATTCTCTATATTGAATTTGATAGTATTAGGAATAAATATCATATCTAACATAATAATATTAGAAATGAATGTTATTCCTAATACTCTTCAGAAATGCAATCTTAGAGAATAACTGTTAAAGATAATTTTTCATTCCTAAAACCTTTAGAAACGATTTTTATCATTTAAAAATAATTATTGATCTCCCTTAATTCCTCTAAATTTTATAGTGATTGCAATAATGATTTTTTTTTCTTTTATTTGTTATAATTACATTGCTATTTTAAAATTCAAAATTATTTTGTGATCTACACATTTTTAGTTTTGTCATTCAGAAAAAAGTTATGATTTTCCGAAGATAAACAGATTCAGTAGTTTCATTGTTTGTTTTACAAAATATGTTTGTGTTTCTCTTCATTTCATTTTATTTTATTTTATTTTTTATTAGATACTGTCACCATTAAGTTCAGTAAAACTTAAATATTAAATTAAACGAATAAAATGTCAATGTAATACCTATGTTTTTCCTTTTTCGGTTATTTTTTTGAATGGTTTGTTTTGTTGATTGGGAGAACTTTCTTGTGTTAGGTTAATGCTTTTGTTCGGCACAAATGTTTATGTTGTTTCCGGATTTTTTTTTTTAATTATAATTGTTCATGTTTAACTCTTTTCATCCAACGGTATAAAATAGTACTACTTACACCTATTAGCCTTTTCGTAATGATAAAAATGATTGTTATTTAATTATATTGCTAGTTTAAATTTTAAAATTAATTTTTAGTCTATAGACTCGTGGTGTTAATTAAGTCACCATTTTTTTTACTTTCGAATTGACAAAAGTGATATAATTGTTCATTAAATTTTAAATTAATTGTTATTAATTATAATTTTGTATCTAATAACAAGACTTTTTTGAATTGGTTTGGGTTTAGAATATAATGAGGTATATGGTCGTGTTCCTTTTATATGGCAAGTTCTTCAAGCAATTTACAGGAAAGACCTTGATTTTTTTCATTTATTTGAATAAATATTGCACATACATATTTTAATTTTTTTATCTTATATATTCTTGATTTATTGATTTTCAAGAAGAGATCAGAGTAATCGAATTTAAAGTATACTAAATCAATCTCTCTAATTAGTTTACATGTTTATTGTCCTTTTATCTGCAATCTAACTTTGAATTGATAGGCTAATTACATTTTTTTTTTCATATTTCACTTTATTTTGATAAAATTTCACTTTTCAATTAAGATTTTTTTTAATATGAAAATGTTTAATTTCACACAAATTGAGTTTATATAATATTAAAAGATTTAGATCTTTATTCTTAAATCAATTATTAATTAAAAATAATACATTTATATTTCGTAATCTTAGTTTTTAATATATTAATAATATATAATTAAAATATATATTTAGATGCAAAATATGTGACAGCGAAAATAGTAATATAAGTAAATGGCCAAACGGAACTTCAACTTTTAGTATACTCGAGATTTTTTTTTTTTTTTTGGCATAGAAATGGAGGAGATAGGCGTGGATATGCAAGTTTTATCACATGATAAATGATAAAGTTGATTTAAGAAATTTATATATTCGTATTATCTTTATAATTTTTTTAATTATTATTATATTAAATTATTATATATTTATATAAATTTTAATATTTCAATAATGTATAATTATATGTATTTTACTATGTTTGTATATCGTATTTATATTAATTATTTTTTTGTTTTATGTTAGTGTCCTATTTAAAATTATTAGTTAGAAACTTACGAGGAGGGATTGTATTGATCCTGTACACCAAAGCATGAGTAAAGTACTCCAAGTCCGTTCCCAGGTCGAAATAAAGCAGCTTACCTTTGGCTTTAGTAATGACATTAGTGCGGACATTGTATAGTGGGCGCCTAAAAGTAGTCACATAAGTTGAGTATTTTTTTGTTTGTTAAAGAAAGTAAAGCACTCAACTTTTAGAGTTGATAGGGCAGTCAGCCCATTTGATTATTTCGATGCATATATTCTAATTAATAGTTTAAATTAATTTACGATGGATACATTCGATGCCAACTTGTACGATTAATTTAATGTCAAACATTGCAGTATTAAAATATAAACAAAACTATGGACAAGTGATCGGTATTAAACTAGCTAGCTAAACGGCCGAACCAGAGTTCGTAAACGTGATTAATATCTAAAGAATACCACATTTCTTTTAATATTATACTATAGAAATTTTTATTGAATAAATTATCAGTCAAATAATACTAACTTAATTGTAAAATTAATAAAATTATAAAAAATTATTTTAATAAGATTATAATACAAATTTATTTTTATTAAATTAAAATCAAAATCAAAATTTTAAAATCCATCAAGTAACTTTAAGTATTTTCTGTCTTAAAAATATGTTTGTAATTATACTATTTTTATTTTATATTTTTAGATTAAGATAATTACAAATTTTTTAATCTTTTAATATTTTTTGAACATAGTTAATTTTTTTAATCTTTTAATTTTTTTTTAACATAGATTAAGATAATTACATGTACGGTGGATGTGTAATTGTGCATAAAACTAGTTTAAATGATTCCTCAAAAAATAGTAATATATATATTTATTTTTATTCACACTCATAATCCTATTACACATATCAAATAATATAAATTGCAATGGCGTTTGGTCAAAAAATAATATAAATTGCATTCAGGTGCCGACATCATCAAACCTTTTTACGTGGCTCCAGTTTTTATTATTATAAAAAAATGTAAATAAAGCTAATAAAGAGAAAGAGAAGCGAGCGAGTTAATATAATACATAAATAATTATATGAAAATCAGAAAAGGAGAAGTCGGCATGCTATGTGAAGTGAAGCGTGACGCCATGTGATATTCCAAAAATTTATAACAGATTTATATCATGATACTTATAAAATTGAGGTGCTTAATTAGTAAGATTCAAAATCGAAGAGGTTTAATTTGTAATTAATATGAGTAGATCAGTTCATATAACAAGTTTTTGGATCAAATTACCTCTTTTAGTTAAACTAATTACCAAAATGCTGTCTCTTAACATTTTACCAAATTACTAATATTTTTGCCACGTCCAAAACATCAAGACGCTTAGCACTTCGAAAGCAAAAGTGCCAAATGAGTTTGGCATTTTCCACCCGGAAACGCCTTCAGTTCAAGCATTTGCACGTAGAAAATGTCAAGCCCTTTAGCGATTTAGTTAAATAAACGCCATAAATATTGGCGATTTCAGCATAAAAACAGCACTCAAACTGGCATTTTCACTTTTCCCTTTCTTTATATTTTAAAATATTTTTCCATGTAGGAAGGTTAGAATTTTTTTTACGCTATTGACATGCTTTGCGCTAAATTGGTTAAATTTGTAGTTATTTTTATGCTAGCCTTATTGGTTATACTGTAACAAGAGTTAATTATTTTATATAAATATTTGTTACGTAAAATTTGAGATTATTGTTATGCGAAATTTTTATAAGTTTTATTATTATGTTAAGCCAATTATTGTTATGTGAACATATTATTTTAGATAAATATGTTATTATTATATGAATTTATTAATTGAGGTAAGTATTTGTTTAATAAAGATTGTTACATGAATTGATTATTGCGGTGTAAAATTAAGAAATATAATTTGATTGATTGTCTATACTTTGATCTATTATTATTATTAATTTCAAGATTTATAATGGCATAATTGTCGCAACATGGCTCAGATATGATCCTGACCAGCGCGACTTAAAATGATCGATGTATCCAGCATTTCTATAAATATCTATATATCATTATTCTTTGATTTTATTATTTTTTAAGGAGCATATCATTATTGCTATCATTTTTATATTTTTCATGTCTAAGGACTGAGTTGTCAAGATGAATCGCTCACTCGACTTCTTTAAATAGTTATTATAAAATGATTATTTATTTGGAGTTACCATAAATCTTTTTTGGCTTGATAAGATTGGTCACTTGCCGAAGTTTATATTTTAAGGATTTTGAAACCCATAAAACAAACTCCAAGGTCTGTGCTTAAACCAGAGATCGTATAAAAGAGTCCAAGAGTCAGTTACAATAATAAGTACGAATCATCCTTCTCGTAATGCTTGATAATTGATACCTTGCTAATCATATATTAATTTAAATTTTTATTTTTATTTGGTTTCAATATTTAATATTTAATATTAATTCCCATGTTTAAAAATTAAATTTTATGAAATAAATTTATGATTCCGAATGGGAAAATCAGGCTTTTAATATATTTGAAAATCATCCATGCCCTCTTAGAGAACCAAGAGAACATGAAAGCTTTTATCATTCTCTATCATACCCCATTTGAAAACCTATGGAATATGAAAAGTTCTATCTTTTACAAAAATTGATAAATCCCAACTTTCATTTTAAAAAGGGTGTCTCGTTATTAAAGAACTCCGTAAAACTCCTCGCATATTCTGATAGGAATTTCACGCATTAATTTAACTAGAAGACATTACTTTAGTTTTAAAAGAAAATCTGATTGTTGTAAGAATATTAATCTTAAGACCAAAAAATGGTCCAATACGAACCTATTCCTAATGTGTGCTTTCAACATGAAAGTATTCCAATAAACACATAAGACTTGGTTCTAATGCAAAATTACTAAAATGCTCTTAAGATATACCTTCGATATGAAAATATCTCGGTGACCCCTAGAGGCTGGAAATTAATACTAAAAGTGTGAACTATCTTAAATATGCACTTTTGGCATAAAAACATCATGATGCTTATCTAAGACTCGATTTTTGGTAAAATTACAAAAATGCCTCTAGTGTATACGTTCGATGTGAAATTATCTCGATACCTTAACGGACACTAATATGGTGATGAAATGACAAACATATCCTAAATATGCACATTTGGCATAAAAGCATCCCGGTTACTATCTAAGACTCAATTTTAGGCAAAATTAGCAAAATGTCTGTAGAGTATACGTTCGACATGAAAGTATCAGGTACCCTAATGGATACTAATACGCTAATGAAATGACAAACCCATCCACAATATGCACCTTTGGCATAAATACATCCCGGTTACTATCTAAGACTCGATTTTAGGTAAAATTACTAAAATACCCTTAGGGTATACCTTCAATGTGAAAGTATCTCAGTGCCTTAATGAACACTAATATGGTGATGAAATGACAAACCTATTCTAAATATACACCTTTGGCATAAAAGCATCCAGGTTACTATCAAGGACTCGATTTTTAAGCAAAATTACCAAAATACCATTAGGGTATGCTTTTGATGTTAAAGTATCCCAATAACCCTAACAAACACTAATACGATAATGAAATGATGAATTTACCCTAAACAAGGAAATTAAAATCCTAAAATTGGCTTAAAAACAAAAATTACAATTAAGCCCCTAAGCTTTTGAAAATTTCATTTCATACCCTATGAAAAATCAAGAGGATGCGAAAAGGTTTACAAATTTTTATATCCCTCTGGAAGGCCATAGAAATAATAAAAATACTTAAAAGTCACAACAATGACCATTTTAACCTTAAATACTGTAATTTGCTATTTCGTCCCTAAACCTTTCAAAATTTACTTTTAAGCCCCAAAAAAAATCATAAAAACAAACAAATAAAAATATACATGAAAAACACAGTATACTCATCCACAAGGACTCAGCCAAACACCTTGGCCTTGAAACAAAAATTTTCAACATTTTGCAAAATAGTCAATAAACTTTCTAAATTTGTATTTTGACTCCTACATGGAAAACATCACAAAAAGTCATCAAACCAGCTAATAATCAACATAAAAATCATGGCCAAAATATACATGAAGATTTGGCCAAGCACTTTTGGCCATAAAACATGATTTTTCCATATTTTGCAATTTAGTCCTTAAACTTTATAAAATTGCATAATGACCCCTAAAGTATTATAGACACCTAAAACATGTTTACAGACACATAATTCGAAGATCTCATGGCTCACGAAGCTCTCGGCCAAGCCAAACATGTCATAAAAAAACTTTTACATATTTTACAATCCAGTCCCTATGTTCACTAACACCATAAAGTAACCTAAAAACCATGAAATCAAGACAAAAATAAGCACAAAATCATCATCATCAACTACAATCAGATTCAGCCAAGGTGAAAAATTTTAAACATAAACATGTTTTGATGTAGAAAATCATGAAAACAAGCATAAATAATTATTATTAAACTTAAATCAAAGTAAAATCACAAAATAAATATACTAACATACTAATCAACATATTAACATCTAAACAACATGAAAGAAATAAGTTAAATATCAACATAAATACAACAAAGTGAAAATAATAACAATAAAAATAACATTCCATAAAAAAAATTAGATTTAACTTAAAAAACAAAAAATAACAAGAAATACAAAAATTTTTAAAGTCACCATGTTTAGCCTTTCAACAGAGATGAGAATCCATGAGCCTTAACATGATTTTAGCTTATGAATAAGGATGAAAATGAATCAAAATGAAGAAAAGGAAAGAAAACAAATGTTTATACCTTAGGAAAAAAACTTGAAAACTAGGTAAAATATATGTTGTTTTAGTGTTTTTTTTTCTTTTTCTTTTCAAAAAACCTCTTTAATGAATGAAGGTATCCCTATTTATAGGGAGCAAGGTTGGCCAAGGCATGAAAAAAATGCCTTGGCTGAATGGTTTCTACACCATTATATTCTTTTTATTCTTTTTTTATTTTATAACTATTACTTTTTTAATTGATTTGATTTAAATTAAACATGATTTGATTTAAATTTATTGATTTTGTTTTTTTATGAGTGATATCATGCATGACACCATTGATTTCTATAGCATTTTGTATGATATTTTTATTAATATATAAAATTATACTTAAAAGTTAATTAAAAGGACTAAATTGTAAAAATTTTAAATTATGTATATGAAATAAAATTTCATATGATCAATTTAATATATTCTAATAATAAATGCAATCTTTAATTTACAAAACAAAACAATAAAAATAACAAACTCATAAAATTTAATGAGAAAAACCTTGACTAGGAAAAATTTTATATATAAAAAAATGTAAAACTCGTAAAATAAATTGAATTTTCCAAAATTAATTTAATGTGAATTTATTGAGAATATTTAAAGAATTTTAAAAATTATAAACTTGAAAAAATCCTTTCAAAAATTTTATAAAGTAGAAAACTCCATATTTTGGAAAAAGGAAAAATCTGAAAGAAAATGCAAAACACATAAAATAAAATGAATTTTTCAAAAATGATTTAATATGATTTAAACAATAATATTTAAAGAACTTTAAAAATTATAAATTTAGAAAAATCCCTTAAAAAATTTAATCGTGGCATCATCTGTAGAGATAAATTTTCAAAATTTGCTAAAAAACTATTAAAAAATATTTTTTCTCTTAAATATTCATCCTATATATCCGAAGTTGGAGATCAAAATATAGCTTTTTCTATCACGTGAACTTATGGCCATTTAAATATGACTAAAAAGATCTTGAAAATGTCCTGCTCATCTAAAAAGGATCATTCTTAATAAAAGTGGCTATTAAGTTCTCAATATCAGATATTCAGGATTATCAGAAAAGAGACTTGGACGAAATTAAGTGTCTACAACTGCAACTCTTTGACAATTGCTGAGAATCAGGAATAGGTAAAAGACCAAATAAACATAATTTGGTTTAGGTCATTAAGCTTTGAAAAATAATCTAAACTAATAACGAACATGAAAATTAACTAACCAAAGGTGAATCGTTAAATTAAATGATGACCAGAGGGGAACCTTAGTCAAAAGGGGTTGACCGAGACAAAAACATGTAAGTCAATAAAAATAAAAGTTGACTAGGATGAAATCTAAAGCTCAACAAATAAAGAGAGTTGATCGAGATGAAATCGACAAGTCAACATAGGTAAGGGTTAATCAGGACAAAACCTACAAGTCAATAAATAAAAAAAGTTAACCGAGATGAAACTAATAAGTCAACATAGGTAAGGGTTGACCAAGATGAAATTGATAAGTCAACAAATGAAAGGGGTTGATTGGGACACATTCGATAAGTCAACATAGGTAAGGATTGATTAGGATGAAACCGATAAGTCAACAAATGAAAGAGGCTAACTTGGGCTAAACCCACAAGTCAACATAGGTAAGGGTTGATAGAGACAAAATCGATAAGTTAATAAATGAAAGGGGTTGGCGGGGATGAAACTAACAAGTTAACATACTTAAGGGTTGACTAGGATGAAATTGACAATTCAACAAATGAAAAGGGTTTGGGATAACGTTTGATACTTGGTCCATTTGAAAAGATGAGGACTTACCTTTTGATTTGAGGGAATAAGCATGATCATCATTTTTTTCTGTATCACGTTTAACTTTTTCTGCAAATTATTGAATGTAAATGCATACATAATGCATAAACTATTCCTGAGATGTATTTTTATTCTGAAAGGTACATTTTCTTAAAGTTGAAGGCATTCTCGAAAAATGTTGCAAATATTTGTATTTTTGTAAGGCAAGAGAGTCAGCCTAAACCTTAATTTAAAGGTATCTTCAAAAAATGTTGTGGATATTTCTTTTCTTTTAACAAAAGGAACACATGGATAAACTTAAAGTTGAACACTTCTTCTCGTACTTGGATTTTAAATCATTATCGAGTTATCATGTGTTTGTCCTACAAAATTCTTCTTCCAATCTTTATTTCAAGGATTTGGGAATTATTCAATTTTTCTCGTAAGGTCACCAAATATAAAATTACTGTCTACCAATTCAATGATACAACTTTATACAGTTAGATAAGTATATGCTCAAGGCATATTTACAAACTTCTATTGAAATCATGAGAAATATTTTAACTATCAAAAGTACAAGATTTAGAGAACGAGATCACTTTTTTATTCTAACCCAGGAAAAATTAGCTCCATGAAAATTTTAAAACAATTTCTGCCCTGAATTTTCCAATATCAAGGACAATGGACATGTTATCTTCATCATGATGTTAAGACTTTCTTGTGACTAATGACCAATATTAGGGACCTCTTTGAATAAGATAAAGAAATGAATTTAAAAGGACTTATCTTGAAGAAATTGATACAAAAAGGTCAAGGTTTATCAAGATCAAATTTAAATGAATGTTCCTTTCACAGGAATTCCTTGAAAGGCAAACAAATCAAGTTATAACATCCTTTTAATCTTTAAATAAAATAGCCTGAAAGATGTCAAAACAATGCTAGTGAAGACCATGTCTCAAAAGGTTAATTTAGAAAGCCTTTAAAAAGGCTTAATTTTCAAGGTTAGGGCACAAAAGTTCTAGAAGGTTATATTGAAAGGAATCATTATTTGGGCATTTAATTGAACTTTTTACTAATATCATGAAATTTCCAAAGGTTGTGGGGATTTTTGAATTAGCATGAAAAGTTCTTTCTTATTGGTAGCTATCTTTGTCAGTTTAGAAACAATTCCGAAGCCTTTAAGTTTGTTCTAGAATGCCTTTTTGGGTTGTCACTCTAGAAGTTCATTTTTTAATTGATTACCCCATCATGTTCTTAAGAACTCAAAAATCATCCAGAAAGATGAATTTTGAAGAGTTTCTAAGAATGGCTCGATAGCTCAAATAGCCATGTCTGATCAAAGTAGACTTTATAGGTATGTAACATAGGCCATGGTTTATGGTTTAGAAAAAAAGGATAATTAGGCCCAAATTAAGTGTTTTAAGGGTAATTGAATTGAGGATAATTTTTTTAGAAGGAATTGAATCTAGTTTATCTTTCAAGATGAACAAATCTTTATTTCTCTATCTTTTATATCTTTTATCTTTCTTTGCTTCCTTTATTTATTTCTTCATCACATTTTTCTTCATTCTTTATTCTAAAGAAACTTGAAATTTTTTTCATTCTTCATTCAAAAATAACTTAAAAATTTTGTATTCTTCACTTAGAATATTTGAACTCAAAATTCAAACTTTTTTCTTCAAAATTTACTTCATGATATCTGCCTTGTTCTTCTTGTAACTTTAGAACAAATTTGCTCTTTATAATCGTAAAACTTTGCTTCATTTGCCTCTAGTGTGGAGGGTGATCTTTGATTAAGGTTTAAAGAAAAAAATAAATTATTAAGCTCAAAGGGGACTGTAAAGGAATATTTTCTATATTTATGAAGGAATAGAGAAAGAAGACTATTTTTTATTTCAAACAAAACCATTTGAACTGGCAAGAATTTCTATAAAAAATGGGTTGTCTTCTTTCAGAGAACATTTTGAGTACCTCATTAACAAGGCTTAAGGTATGCCCCTTAACATTTTTAGCTTCATAGCCATCGATGAATTTTGGTTTTGGTTGAGCCTTTAAGAAGGAAATCGAATTGGCAAGAGAAAATCTTACATCTGCATCAGGTCTTGGATTGAAAATGTTTTATCCCAAATAAGAAAGTGTTTTTGGCTTAGTTTCATTCACATTCTTCCTAAATCAAGGATTTAGAAGAATGGCATAAAAGTTATGGCCAAAAGGTTATCCAAATATGGGAGATCTCAGAATTACTATTATTGCTCTAACACATGTTGAATTATAGATATCTGAGTATTTTAGGAATATAATTTATTTGTTTGACTTTCAAGAAATCCATAAAGGGATACTTGGGTGCAAAAGTTTATGGTTATGAAAAATCTATGGTGGAAAGTCTAGGATAATCATATGAATGGAAGTGAAGGTTTTTTTCCTTGAAAGAGTCTGATTTAATGTGGTCATCTATCAAAGAAATTTTTTTTTTAAATGTACTCATTATCCTAAATATTGGAAATCATTATTAACAAAGTTCATATTCTATGATAAGAAGCACAATATTTATAATCCAAAATTATTTCAAAATTCATAATTTCTAAAAAATGCACAGAATTTTAAAGTTAAGGTAGGAACTGCCCTTGATTGGCATACTACCATAAGGTCAATGGCTTTTAAACCAATCATCCTTGATAGGCATCCACCAATTTCATATGCTAGATTGGCATCCTTGGAGCTCAAATTGTAGATCGACTAATGGAATATCAGGAGATGTATCAAACTCTAAGTTCTTAAACTCAAAAATTCCAAAAGATGTGTGGTTATTTCCTATCATCTCAATCATGCTTTGAGTATAATCACTATATAAGACTTGATTCTTTACTGAACTCTAGCAAGAAGGATGAATCCAAAAGCTTAATGCATAGCAAAAAAAATCATCCAAGTAATTCAAGTCAAAATTTGCAAGAGCATAGAAGTCTTGGCCAACCATGCTGGATACTCTAAATTATTCTTACATTGAATAGCATGCATTGGTTAATAAGATCCTTCAACAAAAAATGTTGTATTCTGGCACTCAAATTGTTTTACTTTGGGTAGAAAGGCTTCCTAAGCTTGCAGAAATAGCAAAAAATCATCTGATTCTACACGAACAAAGGAAAGAGCTTGGTATGGAAAATCAATGAGGCATGTGTACCTTTATCTTTATCTTTTTCTCCATCCTAAATTGTTTCCCAGGTCCCTGTGCTTTTGTAAAATTTTGAGTCAAAAAGGTTTATGCTAAGGGTCACGAATATAAGAATAATTCAAGTAATTGTTGAATGATAAAAGATTAGGGTTATGGACACAATCCAAATGGATTTCCTTGCCTTCTCGACTTTCTAAGTTACTAGCTTCCATTAGCTATGAATCACCTTCTCATCCGCATGTATGCTACCTTAAAGTAATTTTTTTCAGCTTGTACTTCTTTGAATTTCCTGCAAACTTGTTGGTATGACACGAGACTATTTGTAAATTACTTTGGTCATGACTTTGCTTTTGCACAAACCTTTCCTTTTAATTAAGGTTAAAAACTGCCGATTCTTTTTGTGTAGCAATTCTTGTATCTACCCTTTGTGAGAGGGCACTAATATTTATATGGATGGCTAGTGCTGAAGTGTTTTAAGTGCTTGTTGGTTGCATATTTTATGAACCCACTATCTGTGCATCTTGAACATTGACTATTACTTCCCTAAATGCCCCAGTAAAAATGTAGGTAAAACCTTCTGGCTAGTGAAGAACTGGCTCTTTTGTCTTAAGTAGTTCCATTGCACTTTCAATTTGTGCATGTATTTTTTCTTGTTGTATGGTATCTTCCATTTAATGATTCATGTTATTTCAACTTAAAATATAAAAAAATAAAACTTAAGTTAGTTTACATGAATATATATATGTATTTTACCAACATTAATCTTTATTAGCATCCTAGTATGATTGTTAATGAATGGAAAAATTACATAAATGAATGAATATGTGAATGAGTGAATTAAGATAGTAAATGGGGTAGTGTTTAATGAAACAAATTGGATGTTAGACAATTCGCTAAGTATTAGACATAGAGATTATTGTAAAGGTAAGCATTCAAACAACTTGAGTCCTGATTCAATAGTATTATTTCATTAATCCAAAATTCTCTAATTTATCCATTGATTATGGGCGTACATAGTGTACTTACAAGATTCAAAAGCAAAGTGAAAAAAAAAATTGCTCTTGCAAATATTACATTTTCCTAACTATGTTAGTGCTTCTAAAAGATTTTCAAAAACCCTAATCATTCTTTTTTTTTCATTCATTTTTAACCCTATATTCACAAAATCTAGCAAGTAACCTAAAAAGTTATCTTCACAATAATTTGATTTCCCATGCATTCTAATACTTCCAATACGTGATCTTTTTTTTTTCATGTAAACCTCAACATATGTATCAATCTATTAAGCAAATTTTCCATTCCATGGACTTCATGGTTGACTCTTCTAAGATGAACTCTAATGTGTTGACCTTACCTCTGAATTATCACCCATGTCTTGATTCTTGAAATATAATAAATGAAACGAATTAGTACATTACAAAAATTATGAATGCATGAACATATAAGAATGTGAACTTTGCAAATGCATAAATGAATTTACGAGTTTCCATGGAATAAAAATGTGATGCCAAGAAAAAAAAAGCCCTTTTGTAATATAACAAATTAATAAAAGTAAAATATATCATAATAACACAACATACACTTATTAATATGAAGAAAATCGAATCATAATAGTAAAGAGTTAGAAGCATTCCCCCATGTGTACCTAATTCGGTGCCCTCTAGAAAGGGTATGGCTCTAAACTAGGTAAGGCCCGTACAATTCATTAAATGAAGTTTGGGTTAGACATTTAAATAGGTTCTCGAATTGCTCCTCAAGTTTGGAAAGAACTGATGAGGTACCCTAGTCTTACTCATCGCAAGTTTACATCGAAAAAGGTTCAATTCAAGTGAGAGTATCTTTTATGCCCATAACGAGGCTAACACCATGAATAAGCATAGGAATTTACACCTGATAGGCTTTTCACTAACCCAGACACAGGCTAACACCTCAAAAGGCAGAGCTACATTGCCCTCTTCTAAAGTATTATGTACCTATGCCCCGTCCATATACATGGAGGAGAATCTAATGCATATGAATGTGCACAATGTGCAGGGGAACAACTTACATTTTATGACTCGACACTTCCAAAAATAATAAAAACCCCTATCTTAAATTCCCCCCAAAAATAATGTTGCAAAAGAAATAAAATGATTAGTGAAAAAATATTAATAATATATACAAAATTTCTACATAGGCCAAAAATACAATAAAAATTTGTTTTGAAAATATCAATAATTCTCGTTAAATATCAATTGAAACCACATTAATCAAAATTTATTTAGTACGAGATTAATTTTAGGCCTGACTCTCTAATCTGCCACCAGGTAAGTCACTGGGCTATCACAACATGGCCCATATACAAATCCTGACCAACCCATCTTAAAATGGTCGATGTACTCCTTATTCTAATGCATCCCTTATTCTGGTGTACTAATCTATATATCATTATTCTTTTATTTTATTTTTTTAGGGGCCGTATCATTATTAATATCATTTTCATATTTTTCAAATATAGGGACTGAGTTGTCGAGATGAATCACTCACTTGATTTCTCTAAATAGTTGTTATGAAACAACCATTTATTTGGAGTTGCCACCAATCTATTTTGGCTAGGTAAGATTGGTCATCTACCGGAGTTTATATTTTAAGGATTACGAAACCTATAAAACCAAACTCTGAGGTCTACACTTATACCAAAGATTGCATAAAAGGGTTCAGGAAATGGTTGCAATCACAAGTAAGGATTGACCTTCTCATGATGCCTGGTAACCGATACCTTATTAATCATATGTTAATTTAAATTTTGATTTTTATTTGGTTTCAGTTATTAATATTTAATTATAATTCTCATATTTAAAAATAAAATTTTATGAAATAAATTTATTATTTTGAATGAAAAAAATTGGGTTTTTAATATTTTTAAAAATCAAAATATCTTTCATACCCTCTCGAAGAACCAAAAGAACATGAAAATTTTTGTCATTCTTTATCATACCTCGCTGGGGAAACCTATGGAATATGAAAGGTTTTATTTTTACAAAAATTGAAAAATCTTGGCTTTCATTTTAAAAAAGGTGTCTCGTTATTAAAGTAATCTATTAAACCGTACACATATTTTGGTAGGAATTTCACATATTAATTTAACTAGGAGATATTACTTTAATTTAAAAAAATATCTAATTTTATTAAGAATATTAATTCTAAGACCTAAAAATGGTCCACTATTACGAATCTATTGCTAATGTATACTTTCGACCTAAAAGTATCCTAGTAAATATATAAGACTTAGTTCTAATATGAAATTACTAAAATACCTTTAGGTTATACCTTCAATATGAAAGTATCCTAGTGACCCCTAAAGGCTTGAAAGAATACTAAAAGTGTGAACCTATCCTAAATATGCACCTTTGGCATAAAAGCATCCTAGTACTTTTCTAAGACTCGATTTTAGGCAAACTTACCAAAATACCCTTAAGGTATACCTTTGACATGAAAGTATCCTGATACCCTAGCAGACATTACTACAGTGATGAAATGATAAACCTATCCTCAATATGCACCTTTCACATAAAAGCATGCTGGTTAATTACCAAAATGTCCTTAGGGTATACCTTTGATTGGAAAATATCTCAGTTTTGGGCCATAAAATACGATTTTCCATATTTTGCAATTTAGTCCCTAAGCTTTATAATATTGTAAAATGACCCCTAAAGTGTTAAAAGCACCTAAAACATATTTACAAACACATAACTTAGAGATCTTATTGCTCACAAAGCTCTTAGCCAAGGCAAAAATGTCATAAAAGAACTTTTACATATTTTACAATTCATTCCCTATGTTTATTAACACCATAAAATAACCTAAAAACCATGAAATCAAGACAAAAATAAGTACAACATCATCATCATCAACTCCAATCAGACTCAGCCAAGGTAAAAAATATTAAACATGAACATATTTTGATATAGAAAATCATGAAAATAAGAACAAATAATTATTGTTAAACTTGAATCAAAGTAAAACAACAAAATAAATATAATAACATATTGATCAACATATTAACAACAAAACAACATGGAAGAAATAATTTAAACATCAACATAAATACAACAAAATGAAAATCACAACAATAAAAATAGCATTCCATTAAAAAAGATTCAACTTAAGAAAACATAAAAAAAAAAACAAGAAATACAAAAATTTTTAAAGTCACCATGTTTAACCTTTTTCACATGGATGAGAATCCATAGCCTTAACATGATTTTAACTTATGAATAAGGATGAACATGAATCAAAATGAAGAAATGGAGAGAAAACGAGTGTTTATACCTCAAGAAAAAACTTGAAAACTAAGTAAATTGTATGTTTTTTGGTGTTCTTTTCTTTTTTTTTTTCAAAAAGCCTCCTTAGTGAATGAAGATATCCCTATTTATAAGGAGCAAGGTTAGCCAAGGCATGAAAAAATTGCCTTGGCCAAATGGTTTCTACAACATTCTATTCTTTTTGTTCTTTTTTATTTTATAATTATTACTTTTTAAATTGATTTGATTTAAATTAAACATGATTTGATTTAAATTTATTAATTGTGTCTTCTTATGAGTGATGTCATGCATGACATTATTGATTCTAGAGCTTTTTGTATGATATTTGTATTAATATGTAAAATTATACTATAAAAATTAATTATAAGGATTGAATTCTAAAAATTAAAAATTGTGTTTGAAATAAAATTTTATACGATCAATTTAATTTATTCTAATAATAAAAATAATTTTTTACTTATAAAGAAAACATTAAAAATAAGAAATTCGTAAAATTTAATGTGAAAAACCCTTACTAGGAAAAATTGTTATATGTAAGAAAATGAAAAACTCATAAAAAAATATGAATTATCCAAAACTGATTTAATATGAATTTAATGAGAATATCTCAAGAATTTTAAAAATTATAAACTCAGAAAAATCCTTCTAAAAAATTTACGGAGTAGAAAACTCTGTATTTTAAAAATAAAAAAAATCTGAAAGAAAATGAAAAATACATAAAAAGATATGATTTTCTCAAAATGAATTTAATATGATTTAAACAATAATATTTAAGGAATTTTAAAAATTATAAATACAAAAAAATCCTTTGAAAAAATTATTGAGTAGAAAACTCAGTATTTTGAAAATGGCAAAAATTCTGAATGAAAATGCAAAACTAATAAAATTAAATTAAATTTGAAAACATATTTTAATATGAATTAAATAATATGTTTGAAGAATTCTAAAAAATACAAACTCGAAAAAATCTTCTTGAAAATTGTACAAAGCAAAAGACTATGTATTTTTGAAATGGGAAAAATCCTAAAACTTATAACAAATAAATGAAATTTGAAAAACTGATTTAATGGTGGTTAAGTGTGAATATTTAAACAATTTTGAAATTTAAAACTCAAGAAATTTCCACCAAAATCTTACAGATAAAGGAAAGTTTGTAATTTTAGAATTGAAAAAATTTTTAGAAAATACATTGAAACTTATATAAAATGAATTAAACAAAACATATTATTCAAAATATTAATTTACAAAATGGTAAAAAAAATCCAAAATTTGAAATAATTTTATTAGAAAAATTTCACGAGTATAATACTATAGTATCGTGAAAAATTTAAAATTAGTTACTAAAATGAACAACCTGACACTTCATGGTATAAAATGCCAATATGGATTTTTCTTGAATATTTTTTATTTTTTGGAGTGAGTGTCGGCATAAATACCACACTGGTATTTGTAAAAATATACGACAGCCAGTTTCTCAAATTTTACGAAAAATTCTTAAAATTCATAAAAATGAAAAATTTGACTGTGGTATCATCAACAAAGATAGATTTTCAAAATTTGAGAAGAAGCTATTAAAAAATAATTTTTCTCTTAAATATTTGCCTAGTATATCCGAAATTAGAGATCAAAATATGACTTTTTTGTCACGTGAACTTATGGCCATTTAAATATGACTAAAAAGGTCTTGAAAATGTCTTGTTCATTTAATAAAGATCATTGCGAATAAAAGTAGCCATTAAGTTCTTAATCTCGGATATTTAGGATTATCAAAAAAGAAACCTGAATAAAATTAGGTGTCTACAATAACCTCTTATTGTGATCTTAGATGGGAATGGAAGGATACATAAAGGTGAGGATGGTGTAAATTTTGAAGGTCTTTCTTCTAAGATTTTAATGATTAAATGTGATATTATGTTAGAAGAAATCATTTAAGACACAAACTCTGACCAAATCAATTTTTGTCAAGTGTTGCATTCAATACCCACTAAGGGACGGTAGAGTTATTACCAGCTAATACTTATTCCATTGAAGGATGATGTTGATGTTGCTTCCATTATAAAGACCTATGAGTAACATTCGAAGTTGGCTTCTATGGAGTTTTCTATTAAGGTAGAAATGAGTAATGATAATGTGAATATCCAATCACCTTATAAAATAAAATTTCAAGATAGTCTTTCTAGTTTTCCTATCAACACTTAGTTATCAAAGGAAAATGATGTGCATTTGTTGTAACATCAAGAAGTTAAAATTTTTCAATGCCATAAGCCTTCTACTGTATATCTTATTTATTTAGATAACCCAATAATTATGTTTTATCTAACACAAGTGGAGATGAAGGCCAATTACTAAAGGATAATGATTCCTGTACTGACTTAGAAGAGGACTTTGATGTAGAAGTCCATTTAGAAGAAGAAGGCATATAACAACAATCATTTTATCCTCTCTGATCTTAACTATTCCTAAAAATGTGTTTGTGCCTGTAAGTCCTTAGTCTATGTTTGTGCCTTCACGAGTTCTCAAAAATCAATTAGGATGCATTGAGTAAACCTGATTATTTCCCTAAATTAAATAGATTTGGCAATTAGATGGTAGAAAAAAATTAAGTGTTGGTCTATTCCCAATAAAAATTATTGTGATATTTATTGTAAAGCATTATTCCTTGAAAAGGCATTAGACTATTGAGGTTGTAGAGTCTGATACATGAAAGCTAATTGTTAAGTGCCCAGATTTGGTGATAGATGTAATTAGAGAATTAAGGCTATTCTAAGTAAAAAGTTAAATGTAAGGCAGATTATAAAATATAATGGACTTTATAGTTGTGTAAATCTAGCTCAATCATAAGATCATCAGAAGTTAGGCTCTACAATGATTTGATCTTGCATTTTTGGGATGGTTAAGGAAAAACCTGATGTGCATATCTCCCTAATTATTAAAAGGATTTCAAAGTCAATTCTTGTACAAAAGATCTTACCAAAAATCTTGGAAGGCCAAGCAAAAGCCATTTTGAAGATTTTTAGTGTTTGGGATAAATTTACAAGGCCTTACCTAGATGGTTAGAGGCAATAAAAATTTGTATGCCAGGCACAATTGTGGAGTTGCAAACCAATGTACATTTTAAGCATAACCGGGTTAATAAGTGGAATTCCATCATTTATTCTAGACCTTTAAACTATATGTTGATGGGTTTCCATTTTGTAAGTCTATTATATAGATTGATAGTACCCACTTGTTTGGAAAATATCATCCTAAACTCTTAATTGCAACCACCAAAGATGGAGAAAAGCAACCTTTGCCACTTGTGTTTGCTATTATAGAAGGGGAAATAAAGGACGTTTAAGCTTTGCTTATAGGGTGGAAAGAATTTTGGAAAAATAAAAAATTAGAGGTAGAGAAAAATGAAAGGATGAAATATTTTTTCTTTTCAATACTGTGCTTGGTAGGAAAGATAGAAAAATGGAAAGAAAAAATAATTTTCTTTCCTCTTATTACTTTGTATGATTGAAAATTAAGGGGAAAGAAAATAAAAGGTATATTGTTTTATCACTGCACTCATTAGAAGTTAAAATGAAAAAGTAAAATTTAAAAAAATGATAGATAATCTTGTAAATATACCCACATGACACACACTATTTTCATTTTCTTACCTTTTTTTGAAGTGATTTGTTTTTGTTAATAAGAGTGAAAAATGATAATCTTTCTAATTTTTTTTCCTCTCATTTTTCTTTCTAACCAAGCACACTTAAGATTTTTTTATTCCATTTTCCACCTTGTTCTATCTATCCTTCCATTTTTCCACCAAACCAAGCATACATTTAGAGTTTGTTTTTAGCCTACCTTCAAATTCATGTCGCATAATAGGAACTATGTTTGATATTTGATTAATATGCTAGCATCATTGAGGTAGTAAAGAATCTACACCTTCGATGGCAAGTACTACATGTGCATCATGTTTTTGCATTTGACATACTACCAACAATTTTAATAGCAGATTAAAAAATTTTGGCTTTCAAAAAACATTTGATTAACAAAGGTATTACAATTTACCAATTCTATTTATAGTTCATAACTTTAAACTTAGTTAGTAAGAACATTAATTCATTTACTTTTTTCAATATTAGGTTATGAACCTAGTTAACATAGATTTAGAGCTTAGTTAACTTGCTTTAGGCTTATAAATAAATTTTTTAGTGATTGGGCCAACTTCTGATATTTAGGCTTATATTTTTGTTTGGTTATGGGCCCAACCATTTTAATAAGTGACACATGTCTATCAGATGTTATTTTAATTATTTTAAGTATCTATATCAAGGGTCCATGCATTGGAACACTAGTTATCGGGCTTAGGGCTTTATTTTGACATTTTAATTGGCCATATAAAGGCCTATGCAAGTTTCACTTCTTAAGATGTCTTAGCATTTTATCTTTAGGCTATAAATAGCCTCTTATACTTATAAGACTCAGTTTTATTTTGTTTGGATGATTAATACAAGTAATCCTTTTTATGAGGTAAATTTTTTTGAGTTCTTCTTTGGACTTTATTAGAACATATCAAGGTTAGTTTAATCTTGTGGCATTCAACTTTTGATATTCTTGGTTTGCAAGTAATACTAAAGTATCAGGTCATGTCTTCAATTCCCTTGGCATTCTTGGTTTGTGTTTTGTAATTAAATATCAGGTCAAGAATTCTTTTTTGTTTCTTATTCTTTTTTTGGGTTTCTAGTCCTTGATCAAAATTAGTGTTCAGGGATTTTAGGACACCGTTCTTGGGGTTTCCACATCATTTGGCATCAGAGCTTTGGGTCAAGTCAAGTTGATCTATATGTTATTTCTT
>JBBYHM010000010.1:10338559-10371586 GCA_038381775.1 Adansonia rubrostipa | reverse complement strand
ACACCGTTCTTGGGGTTTCCACATCATTTGGCATCAGAGCTTTGGGTCAAGTCAAGTTGATCTATATGTTATTTCTTTTATCAACTTGTTCTTAACTTGATTAGCCTCTAATTTGTTGTTAATCATTAGTTTATCATTTCTAAAAAAAAGAGAAGAAAAAAGAAGTAAAAAAAGTGCAAAACAAAAGGTTGAGTGAACCAGTAAAGAGGCAATTTATGTTATGAAAATTTAGGTCATTTAATGTGATTTTACCCTTTTAGGTTGACCAAATTCTATTTTTTCTTTTTCTAATATCTTACAGTTTTCCTTCCTTTTTTTCCAATCAATTCTTTGATTTTGTTTCCTTTGCTATGTTCTTTATAATTTTCTTTTTCACTTAAATTAATTGATATTTCAAATTGATCGAATTTTGTACTTTTTTATGATATCTTGGTAATTTTTTCTATTTTTTTTCTAATCAATTAATTGATTGATTGACATTTTTCTAATTTTTAGTGATTGCACTTTCAGTCATTCCTACCCACAATCCTCAAACTTTACACACTATTCATTGTTTTGTTCCTCTTCTATTTTTTTCCATTGGGTTTTTAGGTCATATGCATAAATTGAGTTAGCCTCTATCCTTTGCTATTTAATTTAATTTTGCTAGTTAAATTTCTGTTCTAACGTGTTTTTCTTACTTTTGTTAGCCTTTCTTTTTTTTCCATTTAAATTATATACAAATTTAAAAGTTATCAATAGTTTAAACTGCTTCACATTGAATTTAACTTTTGAATTCTCCGTTAGGAGTTTCTTAAAAGAAAAAAAAAATTCTAGAGTGGTAAAAGGCAAGAAAGAGTGAGATCATTAGAGTAAGTCAAAAGCTAAATTAAGTGAAAACACGAGTGCAAGACATTAAATTGAGGATAAACACATGAGCGAGTGATTCTTGTGGAGTCTTAACCAATTTCTATTATTACAATTATGAATTTGGTAGGAAAAGGCATGGAAGCATCCAAACAAGATGGTAGTAGTACTTAAAAGCAAGAAGTATAGCCAGAGCTTGCTTTCGCTCTTCAAGCCAAGCAGTAATAGTTTGAAAGAATACAACTTGTATTTTGGAATCTTTAAGATAGAATGGACAGACAAGAAGCTACAATTACAGGGATGAGAATAGCACAACCAGATAACAAAAGGAGGAACAAACCAAATATCCAACCTTTGGATGAAGATGAACTAATGGATGAAAAAAAGATGAAAATGAGGTAGAGTACATGAATGTTGGAAGATTTACGCAAAGAAAATCAAGGTAAGACTGTCTGATGTGATCCAGCTAGTGTAAGACAACATAGATGATGTTTCAAAGGACTTCTAAGTGCCAAGTGGACCTTTTATAGGAGTTGAGACTAAAAAACTTCAGGAAGCTATGCAGCGATTGATCAAAAAGCTATTTATACCAAAACCTGAAGATAGAGATGGCATGGATGTGAACTTCAAAAAGGAAGTGGGATTTAATCAGCCGCACGTAGTTAACTTGTTTTAGGAATTTGAGCAAGTTATTTAGTGATTAGGCTAAATTCTGACATTTAGGCTTATCTTTTTGTTTGGTTATGGGCTAGACCTTTTTAATAAGTGACACATGCATGTCACTTGTTATTTTAATTGTTTTAAGCATCTATATCAAAGGCCCATGCATTGGAACACTAGTTATTGGGCTTGAGGCTTTATTTTGACATGTTAATTGGCCATCTAAAGGCCTATGTGAGTTTACTTGTTAAGATGTCTTAAGGTTTTGTCTTCTAGCTGTAAATAGCCTCTTGCAATTGTAACACTTAGTTTTTATTTTCTTTGGATGATTAAAACAAGTTGTCTTCTCGGTGAGGCAAATTTTTTTGAGTTTTTCTTTAAACTCCATCAAAACTTACCAAGGTTAGTTTAATCTTATGGCATTTAACTTTTGATATTCTTGGTTTGCAATTGAGACTAAAACATCGGGTCAAGTTTCCAATTCCATTGGTATCTTGGTTGGTGTTTTGTATTTAAATTATCGAGTTAAGAATCCTATTTTGTTTCTTATTCTTTTTTTGGGTTTTTCGTCGTTGATCCAAATTGTTATTTAGGGGTTTAAGACAACATTCTTAGCGTTTCTAATCAAATAGTGGTAAAAGATTTGGTCATATGACTATTAACTTGTTAGAGTGAGATTGTTAAAGGGTAGCAAAAATCTACTAATAACTGCTTTGGTTTAGATGACATATTACAAATTGGTAGATTATTTTGTCAATCGATATTATAAGGCAACTGAATAGATCTATGCAGCAAAACAATATACTAATACTTTTATAAAATGCTTACATGCTAACAATAAATAAGCGAGCAATCATTAGGTGCATGATACGATCGAGAATCAACCAAATTTGAAGTGTTAGAGGCATCAACCTATTACACAATGAGGTTGTGCTAAATACACATTAAATATAAAAGAAGGCGGGTATGGTTTTGGATTATTTCAAGCATTGCATTTCTTTTGCTCCCATGTATTTATAGCTTGTGCAGCTATGGCCATTGACCTTATGCAATATGAGCATGATGTCTATAAAATGGAATATATCTTTAAAGCATATAAAGGTTAATGGTTTCATAAATGAACCATGGTGACCAGCTCTTTCCATCACATTGGTGCCTAACCTTCAATTGCTTAGAGAAGAAAGTCATCCTAAATCAACTTATATTAGAAGTAAGATGGATTTGGTTGAACCAAAACTTAGGAAAAGATGTAAAAGATGCGTGAGATCAATCATAATTATTATACTTAATCATTGTACTTGTCCTTTTCCTAGATCAACCTTGTTAAGGAATGACAAAAGACCAATTTAGTTGATCTAGGATATAACTTGTTATTTGTAATTTAATTATTGCCATTAATGTGTATTTGGTGACAATGAACATGTATTCAATGACTTCTTTATATATGATTGCAAGAATCATATCCTTGGTTCAAGCTTGACCTAATGCATATTAGAGATTTCAGCAATCAACATGCAACAACGAGATAAGCAGTAGAAGATTTAACATAGAAATAGTCAGACTTCCCCATAGATCTTTAAATGTTTGCTTAAAATAAGGAATAAACCAAGAAAGGGTGAAATGGTTCTTTAAAAATTTTAAACATAATATTAAGTAGGGGTGAGTATTCTATTGAATCAAGTGAAAAAATTTGGATTAATCAAGTTGATGATTCTTATTTTATCAACCAGATTTAATTTCAAATTTTATAGAATTGTGTCCAGTGAAAAAAATACAAGTCAAATTGAATTTTATAAATTTACTAAAGTTAAGATAAAGCTTTTCGTGCACATTTTAAAGTTCCTTTGAAATACTAAATTGATTATTGCCATTCTCAAGTTTTTGATAATTATATTTATTTTCTTCTTAATATGAAAATATTTTGAAAACAAAAATCCTTGTTTGGAATTATAGAACTAAACAACTTTCCACAACTTTAAATGGGATGTACCTCATCAGAAACAATAATTAAGGATTTAAAAAATAAAGCAACCTCAAACACCAACTATCAAGTCCTATGTAAGTCAGGTTAAAGGAAAGGATAACTAACAAAACATCACATTTAGGACATGAAACTCCTACCCATCAACTCATTTTTACTTCACCATCATCTATTAATATGTAACAATCACCTAATAATACCAAGGTAGAGAGAACCGGCTAGCATGAGATCTTTTATTCCCATGAAAATATATTATTTGTTAGCCTGAATCGTTGAAATACCACTTTTAGATTAATCCAAACACATTCAAATGATCAAAATTCTCAATTACATTAGATTTCTAAATAATGAATGTTGAATATATCATACAGAACACTAACAAAATGCATAATAACCATTGCAACTAGCAAATAGATAAAATTATCATTAAATGATTTAAAACTTGGTAACTTATGAATGATTCTTCAATGTAAAAAATTGCCCACATATTTAGCTCAAACAAAAATTACTCTCTCCTTTTATGGAGCCAATCCAAATAATAAGGAACTGCATGTTAACAATATTCTTACTTGGCAATTTACTTGGTCCATATAAAAACATTTTTATTTAGAAACATAAAGAGAGAGAGAATGAGAATAAAATATGGTTATCAAGTCTAAAACAAAGAAATTAGTGTACGCTTGTTATATGTTTTTGGGCAAATTAGTAGTTGTCTAAACTTTCAATTCATGAACTAATCATAAAACCTCAAAACCCACTAATGCAGAAGAAATAGGATAGTATAAAAGCAAAAAAAAAAAAAAAAAGATAGAAGAAACAAGTTAGTACCCAGTAAGCATTTAATCCTTTCTATAGATTCCTTGACGCAAATGTTAAAGTTTTGAAAAGGGGAAAAAGAAAAGAGGGAAAAACAGAATAGATTTGGTCATCTAAACATAAATTCTACATAGTTAAGAGGCTAAATGTTTTTTAACCCTAAAAGAATGTCGTTTCACTATTTTTATTTAGATATTTGGATAACTCAAATAGCCAATTTCAAATTTGAGCTAAACTAAATAACTTAATTTTTTAACTTAATCCAAACAACTCAAATGACTAAAAAAACTTGGATTGTTTAATCCAAAATTTGAGATTTTAATCAATTTTTTCAAGTCAAATTGGGTTTTTCTCACCCATAATATAAACTTTAATTAAGAATTGAAAATAAATAAAGATAAAACTTAGTTAAGAGTAAGAAAATAAAACACACGATGCATAAAGGTTCGGTTCTTGAACTGAGAGCCTACATTCTCTTTTCTTGGCACTTCTTTGCTAAGGTGATTTCTAGAGTCCAAAAGTGAAAATTTACTTTAAGACTATGTTATAACCTTACAATCACCATCTTTTGAAGCTAAAATAGAACCTTCTAAATCCTTTCAAGATTTCTACCCAAGTTCTTAAGTAATCCAACTCAATCTTCATGTAACCCTTCTATGATAAGAAAATATGTTTGTAAACTAATCAAGTCCTATAATAGGTGGGTGTTTGTAAGAATTTAAGTGTAATCAAGAAGAGACACAAGTGAAATGATTAATACAAATGTGTACAAGAAGGATAAAAATAAGAAATTAGAGATTTCTAGCTTGCTTTATGAATTTCTTGATCAATCTTTGGCATCTTTTGATGCTTAGAATGTTGCAATCCTCTATTTATAGCTTGAGAATGAATTATGGATGTTAGGTGTTAATTTGGCAGGTGGATAGTTGTTGTGAGTTTCATAAATTCTTGTTTATGTTTAAACTCACATCAATGTATTGATCCATTAGTGTGGATATCGATACATTTCTTTAAAATTTTGCCTATTAGACACTAGGCATCGATTCAAGTTGGAACTATATTGATACAATCTAAAGTGTATTAATATAAATAGAAGTATATTTGTTAGCTTTAATTGCTTTAAATTAACCTTAATTTTGATGTAATAAAAACTTAAGCTTAATTAGCTTGTAATTAAATATTTTTCACTTAGTATTTAATTTGAAAATATTTTGAAAAATACTAAAATCTCCATAACTTACTCAAAAATGTGTTCTTAATACATACTTTTATGTAAAAAAAATTTTTGGGATAAGTTTTACAAGTTTGAAAATCAAGAAAAATGCTCTAAAAATGATTTTCATCTGAAAGTATCGATACACTTATTGCATGTATTAATACAATGCTTGGTAGTAGCTAAATAAACATAAAACTCTTGAATGTATCGATATAATAGTGCGATGAATCGATACATTAAGAATTGTATTGATACATCATGCTATAACTCTCATATTTTAAGTGTTTTAATGCAATGTATCGATACACAAGGCAAATGTATTGATACATTATCATGCGGAATAATGAGAAATCACATTTACGAAGCTTTCAATGGCTCCAAAGCTTAGCATACAACCCCCAATGGTGATAAATCCATTCCAAGCAACAAATAAGTTTCACCAACACTCTCAATAGTAAAAATTAAAAAACATTATGAGCACATAGCCAAATCCTTCATTTATTCCATCTTTTAAGTAGTTTAAATTGTATATAGCATTAATTCTTCCATGTGGACATCCTATTTTGTCCAGGTCCTTAATTAACTTTTGCCAGGTCTTAGAGCTTAAGTGGAATTTTCTAGTTCTAGATCTTTCTGGATGAGTTATAGATGATAGAAAGGTTCAATTGAGGTTTTAGTTAGTTCTAATGAGCTTAGTTTAATGTAATGAGGCATCTAGGCTTAGTTATTTGATTTAAGAGGTAGGTGCCAGATTTGGAAAATTGGAATTCAGGTCCTAAAAATCTGATAATATCAAAGCTTGACTGAGATATGTCTCTTAAGGTGATAAAAGTGTCTGTTGAGGTTATTTGGATGAAAAAGAGACTTATTTTAGAAGTCATAATCAAAAGTCAACACAGTGGCAAAATATAACATTAGGCAAAGTCAACTTTTTAGCCTAAAGTTAGATTCTAAAAATTGGAAGCATTCTATAACTTGGATTTTAAAATTGATTACACCAAAATGAAACTGAAGATGGAATTTAGGTGAAAGTGTAATCGGGATCGAGTCATGAAAATACCTTAAGAATCTAAAAAGTTAGAAATTCCCGAGGGCTTAATCTGGGAGGTCTAGGATAGAAATTCAAATTTTTTCAGACAAAGTAATTATGACACATTTTTGCTACAAGATGAAACATTCAATTGCACTTTTACTTAGACAAATCATGGTCAATTGAATGGAATAAAAGTTTGTAAATAGATTATCATAAGAATAATGCTTTGGCCAAATTCCAACATGTGCATAATGTGCTAATTTTTTTCATCCATTCATTGATGGCAGTAATATACTCTCCCCTAAAATTAGTTAAAAGGTTAGTGATTAAGCTAAGGTCACCCTAGGCTGATTAACGCTTAAATCACCAACTTCAATACCTATAAACAAGTGTGATTAAACATAATTTCCTAACTTCCAAACATTTAGCAAATTTTAAAAATTTCTAAAACATTCTCTTTTCTCTCAAGCTCTCATCATCTTTAGAAGGAAGATCTAGATTGGAGTAGATATAATTTTTATCTCGTCTCTTTAATTTCATTTCAATTTCATGATTTTAATGATCAATTCATGCTTATCCATGCTTGGAAGATGTTTAGTCAAGCTTATTTCATGATCTTTAGTGTTCAGCCTTGATAATTCATGATAATATTATGTTTGCATCTTGATTTAAGCTATGATTTGTTTGATTTCTTTTTATTTAAACCATGATCCCATGATTAATTGTTGAAAACTAGCTTAAATCATGATCAATAGGTAAGATCAAGTGTTTTAACTAGAGGAGAACTATAAATTAAGGTTCATTCAAGGAGAGCTATAGTTCTTAGGATTTAGATGATTCAAGTTTAATTGAGATAGAATTTGATGACATTGAGTTGAAAATCTTGAAGTTTAAATGATGAAATCATGATTTCTAGCTTAATATGGCATTTAAACATAATGAAAATGAAAGAGCTTGGTTCAGCTAGCTAAGATTAGTTTAATCTTAAGCTTAAGTGATTTGATCTTACATGATCTGGCTAATTTGAGCTAGTGTGAGCTGATTTGAACTAAAATTTAAGTTCATAGAACTTGAATCTAGTGCTAAATGATGAAATCATAAGTTCTAGAACTTAGAAAACCATTCAAACGAGGAGAAAAATCCTTTGTTATGTTTGGCCATGTTGATTTCTTGGTGGGATTGAATGGGCTTTGCATAATTGATGCTTAATTGATGAAACTTAGTTGAATTAAGTTGAGATAAACTTAGGTAAGCTGAAATTTATGTTTAATTGAATGAATTTATAAGCTTATATGTTCAATTGATGAGCTTAAATGTTCAAAAGCATGTTTTGATTGTTAATTATGTTGATTGAATTGAATCCAAGCTTGTTTTCATATGTTTGATTGTTGATTAATGAGAATTTGATAAGAAATTGATGTTTAGATTAGCTTTGCTAGATTTGGCCATGTTGATTTTGTGTTTAGAATATATTGATGATGATTAGTTATTAGAACCATAGGCTAGTATTCTGTGTTTGATAAAATGCATTATAGAATGTTCAGGTTGTGATAAAACCTTATTTTTCATAAAAAGATTCCCCAAGGGCAAGCTTTGGTTCAATTAATCAATAGGTCAATAAAAGTGTGGTTTTCTTTAATAAGCTCTTTAATGAGTAACTTGGGGATATTCAATAACTTGAATTAAAGTTGCTTTGGAGCAAATAAAAATATTTTTAAGTGTTCAAATATGCTTGGATGAGTCAAAACTTGGTAAAACTTAACGTGAGTCATTATATTACATTTAGGTGAGTTAAATGTTGTTATTTAGATCCATTTTGTTTGCTGTTTATAGCATACAAGTGAGGGGCATTGATGTGCCATTCACTTGCTAAGAATAAAAATTAATAAAAAAAAAGCGATAAAAGTGAAGTCATTCGCATGACTTTGAAGCATATCACCAATATGGAAAAACATGTTTCTAGTTCTTGGAACTTAGAAGTCTTTGTTCTTGCCTCATATATGACATTTATAGATTCTATACAATCTCATTGTTGGACATTCGAACATCCAGAAACATGTTTCAAAATTTGACAAGAGGCTTAGTGGTTATAAGTTGCGTTAGAGCTATTGTCATAGTTTAGCACAATGGTCTCATAAAAAAGATATATTTTGATTAAGTTATAGGCCTTATAAAAATTTTTTTAGTATTTTTCTCATAGTCCTCATTGATTGGGCTATGAAATAGGCTATTCAAATATTTGATTTCATGATCAGCCAAATACAATAAAATCCAAAAACACGAGTTATTTGCATGGCTCTATTTCAGTGCCTAATCATTATTATGAGCTGTTTTCAATCAGAATAATTGTCCTTGTGTATTTTTATCATATTTTTCGATAAAATTAGAGTAAATAAGCTTTTCGAGCATGTATGGCCTGTCCAGCAGGTATTACAGATGAATCAAGAAGAAAATCCAGAAGTCATGGTAGCAGACATGCTATGCAATGCAATAATATCTAATTAAAAAATTTATGTGGCAACTAAAATGATTTTCTTGTATTTTTTGAATATTTTTAGATTGAAATATAATGAGTCAATATTCATTAGAATTTGGTTTGAGATTTTATGTGATAGTAACAATCCAAAATAAATTTAGAGAGCTAAAAAGGTCAAATATGTTCCTGTTTTGATTTTCTTTGAGTTTGATGAGACATTTGGATGCCTTGGAATTGATTTTGAAAGTCATGCTAATGTGTAAATAGGTCTAGAAGTGTCCTATAGAAAGTCCCTAGTGACTCACACTAAAGCTTCCAAGTTGAATTAAGTAAAATTGATTTTTATTATTGTTTTCAAATTTGTGATTTCTTTAATTTAGTCTAAGTGTACTATTTTTGTGATTTCCTTTAAATAAAGTCAAAATTGATAGAAAAAAATACTGAAAATGGAGTCAATAAGTAAGTTTTTTTGGAGTCAAGCATTTTTATGGTATTTTTCCTTTTTATATAATTTTTGCTCTGAAGTAATTGTAAATTAGAGTTAGTCCCGATTGGAGTTTTGGGATACATTTTTTATTAAAATTTGTTTGATTTTGATAGAATAAATAAAAGAGGGATATGATCGAAACTATATGATAGAAATCGAAGAAAAATCAATTTAGAGATGTGTGATTAGTTGGTGCTAAGTATGAGGCATCTGAGAGGGATCGAGTCTTTACTTATGGTGTAACTGACTCCTAAGCCCAACTTTATAGATCTTTGGTATATGCAAATCATAAAATTATTCCTTTAAAGTTTCATAACATTTTAGTGAATGGTTTTAATAGGTAATGGCTCACACCGATAGCCAAAATAGATCGGTGGTAAATCTTTAGCCAGTCACTCTCATAATTTAGTACAAAAGGTTCAGATAAGTGATTCGTTTGATCGGATGGGGCCCTGCGATGATTTAAAGTGTTATCTGCTTTGATATATTAAAGTTCGTATCTTGATATATTATGACATTCTTATTTTTATTTTCCTTTGTAAATTCTATGATTAGAATTTTTCATCTTCATATCTAAACTCTTGGAAACACCTAGCCTTTAGAGGTCTTCTTTGTTTACATCAAATACCAAGGAGGTTTCTACTTAGCCTTCAAAAGTCGTGAGTAGAGATTCTGTCTTAGCCACATAACATATAGGTGAAAGGTTGCTATCTAACCCTTTAGAAAATAGAAAATATAAAGGTTATAATTTGTCTTTAAAAAGTATCAATTCATAAATAATAAATTACAAACTCCTCAGCAAGTAAGGCCACGTGAGAGGAGGTTGGCATTGAGGTTGGAACTCTATAAATCTATTGTGTTTGCTTATCTTTACTTTTACTTGCAATTATTATTCCTTATCTTGTTTGTTCATGTTCTTTAACTAAATTTCTCAATTTTATATTTAAAGTTTTTATTTGCAAAAATTTTAAGAAATCAATTCACCCCTCTTGATTTTGTTCACCACTAGGTCTAACAGTATTTATATAAATTGGGGTTTTAAGGAAGTTTAGCCAATGCCAAGATGTATTGATACGCATAACACTTGTATTGATACACTGAGTTTGAAAACTCATGTAAATTGTTTTTCTTCGCTTTAAAATGATTTTAACTTATATCAAAAATATTTTAAGTGTAAATGTGCATTTGGAACACCATTTTTGAGAAATTAAAAAGTTAAAATTACTATAGTAATTTCTAAAATAATTGTAAATTAATTCAAGGAAAACTACTAAGTTTAAAAAATATTTGAACATAGGCTAATTAAGCTTAAGTTATTATTATATCAAAACCAGGATCAATTCAAAGCTAATAAAGCTAACAATCTCCCTCTTTTTAATATAACAAAACTTAACATAAATTTGTTAGTTTAAAACTCCTAAAACATTTGAACATTTTCAATGAAAACTCTCTTATAATAGAAGCATTATTTCCAAAATTTTGAAATAAAAAAATAAGGATCTTTTGAAAATAATTATGCTACAATAATTTATATATACAATATTGTCCATAATTGTCATAAATTAATCATCAAGCTACAACATGTCAATATATACAAATATTCAATATCAACTTAATCAACATCTTATTTTGATCATCATACCTATATCATATACATGGTTTACATAAATATGTTAACATTCAATATTCATCATGTCCATAATAGACCAATAGCTTAATATATTCGATATTCACATTCAATATTTCATCATGTCCCTAGTATCCATAAATATATTTAGTAAGTATTATCCACAAAAAAGACCATCCTTAGCAAAGTTATGTACCAATTATCCTTTTTTTTTGTTATAGAAAAAACGCAATGGTAATTCAAAGCTAAATAGAAAATTAGCATAGGTCAAGCAAAATTGCACATTAAAATATGATTCCACGAAAGTAAAGTGTATACAAATATAAAATATGTCCAACATAAGTGCATGAATTTTGAAAATATGAAATTGATAATCTTCATATTTGATCTTACCTATGAAATTGCAATTAATGAAGCGATTGAGATCACATGAGAGAATGAATCCATGAGTCTCAAAATAAAAGCTCAAAGGCATGTCGTGTAAGAGCAAGTAAGATTTTTAAACATTATGGATAAGGTTAAAAAAATGAATTATGCAAGGTTCGGGCATTGGCCAATGCAGACCATGTAGAGTGACCAATAGTAGGAAAAGCTAATTTAGATATATTTAGTTCTGTAAAGGGGAATGACATAAGAGATAATGATATGCAGGTACATATTATGAAGAGGAAAGACGGTGGACTTATTTTTAAGTATTCTCAAATCTTTGAAAGCCCTATTTTCATTGGTTTTTCCCTCGTTTAGAATATTGAACGTGGTGGCAGTGGAGGCTCAAGTGATGACAAACTCCTCACCCATGAGAGAGGAGCGAATAACGGTGACATGATCACCACTATCCTATAGATAAAGATTGCATTACTAAAGAATACACTGATTAGGTTATCATGAACAGAGCATTTTGTGAAAAATTTTGATCCACCCAAATTGTTTAATAGTAGGGAAGTAGGTAATTCGAAAGATCAAAAAAGAAAAAGAAGAAATCGATGACTTGACATTTTTGTAGCAACTCATGGGCATATGTAAGGTTAAATAAATCACGAGTTCAATCGTTATAGAAACACGAGTTAAAAAAAGGTTTAGTGTTGGTTAGAGGAGGAAGCAGCACCACGTGTGGTGAGACATACACTTTTGTTGGTGGTGGTTTGGTTCAAAGAGGTGTCAAAATGGTTTAGAGCTGTAGATGGTCTTTGGGGAATTTCGTTGAACATTTAGCAAGGGCATAGGATTTGAAGGTGGCATAGATGGATAAAGGTGGTTGGATGATGGTGCAGGGTGACAGTGAAGTGTTTGAAGTGATTGAGATGGAAAACAAAGTGTTATAGGTGGGTTTGAAAGGAAGTATATGAGAGTAGTCTAGATGGGCAAGATTTGTGGGGTGGGGAAGGGGGTTGTGGGGTGGTTAGGCAAGGCAAGCTAGGTAAGGTTGGTTAGGCATTGTTTTGAACAAGTTATGGGCAAGGGATTTCAGAGGTGATTTGAAGGGTTTTGGTAGGGGATTCAAACCCAAGGACGCAATAATTAAAAAATAGAGAGAATTGGGAAAGAAAATTCACATGAAAAACATAAGATTTTGAAAGTGAATTCAAGAAATAAAAAGAATTGTTGTTAGGGTTTGAAATGAATAAGATTTTTGAAACTATGAGTGATTTTGTGTTTTAGAAGGTGTTTGGAGATGGAAAAGGATGTATTTGGAGGGAAAATTTATTGGAAATGAAAATAAGGTAAAAATTGAGGAACAAAACTGATTTTTGTTCAAATATGCTCAAAATTGATGAATTGAAGTAAAGTGACCATATCATATGTAAATTTTCATTTTATTTCAAATAAATTTTCCCTCCATATACATCCTCATTTACTTCATATGACAAAACTTTTGAGGGAAGTTTTACTTGATATAACTTTGTTTTATGAATTTCCTTGATATGCTAAAAATTAAGGGAAAATTTACTTGATATGATAAATTTAGGTAAAAATCACCAATTTAGGTCTAATTCATATCTAACCAAATAGCATTAAAAATTTCATCAAGTGCATACATGACCAAATAGGTCCATAAAACAAAGTTGTCATATCAAGGAAAGTGACCATAATTTAAACATCATTGAGAGTAGTTAAAAAGATATATCCATGCTTAGCAAACTTGTTCAAATATTATCAAGGAGCATTCATTTGACCAAGTTCACCTCCAATAATGCAAAATCTATCTTTATTAAAAGGTTTTGTGAAAATAGCAGCTAATTGATACAAAAATGTCAACAAACTCAAGCATAATGTCACTTTTTTGACATGATCTCTAATATAATGGTGTCTTATTTTTGTGCTTGGTTCTAGAATATTGAATAGGATTTTGGTGAGATTAATGGCACTAATATTATCATATTTAATAGGAATACAATCCATGGTAATTCCAAAATCCTCAATTTGTTGTCTTCTCCATAAAGTTTGGGCACAACAACATCCAATGGATATTTATTCTGGTTTAGTCATAAACAAAGCAACATTAGTTTGCTTCTTGGAAAACCGTAATATGAGTATATTTTCAAGAAATTGACAAGTATCAAATGTGCTTTTCCTATCAATTTTGCAACCATTAAAATTTGCATCCGAGTAAGCTGTAAGGCAAAGGATGATCCTTTTGCGTACCATATATTTAAATTAGGAGTGTCCTTAAGATAACGAAATATTCATTTTAAGGCCACTAAAGAAAGGATCCCAATCCTGGTAAAGTCCGATATCATGTAGATATAGAATTTCAAAAATTCATAAAATTACATAAATAAGTAGTGAAAATAGTAAACATAAAAATAGCTAAACTTCCCCACATATTTTTAGGGAATAAATTATAGGTAGCAATTAAACTCAGATTTCAATAAAATTAAATCATTCATCTAATAATGAATTATTTTACTCTTAGATATCATAATCTGGAGTTAAATCTAATTTAAAAGATCTCTACAGAGTTACAGCTGGACTCTTTGACAAGTTTTTCAAGGTCACGAGCAACACACACGTCTTGTCTCTAATAGTAATCCACATGGATGAAAGTGGGAGCCTTCACATGATCCAAGAATGCTTTGGAGATAGTGATTATGCCAAAGAAGGGGGAAGAATAGTTTCCTTGGGAGCTCGGAAGGTAGTGGTTAGGTGGTTCTTCCTTACTTAGGGTGGCAAAATTAGAGAGAAAGTTTGAGAAAACTTTCTCAATTTTCTAATCACTATTGTCAAGTAAGTGTCTAGGTTCACTCCTTTTTTTTCTATATTTGGTCAATCCTAATCTTTCCTAAAGGGAGAGTTTGAATCATGATAAAAGTTATACCTTAGGTGAAACTCTTTCACTTTAGGTAAAGTAATTTGATCATTTATCCCTTTACAAAATACTATTGCCGAACCTAGTACATTTTGTGAGCAAAGGGATTTCAACTTTAGCACAATGAATGTGATCCAAAATCCGTCTAGGTGAGCCACAAATAGTTTGTAAATGTTTATATTAGAGTTTTAATTCAACAGTTGAACTTTAAATTTATCAAAAATAAATTAAATTAATTTATCTTATATAATTATCAAATAATTACAAAGATAAATTGGTAGAAACCTAATTCGACTAAACATGTATCCTTTCATGAATTTTATCTTAATAAAATTCATATTTAATTAAAACAATGTTAATTAATAAATATAATCTTTTTTATATCAATTATCTAAATATTTAATATTTCATAAGATTCTCAAGGGATAATCACCCAAGACATTATCTGCCTAAACATGTTATGTCTTAATTTGGACATCATTCGAAAAAGACAATCTTATCCACCATGTCTTAAATAGAAAACAAAAATTTAGATTTCATAAATCTAATTTTTATTGCTTAAATTAAATCTTAATTGGACATTTTCAATTAAGCCCTCTATTTAATTACCTTTTATTTATTTAAGTCAAACTTAATTAAATCTCAAATCTAATCGAACAATATCATCTTATTATATGTGACCATTAAGTTCCCAACATGTTGGCAATCGACATAATTAATCTTAGTAATAATGTTCATAGATCAAGCGCGGGATCTAGCAACCTATAATGACCACCCAAAGGTTGTAGAATTGATGTGACTCTATTGAATCCTTTTTATTAGCTAGTCTATTAGTGTAATACATTCATTTCTCTATATATCTAGGAATAAGCATGAGCATGGTACAATATCTCCTCATACTTTAATCCATGTTAGATCTTTTAACTCATGGTCAACGATCACGAATTTATGAGAAATGATTCCTTATAATTCACTATGCCTCAACTAGAGACTTTAATGCTATTAACCATAGTAAAGATTGTTAAGGATATGTGTTTAATGTCAATGCGAGCGGTGAATCCTCTTTAGATCACTCATCCATCTATCATATGCTTCATGCCATACCCAAAACCACCATAACATAAGTATCCATCTATTAAGGACCCATTCGTTATGGAACCAAAGCATGACACTGCTCATATGAAATGACTTGATATCATAAGTCTAACGGTAATTTACATGACTAGCACATTGGAACATATTCCATGACACTTTAGTGACTAAACCAAATGGACTTCTTATACAGACAATGTTTAGTAAACCTGTTTCCGCAATACAATCACCCTTATGCTCTCTCGAAGTATCTTTATACTTCAACTAATGAGATTAAAGGGTTGCATGCATTAAATGAATGAAGGCTTAGCATATGTTAGTCTTTATGCATTGTCAATGCCTTGTCTTGACAATATGATGGGTAGAAACATTTTTAAAAATATAGTTTTGATGCATAAAAATCTCTTCATGATAAATTATTACATCTATACAAGGCTATTTTGTTTCATGGTCTTCTTCTAATCAGTGGTTTCATGAAAGAAAACCTTGTGCTACTCTAGCTAGTAACTAGTATGCAGTTAATTGATTGTATGTCATCCTCATTCCAATCTGATTGGTTCAAGGGCATACACTAACATCTCCGACGTGCACTTGAAACAATGATATTGCTCTTAGTGACTTCAATGGAGAATATATTTATTCTTATGTGATAATCTCTATTATCCAGTCATTAAATTGTATGGACCACAATAAGGCCTTGATTGTGGTCGCATGGCTCAACTAGACATTAATTTAGTAATTAAAATTACTTAAAATATTTAAAAACTATTAAAAATGATATAAAATTAAAAATAATTATGTCTTTTTCTAATTTAAAAAATTAATCACTAATTATTTTTTAAGTATAATTTTATTACTTATTTTTTTCTTAAACACCTGCTGCTTCTTAAAAACTTCTTACTCCCTTAAAAACTATCCAAAATTTTAAAAAATTATCCAATTATTTTACTTTTAAAATAACTACCACTTTAAAAAATATATAGGTATATTTTACATTTTTATCTATTAATTTCTTTCAAAAATATATATTTTTAAAACTATCTTTCCACGCACATTTTGGGTTTGCCTAAATTCTAGTCATTTCTTAAATTCTTGTTTTGCATGCCTAAGTTGACCCTATGATTCTACGCATTAAGCGCAAATATGGTTCATTCCAGCCGTGAAAAATACCAAATATCTTAAACCATCTTGTTGTCAATGTTTGTTAACTTCTGTGTTTATGCATGAAATAGAATATTTCCGGCATATCATTGGTAAGTTAACATTGTTCTTAATTAAATTATGTAATTGTTTAAAATGATTTACCAATTTAAAGCGCCAACAATATAAAACTTAGGTTTTCATTGTTTATTGACATCTGTTTTATTGAAAGTTGATGTTTTCGAAAGAAATTGAGATCCAATTGTGGGACCATAAAATGTTATATACACGTACTATGATCACCTATATGAGTAGTCTAAGAAAGTGATTTTTTATCATCTTGATCTCTTTGGCACATTTATAGAGCCTATATCCAATGGGTCCATTTAGATTTGATCAGTGAAAGTTTGACCCATTGATTTATTGGCAGGAGTTTAGATCCATTCAATGTGTGGGTAAAGAATATGTTATATGGCCTTTTAGCCTATGTTTATGGGTAGTTAGATAGGTTGTAGCTTGGATTATTTTATATTCTATATTAAAATTTGTTTTAAATTAATTAAAAAGTTTTATCATTATTTAAAAAAAATTAAAATATTAAAAAAAATTTAGTATAATATTTATATATTTTATAATTAAATTTAAATTAAAAAATATTTTTATTATTAAATAGTAAATCAAATCTATTTGAATTGAAAAATATCTATTTAAGCTTAGTTCAATTTGAGTTAAATCCATCAGACTGAATGAATGACTCAATCTTTAAGTAACTTTACATTAACAATAGTTTAAACTTCATTTTACTGTTTCATGTAGGATATGGAAATGAATTGAACTTGCAAGATCACCAAATAAAATATTTGATTTATGAATCTCATTTTAGTAATTTCTGAAAAGGTCCTATTTATGTTATGTGAACATGAACACAATAAGTTTAGATTTTGAATATGTTTTCAAAGCGGTGGTCTTCTAATATCAGTTTTTATATATTTTATGCATTTTGAGCAACTGAATTATTATTTATACGTCTTCCGTTTTGATCTTATATGAGTCATTTTAAGCCATTTGGACATTCAGATACCAAGATGTTGAACATACTCAAATTTTGATTTCATTCATTCATTCCGTGCCTTTCGTGTTTTCTTAAACAATGATCAGATTATTTTCCGGACCTATGTGATTCATTAAATTGTTCCATTTTTTTAGATTAAGGATTGAGGATCTGGCGTGCTCTATGAAAATTATTATTCCAGAGGTGTCTTGTGTGAACATGTAAAATTTTATTTTAATTTTGAAGACGTTCATTTGTATCTTGGGCATAATTTTAGTTGAAACAACTTTGATTTCTTGTAAATCTATAACAATAAAGAGGATGATGTTCGGTCAAAATATTTTTTAATCAATCAGCCTTTGTAATGTTTCTTATTGAAGTTAAAAAGTTGGCACCTGATTGATTAAAAAGATGGGAAATGTACATTAATTTAAAAGTTATATTTATAAAATTTTAAAATTAATGTATTATTTTTTAAAATTTAATTAAAATATTATATTAAATATATATATTTTTAATTATTCTTACAGGTAAATTAGACTTGCTCAAGGGTCGGGCTACCAGCCCAAGCCCGAAGATCAGCCTGATATTTAGGATGGTTTAGATAAACATATTAGGCCCGAAAAATGGGCTTGGACAAAAATATTAAGCCCGATTAAAAAATAGGCCGGGCCTTGGGTTAACTTTCAAAGCCCGAGTCTGGTCCAATCTGACTCATTTTACTATTACATTATATATATTTATTTTATATTTTATATATTACGTAATTTTTATCATATAAACAATATATATAATATTATAGTGTAAACTTTAAAAATTAAGTTAAATTATTTATATTTATAAACTTAATAAAAAATTATTAAATTAATAAAGATTAAATTTTAAAAAAATATGTTTTTTTAAAAATTAAATTTTAAAATAATATAATATAGACGGGCCTAAACGGACTTAGACTATCTATTTACAAATGTGGACAGGCGTAGATAAAATTCGAGACTCATATTTTGGGTCAAATCAAATTTAAATAAATATATTTAATATTAATATTATGCTCAAACTCAACTTAAATTCGATTCAACCCGGCCCATGGGCAAGTCTAAGGTAAATCTAACTTTAGCCAATTTGCATATTCATTGCCAAACGCTCAAAGTACTAGTTGGTCACCCTCGTTTACTGGACTCATTAACTGTACACTTTCCATTTTTCTTCCCCTCGAAACAGCTAAAGAAATTGCCAACTACCAAATCTTCCAACTAAACAACATAAACGGTATCTTCTCATTCTCTCATTTTTTCCCCATGTTCTCGCCAAGAATATGCCAAAGTTTAGTTTTGCTTCTATGTTTGTTTGTTTTATTTTTTATTTCTCAGAGGAATGTTAAATTATTTTTCAATTTTGTGCTTATAACCTGTTTGGTGAAATGCCTAGCTGAGGAATGGACGTGGCTCATTGTTATTTAGAAGGGAATGCTGATGCCGTGGAGTTTTGCCCCCACGAAGGTTACCAACACGTGCTGGCGGCCTCAACGTACACACTGCAAGAAGGAGATCAACCGAGTCGAGCTGGTAGTGTTTCATTATTCGATGTTAATGCCGATAAGGGTAATATCGAGTTGTTTCATCGCCAGAATACTGCCGGGATTTTTGATATTAAGTGGAACCCGATTGGGGGCAATATGGGCCCTCTTCTTGCTCAAGCTGATGCTGATGGGTACTTGAGAATCTATAGTTTAGAAGGTTGCTTTGATGAACATAATGATAAAGCTATGTTACATGTTATGTTGAGCATTGTATGCGTGTATGTGTGTGTTTTATCTTCTTGTTGATGACTGAAACTTATTCATAATTTATCAAATTCACTTAGCTATGCTTAGAAATCCGTGTTATCATTGGATTGAAGACTAATGATTCCATAGCAAAATAACTACTCAGAATATTTGAGGAAAACAAACAAATATCATGCCTTTTATGCTGTAATATTCATCTCATCCTGTTGTTTAATCCATGATAATCAAGTTCAAGGGAGTGATTATAGGTAGGGAATGATCAATTTTCCAGAAAAAGTATATAAGGTACTTGAATTGATGGATGAGAATTTACCTTTGAGACCGTTAGTTGTAGGATTTATACAAACCAAGTAATATGAAACTTTAAAATTATTTCTTTCTACTTTAAATTAGTTTAATTAGAGCATGCTAATATTTATTTCTGCTTTGAATTAGTTGAAAGCATGCTAATACTAGTGTTCAGTTTAAATTGCCATCCATTTTCTGCTACTCCTTAAAATTTGCTCCTTGCTACAAAGTGATCGGAAAACATGGGGTAGTAGTAATTTGATTCAAATGTGCTATGCATCTTATGAAAACTTATGTGGTAATACTAGGGAGAAATCATATTTTTGGGGATTGACTGCACCTTAGAAACATTTTCCCAATCATAAATGCTTTAGGGCACTGACTTTAACTCCTTTTGAGTTAATCACGGCAATAAATGTGGAATGTTACTTCCCTTAGCAAATATTCGATGCTAAGTCATGTGAACATTTGCAAGTTCTAGTAGAGGTAGAGAGTTTGTTTCAGCATTGAGTTGGATTATCATTCTAAGTTGACCTTTTTTTTTTCATTTGATAATGTAAATTCAATTGCTCATTTAGGACTGCTCTAAACCATTTTTAGTTTGTTTTTAATCTACATCAAGTTCTTGGCATTTTAATTGTTACATTGCCATTGTCACAAAATATTTTGCTTCTGTATCAGGGGATTTTCCGCTAATATTTTAAAATGTTCCTTAGATTTATTTATCTTGAAATGCAGGAGGCTTTCTTAATGCAGTCTGCAGTGAAAAAATCAGCTCCTCCATGTGCCTTTTCGTGGATTGGAACCCCTCGGCTGCATCTATCTCAGTAGGACTTTCAGATGGTTCTATTTCAATAATTTCTCTTGCAGAGTCTAGTATAGAAAAATTACAAGAATGGAAGGCACATGATTTTGAGCTTTGGACAACTTGCTTTGACATTCACCAACCACAGTTAGTTTATACAGGGTCGGATGACTGCAAATTCAGTTGTTGGGATATACGGGATAGTCCATCTGAGATGGTATTCCAGAATTCCAAGGTCCATAAGATGGGAGTTTGTTGCATTGCCAAGAGCCCCAATGACCCAAATACTATACTTACAGGTAGCTATGATGAGTACTTGAGAGTATGGGATCTAAGGTCGATCTCAAGGCCAATAAATGAAACTTCAGTTTGTCTTGGAGGAGGGGTTTGGAGAATCAAGCACCATCCTTTTGTATCAAGCCTGGTCTTGGCAGCTTGTATGCATAATGGATTCGCAATTGTCAACATTGAAGGGGAGAAACCTGAAGTTGTTGAAACTTACAATCAGCATGGCTCACTTGCATATGGGGCAGATTGGCAGAAAGAGAAATTATTACCAGGAGGCAAGGCCAAGAGTATTATTTTGGCTACTTGCTCATTTTATGACCGGCTTCTTCGCATATGGATGCCAAAAAGTGATATTTGCTACATTTAAGAGCATCTCATTAGTTGATTTCACACCAAACCAATTATCTTGGTTTAGGAAATCTTTTTCAAACTTATATATTTGTTGTCTGCATATGCAATCTTTTTTTTCTAACCAATTAAGTCTGACGGGAAGTTTTTCCCAAGATATGCAATTATGCATGAAACTTTTGTGTCAAGTGGGGCTCAGACATCTATCCTTAAAACAAGGGCTTCCTTCTGGTTTCCTATCAATTAGTTATTTAATTAAGACCACAAACTGTGATTTGTCTAAATTTACCTAGTAAAAAGGATGTATAGGAGCATCATCTTAAATAACCTTTCGGCACTGAAAGATGTATCAGCTATGTAGCAGATATAACTTTATGTATATTATTTTGGTTGCTGATGCTTTTTCCTTTTATGCTAAACTGGAATCCGAACAAGGAGTTCCACTTTGTTAAGCCAGTGTCTGCTTCTTATACTGGGCTGCTCAAAATTGGTATCAGGCGTGGCCTATATATTATAGCATAAACATTATTCTTCCTTGAAAAAGCATGCTATCAGGCACTTAAGTGGGGAGTTCTTTACAAATTTTGGAGGGTAGCATTCACGTGTGAGTAGTGGGAAAATATGGTGGGCCTGAAACTGTCCTTGTTCCTTTTTGTTCTTTTGTTCATTTTCGTTTGGGATAAGATTCCAGTGCTGCAGTTGATATAGGTAACAGCATGCGGATGAATTTCATCGTGAAGCCATTGTCAAGGTACTGTTAATTCTCAAAAGTTCTCTTATTATTTGGATATATTGTAATTTCTGTCACAGTGAACTCTGCCAAATCATTACCGTATGATATGATACCTTGATAAAAATACTGAAAGAATAAGTACAATATTCTTGTAGTCTTCACCACTGTCAGAAAAATCAGAAAAACTGAGGGGAATTACGCGGATTTTGGGTTCAACAAATGTTAAAAGTACCCCTTAGAAAAATTGGAATATTATGTAAGAAAACATTTATTATTTATGGGCCTCTGATGGGCTAAAAGGATCTGATTTTTTGTCTTAGTAGGTTCCGCTTGAACTTTGGGTTTTTTTTCTCTTTCAAACTTCATTGCTGCCATAGCATCCTGGCATCTACCTGCACATGATGGGATGGTGCCTACGGCATGTATGTCTGCCAGTTGTTCAACTCTTTGATTGCAATTGTATTGTCTGGTAATTATTGCGTGACCATCCATCGTTTTTAACCCATTCTCTTGATATAATGTTATACCTAACCTATGGTATTTTTTAACACTGAATTGTTGAATCCAGCTTGCTTGCTGGCTTTTGCTGCTTCCATTTGATGTCAATCCCATTTCTTCATTGTAAAAATTATTCTCTTCTTTTGTCTTGTATGATGTATCTTGCATCTATCATGTCCAACTTTCTAAGTATTTTTTATTTTTCTCTGTTCTTTTTGTGGAAGAGTCATGGGAGAGGAATGGAAAGCGTAGTACCAGTAGGTAAAAAGCTTCAAAAACCCCTTGATCTTATTATAGAAACGGCTGATGCAATTGTCAATTTAAATGATGGATATCCTAAATCACTTTTTTTTTTCCTTTTTGGGTTTTGTCTTTGCTAGTTTTTTTCCTGCTCCATTGTGGGGTCTAACTCACCGGACGACACCTACCCTTCCTTGTTCGTTAAAACCCTTTTTCTCTTTTACATTCATTGTTGAAAGTGATGGCACCCTGAATCAGTTTTGAAAAGGAAAAACGCATGGCTATTTTTAAATGCTACTTATATAAACTTGATTTCTTGGATATGCTATATACTATAGTATCATTTTTTTATTTTTTTTGCACTTGAAGATAAAAAAAATATTAAAAAAAATTGATTGGATGTTTTAGAATTTAATTTCGAACTTACTAACGCCACCTCTTAACTATAAAATATTTACTTATTTGCTTTCTCTTGATTATTTGACTATTAGAGGATCAGTGTGAGGAAGAAAGAGTTATGTTGTTTTGATTCTATTTTTTAAATGTTTATATCTGACTTTTATGTTCGACATATTTTTTAATAGAGTTACGGAGATATAAATTTTTAAGGATCTTTCAAATATATAAAATTTTTTTAAAAAAATTTAAATATATCAAAATAAAATATATATTTATATTCGATATTCACATTTAATATAAAAAAGGGTTACTAATTATTATAGTAAATTTGTAAATGAATCTAAAGTAAAAAATGTGGGCCGCGGTACGGCAGGCTTGTTTATTAGCTGTATAAAATGGGGTCGTTTAAATCGAATATGCTCTTTACGCTACACGCTACACGCTACAGAGTTTAATGACAAATATAATAAAAATGGGCAAAATCTCTGGATAAAAAGGGGTGATTTCTGTCTTGAGGAAGCTGCACATCCACGTGAAAGTGTTTGTTTTCCTTACCAAATAAAACAATCCCAACACATATTCGAGGCCAGGCCACTAATTCAAATGCATTAAGCTTGATGTTTGTCACATAGAGCAGACGATTTTTATGACTCTCTTAATGTGGGCGTAACTGTTCCAAAAATTTGTTGCACTCAAAGCCTTCTTATGCTTCATATCAGCATTAGTCAGTTTCCGTCAATTGTCAGCCAAAAAGGGTTTTCTGTTAATGTTTTATGAATCAAATATTGAGTTTCAACGTATTTTAATCTGCTTCAACATCAAGTGTATTTCATAAAGAGAATTGGCAAATGGTCAACCTACTTGGAAGGAAAAATAAATAGGTTGTACTAAAGAGTGAGTCAAAGTTCCCTCAGTAAGAGGCAAAGTGGAGTACTTGTTATCGACAGAAAGAAGTAAATTCTGAAAAGATTAAATCAGAATGGTGCAAATTGGAAAGCAATAAGCATTGAATTCAACTCTCCAAGTTATTGGCGGTGGCCAGCATATTCGTTGAAAATTTTGTACACTCCTTACTCTTCTCATACTAATTCACAATGTTCAATGCCTTTTTGACAAAAAAACTATTTTTTTAATGAATTATTTTAATTGGTTCCATATTATTGTTATTTATTATTTAAAAGTTTTGGCATGTCAAAGTTAGGCTGGATGGTGGATACTGATTACTGAATCTGAGTCGCAGTAAGTACATCGACTTAAGCCAAATTTTTATGCTCTCGTCACCCACTTAAATAGCGCTGTAATGCAGTGTTAAAAGTCCCAATTACTTTTTACAATTTTGTTTTCTCCGCTATTAATATTTATCATCAATATATATTATAATTAACTGCATGAATCCTTACGACAATAATTCATCACCACAGTTTAAAGCATATGGTTCTCTCCTTCTAAATGTATTCACTTGCATTGTTATTTTTTCAGGCTCCTGCTGACATGAGTTGTAACAAAAAAAGAAAAAAAAAAACAGCAACTGATGCTCCTTAGGTGGTCCGTATCAGTTTAGTAAAAATCGTCCGGGGAATCTCTCAACTTCTCTCACTCTCTCTTTCTCTCTCATGCTTATGTACACAAAACACGACCTGTCCTAGATTGTCAGTCTCATGTGCACTATCCTTAATCTGGTAAACTATCGACCACCACCATTACTCACCTTCTAAAACACTCTTATCGCCTATAATCTGCTACTGCTTCTTGTCTTTCCGTAGTCTCGACCACATTTTTTACAACATTATTATCACTCGACAGTGCATTCATTTCTTTGTTTTGAAAGGTAGACCCCACCAATATAGCTCCTTTTTCCGGATGAAATCTAGCCTGTACATGTTTGAGATTTCAGTCTGGACTCTGGGATCTCCTCTGCAATGGGTTTCATTACGGTGTTATGTGTGCTTTTGCTTTGTTTGGTCTTCTCTGTTTTGTGTTTCAAGGGGAATTGTGATGGTTCAGAGTTCTCAGTAAAGTTCTTGAAGGCTCCTCATGCATTTTCTCACCTCAACTCAGCCAAATTTGTATTTCAAGTTTTGGGAGCTGGCAATGTCACTTGCTCAGACTGCAGCATCACTTGCAAGGTTGGCTTGTTAGTCATGCTGATTGCTACTTTTGCTTAGCTTCAGTTCTTTAAACTTCTTTTCAACGTTCTAGAATCTGATGTTGGTAGATTTAGGAGTTCAATTCATTACTCAGAACTAATTTTCATAGTTAAAATTGGAATGTAATATTGTTATTTAAAACTTGTAAACTGCTCATGATTGACTAGAATTTATTGAGAATGGTTTTTTTCCCCTGAAATCCTTTTTCCGATTGCTAAATCCTTTGATGTGATGTCATGCATGCAGCTGGATTATGGGTCGGCTTCAGACTGCGGAGCTAGAAAGATTTTGTACTCAGGCTTGCAAGATGGAAACCACTCATTTGGGGTCTGCATAAATGGGTCTCATGGAGCTGCCTGCAGTAGCTATAATTGGACTGTTGGTTAAGAAACCTTCCTTTTATTCTTTACAAGTTGTAATCATCTCTTCTCCTATCTACCATAAGTCAGTTATATAATCAACTGCGCTCATTTCAACAAATGCTCTTAAAAGCATGGTGCAGCAGACTAGAAAATGTGTTAGCCTGAAATTTTTTTCAAGATCATCTTTGGATTTTTTGAACTTCGAAGCTTTTATAGACCCGGGATTATTTTGCATAATTATTGATATTCTCGATTCTTTTCGTTCTTTTGCTGAAGAAGTTCTATGGGAAAGCCTGCTAGATGCATGAATTGATTATAGTTATGCCTCTAAATACTAGTTCCCTTGTTTTTGCATATATAAATTGTTCACCATGGTCAATTCTACCTTATATTTTGCAGACACAGTCCCTCCCACAGCATATGTAACTTCATCAACACCTTTCACAAATGCTCTAAATGTTTCTGTAAATATTTCTTTTACTGAATCTTGTTCTGGTGGAGGAGGTTTCAGATGTTCATCTGTAAATGATTGCAATGTGAGTAGGTGACCTTAAACTTGCTAAATTTCTAAATTATGTTGTTTTTTCTTCATGTGCTTGCTACATTTATTTATGTTGTTCATAGGTGCAAAACCTAGGGTAACTCCTTTGTTTTCCGTCTACTAATTGATCAACAACAATTTATATCCACAACATTATCAAGAATGTTTTGTGATATTGTGATCTGTTTTTAATGAATTTCTTTGTCATTTTTTAATGACCACCGATAGCATCTGATTTTTTTGGTTCTAAGCAAACAGTCATAAGTCTTTTCTATCAGTTTATAACAAAATTAAAAGGACTGTACATCTTCTGGCAGTTGCTTGTTTATGGTGCTGGCAAAGTTTTACCAAAATCACTCATCACTCTGGAGCCAAACCTCAAGTATTTGCTTTATGTGGGCATACCTTCTGCGACTCAGTATGGACGATTGGTATTGGTAATGGATAGGTGTTTTTGTACTGATGCTGCCGGGAACCCATTTACTAGATCAGCAAATTCAAGTTTCTATGTGCATTTTGGTGAGTTTTCTTCTTCTTCTTCTTTCGTTTTTCCTTTTTAATTTTTTTTTTTTTATCATTAGACATTTTAAAGTCTATGTCATTTCAAAGTCACATACTAATTATCATTCTATTTCATATCAAAATTCCTTCAAAGCCATTCTCTGTTTCAATCTTTAAATATGGTTATAGGTGACATAAAAAATTCCCTGAAGTTGTTCATCATTTTCATTTCACTAAAAGTTTAGATTATTTCCTTTCCGGTAAGAAGTTCTCAGAAAAGATCTAGAACTTTTTTTAGTTATATAAGAATGTTTTTCCATTAAAATGATGGGATCATTGTATTAAGTTCTTTGAAATACAGTTATTACTAGCCAGATAAAAGAATATTGGAAGATTAGGTCTTAATTGAAATCTGTCTTTAGCCATGTTGGCTGCTTTGAGTGTTCATTTTTCCCCAATTTTTCACTTTGAGATGAATATATTTGTAAATTGTTGACATTTTCTTACTTCTAACTTCATGTTTGTGGCTGGTTGTATTTCACAGATAGAAGAAATGTCTTTGTTAACCTGAGGGTTCATGTTCCTGAGAAATTGCTTCAACTAAAAAGCGAAATTAGAATGGTGCAGGCAACTAATAATTATAATAACCTAAAGGTGTACCTATACTTCTCAGCTCCTATTCTCAATTCATCAGTGGAGATTCTAAGGTCTTTGAACGTCAGTCAGGGTATACTTCTTCCTATTAGTGGAGAACATCGTGGGAATCGCAGATTCGGCTTTCTGGTTAGTAAGTCAGTTCTAAAGTTAGTTTACTTAACTCATTGCCCATTTCAATCTTCTTTTATGGACACTCGGGTTTTGCCTTTTGTCACTTATTTAGTGTTCTCAAGCGATTTTTGTTTCCTTTCAGGTTGCTAATGTATCTAATATTTCTATAATAACAATGAGCCTCAATGCAAACCCTATACTAAGCAGACAGGGGACTCCAGTTTCTCCAGTTGCACCTGTTACTTTCCTTTATGGTACAAGTTACATTTCTGAAAGAAGTTATAAAGAAATTTTATATTTCATACGTTTCCGCTATTCTTTTCAGTAGAAGAGGTTTCTATATTTCTAGGTGTTCATGGATAATGTTGTGGATATTAGATGTATTAGATGCCTACTGACATGGAGATGGATGTGATTTTTAGATTCTCAGAGGACAGCTGTGAGATTAAGCACAACATCTCATAAGAGGACACGAGAACACGATATCCCAATTTCGATAAAGTTCACGAAGCCTGTATTTGGGTTTAATTCATCTTTGATTTCCATCTCTGGAGGGCATTTGCAGAGGCAAGTAATTACCAATCTCTACAAAGGAAAATAAGAAACAGCTCACGAAGAAAAAATGCTGTGAAATATATACTTATGCACACTGCTAGCATGTTATCAAAGGAAAATGAAACTGAAAATTGGTTCAGAATGAGTTAACCTCAACAGACTAATCTGTTTTCCTGGCTTTTGACGCATTCCAGCTTCCATGAAATTAGTAGAAGCATATATGCTGCAGAAATACGAGCAGATCATGATGTTATTTCTGTCAGTGTCCCAGAAAATGTAACTGAGGATGTTGCTGGAAATAAAAATTTGCCATCTAATGTTCTTCAAGTGAGGCACTGTAAGGATTTTTTTTTCCACTTAATTTTTGCTTGTTATTAGCCCAATCGATCTAAAAAAAAAAAAAGAAAATATCCACGAGGTTTTTGTGTCTGACCTTTTTTGTCACTCTGATTTCCATTACCTGAACTTCTTGCAGATACTATACCTGTAATTTCTTCTGTGATTTCCATCTTTGTAATTGCTGCTTTCTTTCTGACCTGTTTCACTGCGGGGCTTCTCACCATGTCAACTGCAAGCCTTCAATCCGTTGGGGCATTTTCAGGACCATCTTCATCTTTGTCATCTGACCCTGCAAGGATTCTCTTTGTATGATACCTAACACTTCTCAACTCTTTGTTTTATTTCTTTTTTCTTTCCCCTTGGACTGTAAACAATGTACTACCTTTCTCTTTTAAGGATTCTAAAATATTTCATCTCCGTATAATCTCACCATGAAACCGTGAGGCACATTGCTATGTGCCATACTAGATGGAGCAAATGTACTCAGTGTACTTTTCCTAGTATTTTTCCCTCAAGGATAAATAAGATTTCATGCCAACTCTTCCGATGTTTTTGATCAGTCATTTGTTATTTATGAGCTTCATGAATCCTAGACCGGCAAACAAGTTCATGTGTAGATTGTGGAGTAGAATATTGATGCTTCCCATTATCAAGTTGAAGTATAAAAACAGAAGTGACAAAGAATTCTATCCTTGTGTTTTTATTTTATTTTTTTTCTACAGAGAAGTGCATGCCACATTCAGGTTTTTGCTTTGTCTAGGTGGTTACCAGTAAGCTTGCCAGTGGAGTACTATGAATTCACAAGGAGTCTAGAGTGGAGCATTCCTTATTTTAGACTCCCATGGGAAACTGGGCACGTTCAGCCAGTCATGATGGGTTCGAGCCCCAATGAAAGTTCAAATTCTTTCCTTTCCCGAGCTTATGATAGGGAAATCTCCCATATTTTTCAACCAATAAAGGACAACCTCAAAATAGCAGCTGCAGTATATGGTTCACCACTTACTCCTATAGAATATAGATCATTTTTTGAGGTCAGAAATCACTTTTTTTTCTCATTATAAAAGCTCCTAGGTTAGAAGAACGCCTTTTAAGTAATGATGTGCATTTAATTGAGCAGAGCCAAAGCATTAAACCAGAAGCAGAATATATTTTGGAGAGGCCGCATTCAAATGGGTAAGTTGTTAACATATTGTCTGTTGTATATTCAATAAAATGTTCACTGGCTAAACCGATCTTGTGGACAGAACAATGCTGCAAATATTCTACTTGACTTTCAACAGTTTTCTACAAAGAAGTAGACAAATTGTAAAGTTCAAAGTCAGAAAATCACATGTTTAAGAAAGATTGTAGAATTTCACACACATTTTGCTACTTTGCTTATCATGCTGGCGATTATCAATGTTGGATGTGTGTACTTAAAACAATCTGTGCCTTCTCATTGCATGTTTTAGGAAGATTCTTTTGTCTTTTGATTTTTGTACTTATGGTGTGTGTGTGTGTGTGTGTGTGTATATATATAGTTGAATACTTGTCCTCAGAAAGGTTAAAGCACTAAAAGTGTATATTGATCATGCATTTATCTCATCTGAGCAGGTGGAGGGATTTTGATAGAAGCTTGTTCTGGTTAGCTGTAATTGGTGGCAGTTTGATACTGCTGCATGCTTTTCTCTTTTTCATTCTCAAGTGCAAAAGAAAAGATTCTGAAAAGCAGGGGAGTTATGGAGCATTCGTATTTCCTAGATTTGAGATATTGCTCGTAATTCTTGCACTACCTTGTATCTGCCAGGCCTCTGCTGCTCTAATTGGAGGTATCTTAAACAAAAAGAAAAAAAAAAAGGCTCCCTCAACTGTGAGCAAACATTCATGAATCATTATTAGAAAAATTCCCTTTTATGTTTGCTGTTCAAATCCTTTTCTGCATGTCTACATTAAGTGTCCATAACATTTTATCCTTCTACATTGTGGCACTATCTTGGGAACATCAAGTAACCATAACATTTTATCCTTCTACATTGTGGCACTATCTTGAGAAACATCTATTTTCCATGGATAGTGGCTAGAAGATTCTTGTTTCTAGACATTCTTGTGTCCTATTATTCGAATAATGTAGGAAGCAGCATCAATTTTCATCAATTCTAAAGTGAATTTATGACATATTTACGTATTGTTTACCACAGTTACTAATCATTTGATAACCTTTGTCATATTTACTAAATTTCATGGTTAAAGGAGGAACGCCATCAGGAGTTGTAGTTGGCATTATGTTGCTGGGTGTTGTGGCTTTCGTACTGCTGTCATTGTTCTTGTTCCTGTCCGTCGGTATTACACTTGGAAAGTTGCTTCAATACAAGGAAGTCCATCGAGAAGGCCAGCAATTTCACTGGTATCAAGATCTCATCCGAGTGACTCTTGGTCCTGGTAAAAGGGGCCAGTGGACTTGGAAAAATGACACCGCCTCGGTTTATCTAACCATGTTAGGCCCTCTATTCGAAGATTTAAGAGGTCCTCCAAAGTATATGGTCTCGCAGATATCTGGTGGCAATCCCAGCAGGCAAGGTGACCGTATCATTGCTTCAGATGATGAAACAGAGGATGCCGAAGCACCTTTTATTCAGAAGTTGTTTGGAATACTCAGAATATACTACACAATGTTAGAATCTGTGAAAAGAGTTTCCCTGGGAGTTTTGGCTGGTGCCTACTTGAATCATTGGTCATCCAAGACTCCAATAATTATCTTGCTATGCATTACCTCTTTTCAGCTGTTTTTCCTTGCTCTTAAGAAGCCTTTCATTAAGAAAAAGGTACAGTTGGTCGAAATAATCTCTCTTTGCTGTGAAGTGGCGATGTTTGCTACTTGTTTTGTTCTCTTGGAGAAGGAATTTTCAGCTGGGATTGAGACTAAAGTAGGAATCTTCATGCTTATTTTATTCCTGTTAGGGTTCTTGGCACAAATGATTGCTGAAGGCTATGCTTTGTATGAACAAACAAAGCAACTGGACGCTGCCGGCAACTCTTTCTTCACGGGTTTAAAAATAGCTTCAATTGGATTTCTTCTATATTTTATCCCTCAGAAATTGATGAAAATCTTTGAAAGCAAATTCCCAGTATTTAGATGTGGAGGTGAAGACACTGTGGATACAGCTTCTCCATCTGACAGGAACATGAGTACTTCTGGGAGCAGGAGGAGCTCTAGCACATCAGAGAAACCATGGCCAAAACAACTAAGGGAAATGGCAAAGGCTAGCTTTAGTAAAGATGGAAGCAAAGTTCCTACTGATCCTTCAAGCAGCCGAACCAAATGGAGTGGGTTCTGGGGGACAAAAAGGAATGGGAGCTCTTCTGTAGGTTCGTCTTCGGATTTCAAGTCAAAATCAAAAGGGTTGTACAAAGACTTAGAAGCCATTTTTGCGTCCAACTGATGCCTATACATCTCCAATACCCAAAACAGTAAGAAATCTTGAGCTTATGCACATTGCAGAGTGTCTAACCTTCGTTCAGCAGAGGAATGAAATTATAGCTGAGACCACCACCTCTTGATACTATTCTATTCAATTGGTTTGGTAATTCAAAAACTGGAATAGGAATAAAATCATGTTCATGCCTCCTCGTGGCTTGTGTGCAGGCACAATAGCCAATTGTTTAGTTTAGTCATTTATGGATATTGGCGTTCAAGTAGTCCAACATTTTTGATTGATTGTAATCTTTTGAGATTTGCTTATGCTCATTTCGGGGTTTTTTTTTTTAATTTATTTACAAATTACAAAAACCATTCAACATGGTAACCTCGAAGTGAGATTTTGACATGTAGTCTTTAAACGGGGAGGATAAGAAACACACAGAATAAAAGAACAAGACCGACTGAAAAAAGAACACACTTTTAAGACATTTGTCCTGGAAATTCACTCGTGCTTTTTATCAAACACTTCATAGGTAGAAATAGAGTGGGCAATGAGCAACTGGAGTCATGTTATTTCAAAGTTTGGATTATATTTCAGTACTTTTAGATTTAGTTTATATTATATTTAAATTATTTTAGATTTGTACCATTTTAATTTTAATCGTTTTATATTTTAAAATTATAATTACAATTTATAAAAATAAAATTATTAATAATCTATGTTATACATATTATTTTTATTAAATTAATATTTTTATAATAAAATTATATTAAATTTAAGTTCAATTTTTTGAGTTGATTGTTAGAAATATTTTAAATTATTTCAGATTTAAATTATTTTGATTTCAAATAAATTTAAATTTAAAATTAATTTAAATTTAAATTACTTTTACTTTTAAATTACTCGTATTTAAATTATTAATTTTTTAATTAAATTAAATTTAAATCATTTTAAATTTAAATAAAATAAATTCATTAAATATTTTAAAATTTGACTCAGGATTGAAGGGTTTAATTTCAATTAATGGCAGATTGTACCTTTTGCTTCCGGCAGCCTCAAGTCAAGATATGCTGACATCTTGTCAGAAAAATTGTCAAGGAATGATGGTAATCCATTCTCGGTTATAGACGCGCACACTGCGCAGCCTGCAAATAATTACCCACCACGATTTGGAGGAAAATTCCAGGGGGAGCTCCCCCCCGTGACGTGGAATCAGACTCAGGGGGCATTTTTTTCTCCCAGCCGGTTACCGGTTGCGAGAATATTATTATTTTTTTTAAATTGTATTTTTAAAAGAAT
>JBBYHM010000010.1:10259669-10338459 GCA_038381775.1 Adansonia rubrostipa | reverse complement strand
GGGGCATTTTTTTCTCCCAGCCGGTTACCGGTTGCGAGAATATTATTATTTTTTTTAAATTGTATTTTTAAAAGAATCATAAGTTTTAGTTAATTTTAATTTTTTGCAAAAATTAATTTTTCAAACATTCTTAAATTTAGTATAGTTAATTATTATTATTATTATTATTATTACATAATTTTGGTATTATGTAATCTAATAATTTCAATATTTTATAACAAAATCAAGTAAACTTCATAAAAATTTTTTCTAATCTTGTTACGGAGTACTACTAAATTACAACATATAATACTTTATGTATAATATATCTTCTAATTTTTTGATCAATAATATTTAAATATATCCATTATATTTGTCCATAGTTTAAATTGGGTCGCAGTGCAAATTTTTTAGTTTGCTTGCCCAAGTTCGACCTAGGCTTAAAAACATATATTATTATTCAAAAAATATTAAAATATTAAAAAATAATTTTTATATAAATATTTATATTTTTATAATTAAATTTAAATAAAAATATATTTATTAAATGACTAATAATCCAAGCCAATTAGAATTTCAAAATCTCATGTCCAAGCTTGACCTTTAATCCATACTTGGCCCATTCTATAACAGGGATATTTATTGTAATTTACTTGAAATTCTTTCTTAAGAAGAATTACAATTTATATTATCCTTACCACATAAATTATTATAAGAGTGTCGTAACATGCTTGAGGTGCGAATCTCGAGCACATCAAAGTGGGAAAAATATTTTATTTTGAATTGGGACTAAGTCATCGGAGTGAGTCACTCTCTTGACTCTCCCTCATGAATATTATGAATTAACTGATAAATTAAGAGTCGCTACCAATCTTTTTGGGCTACGTGTGATTAGTCATTATTAGTATTCATCTTTTGATAGTTTTGAAACCTTCGAAAATAGATTCCAAAATCTACATATAAATCAAAGAAAAAAATAGGATTCAAGAGTTGATTACATGTAAGAAGGATTAGCACTCCCATAACATTCATAAATCAATACCTATTAATTAAGTGCTATCCTAAATTTCGATTATAATTGTTTTAAAATTTGGTATTTAAAAATAATTCATGTGTTCTAAAACTATGTATTTTATTTGTAATTAATCGGGTTTTATTATTAAAAGTATTGAAAATTTTCGTACTCTACCAATGACCTCAGTGAAACATAAAAGTTTTATTTTTTTTAGATCTTTGAAAAATTGCGATTCAATTATTTTAAGGAGAGTATTCTGTTATTAAATAGTAATTGATGAAATTCCTTCCTTACAACGTAGAAGAAACCTATGGATTGTTTTTAACTCGGGAATTACCTTGGTCATTTGCTTTTAAAAAAATATGCAATGCATTGTGAATTTTTTGTTAGACTTGATTTTTACTTAAAAATACTAAAATGAGTTCTAGGGTTTGGTTTCGACATGAAAGTGCAAAACTAACCTTAAAAACTTGATTTTGATGTAAAAATGTTAAGATGGCCTCAAAAGTTAGATTTTGATATGAAAATGCAAAACTAACCCTTAAAGCTTATTTTGATGCAGAAACGCTAAAAAGATCCTCCGAGCTTGATTTTAACATGAAAGTGCAAATTAACCCTAAAGGCTTGACTTTGATGTAAAATTACTAAAATATCCTTAAAGGCTCAATTTTTGACATGAAAATGCAAAACTAACCCTAAAGGCTTGGTTTTAACATTAAAATATTGAAATGACCCTAAAGGTTTGGTTTTGACATGAAAGTGCAAACATGACCCTAAGAAATTTGATTTTTAACCTAGGTTTGGCTAAATGATAAAAATGACCCTGAGAATGCATGTTTGACTTAGAAATAACAAAAATGGCCACCTTTAGGTTTGACCAAGGTTTAAAAATCCATAAATTTGATATTTTTTTCAATTTTAAAATCATGGAAAATAACATGGAAAAATGTAGGCTCAAAAACCCTAGTCCCATTTGGGAAAACCTTTAATAAGAGTAAGAACAAGTTACATAAATAAATATGACAGTGATAATATAAGCAAAATATGTAAATGAACATGGTACCTTAACAATAACAAAAATATCACAATTGGCTCAAGTTTGGCCATTAAAAAGGTTTATAAATTTGCTTCAACAATCACCTAAGTATGAAACTTAGGATGACCTAGCTCACAACAAAATATTAAAGTAAATACACCATAAGAAAGTAAAAATAATCATAATAACAATATGAACTTAAAGTAAATATAACATTATGAGAATCAAAGTAAACATAACATTAATATAAACACAAAAATAACAAGATCATGAGATGTAATTATTTGCTCAAGGTTTGACCACTAAAAAGGTTTAGAAAACCTAAGCTCAAACCAAGGATTATCAAGCTTAAATCAACATAATGAAAGTAAATAATAATAAAAATAAACATGAATATAATGTAAGCATAAAGTAAGAATAGTAACAGTAATGGTGATAAAGTAAAGTGGTATTCACATAAAATAAAAAGAACATAGAAATGAAATGATTGGCTCAAGGTTTGGCCACTAAAAGCTTTAGAAAACCTTATCTCAAACTATCATCTAAGTTAAAACTTAAGATCATTAAGCTCATGATTAAGCGAAATACAATAAAAGAAAAAGGTGTAATATAAGCATGAACATAAAAACAAACATAATTTAAACAACATTAATATCTCAAAGTTTGGTCTTCAAAAAGGTTTAGACAACCTTGGCTTAAACATCACCTAAGTGTAAACTTAGGATCATTAAGCTTGGGATTAAATTAATATAAAAAGAAAAGAAAAAAAATGAAATATAAGCATGAATATAATAACAAATATAATTTAAGAAACATAAATTGCTCAAAAGTTTGGCCTCTAAAAAGGCTTATATAACCTTGGCTCAAACATCAACTAGATGTTAACTTAGGATAATCAAACATATGATTAAATTAAGAACAACAAAAAAAGGGAAAAATTGAAATATAAGTCTAAATATGATACCAAAACATAACTTAAACACATTAATAGCTCGAAATTTGGTCTCTAAAATGGTTAATACAACCTCGGCTCAAACATCATCTAAGTGTAAACTTAAGATCATCAAACTAAAAAATAAAGAAATAATAACAAAAATAAGCTTGGAAAATGAAGTAAACTAAGAACATGTAAAAGAAAAGAGAGAAAGATAAAAGCGATGAAAATAAAAATGAAGACAAGGCTAGTAACTACCTTAAACCAAGACTAAAAAGCATTTGCTTTTCCTTACTTCCTTATCTTTTTTCTCCTTTTTTCCTTTTCTTCTTTCTTTCAAGGATGGTGTCTATGTGGTGGATGATGAAAAAAAGATGAAAACCCTCTTTTTCTTTCAGGAATGGTATCAGTTGATGGGAAATAATGGCCATTTTTTCTATTTTCCCAAATTTGTTTGATTATTTGGTTTTTGTCCTATCCCATGTCAAAGCCGCTTATTAAATCCACCTTGAAATGGACAAATTATGGTTCCCAGTGCTCGTAATGTCTCATGAATCACAAAAAAATGCTAAGTTTCCCAACAAAGCCATCGGTTAATCTTATAGGTTATGGATATTTCCAAATAAGCTCTAATGTAATTTTATGCTATTTAAAAGTTAAAATTTAATTTCCAACAGTTGGAAAAAAAGGTCCAACTAAGAGTGACACTTGAGGTGACTTTTCTTTCATTATTTACTTTCTTCAACTGGGTTTGTAAGAAGGTATTTCTTTCAGATTATTTTTGAGGTTTTTGAGTAGTTTTATAAGTGGTTATTTTGGCTATTTAGAGTGGAAACGGAGCACTCAAAATGGATTACAAAATCAAATTTGACCGGTCAAACTGAATCGATCAATATCAGTTTAATTAGTTCGGTTTCAATGCTTAAAATTGGTTGGTTTGGTCGGTTCTAATATGTTGTTCATTTTAATTAGTTATTGATATATTACAACCAAACTGACCGAACCTACCAAATGCTTACCCTTAAAGAGAAAAGTGTTAACAAGACGAAAAAAATGATATAATATTGTATAAAATAAATTACACAAAGAACGAAAAAGGAGGGATGCTTGAAAATATATCTCATAATTGTTATCAATTATCTAGAAATAACTAAGTTAACAATTTTTTGAGATGCATTTGGACCCAGATTAAGGTGTGAAAATCGGGTTTGAATTTTAAAAAGTTTGAGGAAAAATTTTTGATTTTGATGATTTTTGAACAAGTGATGTAGACATCTTATTTTTTCCAAGCCAATTTTTGGCATCCTGGGGCATAATTGAAAAATAATAGAATCAAAAAATTAATAAATAAAAATGGGGACAACTATCAGTGCCGGGTCATCAGGCAGTATGCTAGGCAATATTTTTTTTGGAAAAATCTGAAATGCATATGGGTAGTATTAAAAAAAGTGTAAAAATGAGATATCGAAAGTTACTATTCAGAGTGTCACCGAAGTCATTCAAATAACCACTGGTTAGTGGCCCACTGTCTGTGACCAAGGTAAAGTATTCAAAGGACCTAAGGTACATGCGAGTTACATTAGTGCATAAGTATTGATACAAAGTTTTGATGCTACTAAAAATTTAAATTTTCATATGTAGTATCGATACAAGAGAGTTTGGCATCGATTCATAAGGTGTGGTATTGATACTTGTATGTTTATATCGATATAGGCCTTGGTAGTAGCTAATGTTATGATTTTTGACAAAATGTATTAATACACAAACAAGAGTATCGATGCAAATCCATAGAGTATAGATACAAGGCTCTATGTCTTAAGACTGGAAATAGTTTTTTTGCTCTTGTATTGATACATATTTCATTGTATTGATACTCATGGGTAAAAATTGTCTTGTGTATCGATATAACGTGTTTTGTATTAAAACACCAAGGTATTTTTGCCTAGTTTGAGCAAGTTTTCAGCCTTCAAAAATCTGATTCAAACATGTTTCTTGCACTAAAAATCATGATAATTCATATCAAGACTCAACAGGGCTCGTGATTGGACTTAAACAAATTTTTAAAGCCTAAATAGCTAATGAAAAGAGTCATTTTCATGAAATATATGGCTTGTTAAAGGACATGTCTAGCTTTTCTCTAGTTATAGGTGGCCACAACGTTTCTGTACCATTACTCTGCATGACAAAACCAATGGAAATAAGGGCAGCTGAGCATTACCTAGAGTTGTCTCCTAATACATAAGGGAATATCCCATAATGCCCTTGCTTTGTCTTTAAAAAGCATTGCTGAACCTTGAATTTAAAAGGAAGCCAATCTTGGCTTAGCAAAAGAGGGATCACTCTCTAGCAATCTAAAAAAAAAAACTCTAGCAACCTTTAACCCTATAAACACTCTAGAAAAACATTGATCCATTGCTTTCTATCCTCAACCATCCTTCATTCTTGTAACTCCTTTAAATCACCAGCAAAAGCACCTCCAAGATCCTCTATTCCATTCATCCTTTCTCTTAATACCTTATTCCATCAACACCCTACTAGAAAACTCTTTTTTTTTTTCATCACTTCCTTGAACATCAATATAATAAACAAAAAAAAAAGTTTGAGCCCAAAGTTGCTGCTCAAAGAAAAAGGCTAAATCTTGAGGGTTTCGGTATATTTTCTCATCTAGCTCTATTTCTTTTTTTTTTTATTTCTAGTACTTGCATCATCTTATAGAAGCATTTATGTTGGCATGACTGTTCTAGGACTCCCATGCATTATTGTTTGGTTGTGATAGTCTGAAGATCTTGATGTTCTTTTGATGCCTTGATGTTGCTTGGTAAGCCAAACTTCTTCTCTTTCATTCTATCATTGAAATAGTCTTTTATTCATACATTTTTGTCATGTTTCACCTATTTTCACATGTTTAACACATGCTTGAATGTTCCTCCTAATATGCATCGAGTGTGTTCATGTATTATCTTGCATTTTAAGAATTCTCATGGCACAAAAATTCTATCTTAAAAACTCTAGCATGCTTTTTTTTGCTTAAATATGTTCATGTCATCTTTCATAACATGATTTTGATGCCATTCATAGAATTATCATTTCTATACACCTTATTTGTCACCTTATTGCATTTTTTGTCATCATTTTCATGTTAAAATGTCATCTTTATGCATTTGCAAGTTTTAACTCTATGAACATGCTTTCTTGTCTGCCAAAAATCTAATTTTCAAAAAATCTTTAAGTTATGATACCGCCAATAGATGGAGAATAGCATGTATTTAATGTTTTTATAAAATTGGTCTTCTAATTTTGGGGATAAATTAAACATTTTAGATCTAGATTCATGATAAAATAAGTTTTAAGATGTTGTTTTTTCAATAAAAAAAAACCCATTTTAGTTAAAGACATATTAAGCCTTGATCTTAAGTTCAAAATCTTCATAATGGCATGGTTAAAGGGTTGTCTCATCATCTCAAATTACTCTAGGATTATGGAATACTTGGGATGCCTATGTCATTCTTTTCCCCTATGTTATGGACGTCCAGATGTCCATAACCTAAATTTTACCCTAAAAATTGAAAAATCAAATGATCCCCTATTTTTGCTCTAGCAGCACTATAGTCCAAGTTTAAAAAATTATTTTCAAACCATATATGTTTTTTTCTAGAATTTATAGATATTTTTTCCTTGAAGGCCATTGAAATACCTTTCCAAGGGTGCCTTGGTTTCCTTTAGATCATTTTAAATGATTTTTTGAACCTTTGCTATACAGAACCCTTGGAACTGATGCATTACATTCTGTTTGTTCCGTTTCAATCCATTAGATGATTTTTTGCATATTTTAAATATTTTCCCTAAAAGTTTGCAAAATTACCTTTCTATGAGGGTATTGTTTACGATTTAGCGATTCCAAATGATTCCAAAACAATTTTTCAAAGTCCATCATACCCTTCCCCTATATGTCTTGTTTATGTCAAGGTAGGCCTAATTTCAAGAATTAATTCTGCCTAAAAAGTGATTTTCTATGCTTTTAGAATACTTTTATATCAATCCTCGTTGTGTTCTCTTTCCAAAAATACCTCATTTATCCCCTGAAGCCTTAAGATGAACCTAGAATAAATTTGAAAAGGGAGATGACGAGATGTTGTTCCTTGCTTTAACCTAATTTCTAAAATGCGAATGTCTTAAAATGCATCCACTTGGTTCCCCTACTACGCAAAGCCTTTAGGCTTGGATCAAGGCTTAAGACAAAATTATTTTATTCAAACCTTCAATTTCCTACTTTCAAATACCTTTTTTTAAGATAATCATTTTCTCGAAACATCAAAAAATTTTAGGGATATCCAACCCTACCTTTTCGAGGGGATACTCTAATCTCGTTAATGCCAATTTCCTCTCTGAGATTTATTCAAGATTTCCCATTGTGTTCTTAAATCATTAAAAAAATATTTTTGGGGATACTCTAACCCTACCTTTTTGAGAGGATACTATAACCTTGTTTTTCACAAAAAAATGTTAATTTTTTCTCTCAAATTTATTCAAGTTTTCTAATTATGTTTTTAAAACACCAAAATAAATTTTTATTGGGGATACTCCAGCCCCACCACTCTAAGGGGATACTCTGACCCCATTTTTCACAAAAAATGTCAATTTTCTCTCTCTCAAATTTATTCGAGATTCCAAAATTACTTTCTTAAAATATCTAAATTTTATCTTTGGGGGGGACACTTCAACCCAATCTCTCTAAGGGGATACACCAACCCCATTTTTATCTAAAGATCCCAATAATTTTCTCCCTTTTAGATGCACCAGATTATTTTAATTAAAACCTTTTTTATCCCTTAAATTGCCACCGACTCCAAACATGTCTTCAAATTGCCATCTTAGTTATTCTTTAATAATCAAAGACAATTACAAGATACATTGTGATCATCCCTCCTTTTTACATTCTTTTGTTTGTGATTATTTGTTTATGAAATTGTTATATTCTTCTTTGCCTTACTAACACATTTTCTTTTTGTAGTGCTTATCGTGTATCCACATGTAGAATTTGTTTTTCAAAATCCTACAAGGCAATGTTCCATGCCAGTATCTCTCCAATACCTACTATAGATTATCCAAATTTTTAAAATTTAATTCAAAAATTATTTTAATAAAAAAATCCTTATGCTCCTCATACTTTCGCAACACATAGGTGATATAAAATTTCTTTCAAAACCTGGATCTATAATTTTCAAAAAAAAAAACTTCACGCATAAAAGGGGATTATATCTAAATAGTGACCAAATGGAATCGATTAAACCGAAACCAAAGCGAGATATAGTTAGCAGGTATCAATTTCAGGTGTCGTGGTTAATCCTTTCCCATGCATAACCAATTCTCAAACCCAACCAACGAATCTTTAGACCTTGTAGACCTTGAAATCAATGTTTTGAGTTTCGTAACTTGAGGTATTGTTTTCAATAGGCACCCAATTGGCCTAGCCTAAAATGGTTGGTGATGACTCTAAATTTATGGTTACACTACGATAACTTTCAAACACTAGTTGGATGAGCCCTCCATATTATTATACCTAATCTAAATCCCGACCAAGGGATAACCCCAAGGCTCAACCACACCACCATATATCTCTTAAGTCATGTGTGCTCACTTTGAATTATCTGAAAAGAAAAGAATAAAAAGGGGTATATGACGATAGGCAAGATTAGAATTTTAAATTGATGAAAATTGACTATTTTCTTGACAAAAAAAATTTTGACTTTTTTGACAAATTCGACAATTTTTTGTTTAAAAGATTAGAATTGATATAAATTTAAATTGTTAAAATTTGGAAACATGTTTTTGCCTTAATCTAAGCCTAAAAAGGTAGGGCAACACATGTTTTTAGACTCAGTAAAGGTTAGCCTGACTCATATAGAGGCATTTGAATGCCTTAAAGAGGGATTTTTGAAAAATTAATTAACTATGATAAATGTCGAAAAAGGAGGACAATGTCACGTTAGTTCCTTTTCTAATTTTGTTCTGGATTGATACGAAGGTCCCAAGGGTTGGGTAAGGTATCGTTGGAAAGTTAACTTGATGTGAAATAATATAAAAATATTCTCAAAATCTAGAAAATCACTTTCTAGGTGGAAATAATTTTTGAAATTAAGACTAGAGTGATGTTAATAGCACATGCAGGGGAACATGTGTAGTAAATTTTGAAACATTTTCTCGACTCATTTGGAATCTTTAAATCATAAATGATAACTTTTTGGAGAACAAATTTCACAAAAATTTTTAGAAAAATGTTTTAAAATCCAAAAAGAGATCACTTAATAGGACAAAACAGCCAAAACAGACTGTAAATCACTAATTTTAGGGGTTCTAAATAGCAAGTTGAAAAAATTGTAACTCCTTCATTTGGAATTATCTGAGGACAAACAAGATATTTTTGGAAACATAAGTTCATGCCCTTTAAGGCAAAAATATTCATGAAAAATTTTTAAGACTAAAAAATGATTTTTCAAGTCATGGTTATGGAACTGATAGCATAAAATAAGGGACTTTTCGATTTTCTTGGGTTTCTTAGAACTAAACATGAAATGGATGTTCGAACATCCATGACTAAAAAAGGGGGACAGTAAAAATGGCTTCACAAGCTCATTTGCATAATCCTGGAGTAGTTTGAGATAATGGAATAACCCATTAACCATGTCATTAGCAAGAGGCATTAGACAATAAGATCAAGGCACAAATTACTTAGGACAAGTCAAAAAGACATTTTATTTTTTGAAAATTAGAACATTTTAGCTTCATTCAAGCTTGAATCCAAACATGGAAAGTTTAATGTTTCCCCAAGATTGAAGGACCAATTGATATAAAACCTTAATGCATGTTAATCTTCATTGTTTGAAGTTAACATAAACTTAATTCAAGGGGTTTTATAAAAATAGATTTTTGAGAAACATGTGATGAATTAAATATGACACTCATGGAAATAAACATGAAAGCATGTTTAACAAAAAAAGATGATTTTAAGCATGAAAATAATGATAAAAATACAAAGAGATAAGCATAAAGATGCATGGAGGTGTTAGTTTCATGAAATTACATGAAGAATTCGTGCCATAGGAGATGATATAAATATTTTTAAACAAGAAAAAGCTTGCTGGACTTTTCTAGACAACATTAAGACATGTTTTCAACATGAACCAAGGATATAATAATAAAGAAACATGGTGGAGGGGTTAATAAAGCATCAAAAGTCCTAAATCTACCACAAATGAGGCCATCAAGTATTTGGGACTCCTAAGAATAGGGTCATGGTCACATAGATTTAGCTCACTAAAATGATGAAAATGGAAAACGGTAAGTAAATGAATGGGAAAAGTAGTAAATATACACAACAGTTTAGAAACCTTGCTAGTGATGTAGAGTAGAAAAGTCTTTACACTTATAGCTCATTTTCTTCCCTTTTTTCATCGTTGATTAGCAAGAAAGGGTGGCCAAAAATGAGCTTAATGGTTGTTGTACCTATGGAAGAGAGTTTGAGAGGAGATGTGAAGGCAATAGAAAGTAGTAGGAAGGGTTTTGTAGGGTTTAAGAAGGAGCTATGAAATAGTTTTTTCTTCTAAGGATGGAAGCTAATGTAAAATGTATGTAAAATCCTCTTTGGCTGAGCATATAACGTATCTTATATAGGATTTAATTTTAGCCGTAAAAAATCTAGCAAAGATGGGGTATTTAAGATATTTATGGGGTACAATAGGGTGAGTCATTATACCAAAAAGCAAGTTTCCAACATTTTATTGGTTAATGTACAGCCTTGGCAGCAAGAAGAGACCATGCATGAGCTAAGATAAGGAGTAATGTCTAGCTTGCCCATTATTAATCCATATTATAGCATGAAATGTCACTATACTAAGCTTAATGGACCATTCAAAAATGTTATAACCCATTGCTTGTAGCCTAAAATTGAAATACACATGATTTTTAGGAAGTTATGTCTAAGATTGGATGATTTTTGGAGCTAAAGTCATGATCCAATCCATGCTTTAATGTTATGGTGCAAAATGATGAAAATGTCATGAATTGGGTAAATTTTCTTTATCTGTATTGATACAAAGAATTTTATATTGATACATAGAGCAAATTTTGCCCAAATGTATTAATACATCAAAACTTGTATCAATATAGCCACTTATGTATCGATACATTTTGGCCAAAAATCATCATTTAGCTAAATATAACTCTATATCTATACAAATGCTAATGTATCCATACATTGGACAAACATTTCGATACATGGCCTCTTGTATAGATACAAATAGTGGATTTTGGATTTTGATGACGTGAAGGCCTTATACTAATACATATGGGTCATGTATTGATACCTACTCATGGAAATGTGAATTTTGTACACCTTTGGCTCTCTAAGCGCCTCACTTTAACCGGGAATTATGGATGACTGATCTGTGCTTATCCAAATGACCTTGATGATGCCTTGAATGGTGACCTTTAATGCCTTAGATGTTGGCATGGACAAAATAAGGTGTCTACAGCTGCCCCTCTTAGTTGTTGTTGATTATCATGAACAAGGCTAAGATTGATAGACACCATTTTATCCAAGGTATGCTTGACGCTGTCTTCCATGCTTGTGATGAAAAGACCAAAGTTAATATGATATTGGGATAAAATCAATATTTTGGCAATGATTTCAATTTTCGTAAAAAGGTAAAGCTTGAGTTCTGGGATGAAATACCTAGATTTCACTTCTAGGCTTGACCTATCCTTAAGTTCGACTTAAAAATGACAAAGGTTTAGAAGAAAAACCTAGACTACAATCCTAGGCTCAACCTATCCTTAGGTTTGACTTAAAGGTTTTTGGATGAAAGACCTAGACTACGATCCTAAGCTCAATCTAGTCCCTAAGTTCGACTCAAAAGTGATAAAAGGTTTTCGGATAAAAGGCCTAAACTGTAATCTAAGCTTAACCTATCCCAAGGTTTTGACTTAAAAATGATAATGGTTTTGGGATGAAAGATGTAAACTATAATCCTAGGCTCAACCCATTCCTAGATTCGGCTTAAACTGACAAAGGTTTTTTTATAGAGATTCTTGACATAAGCCAATAAACCAGATGTGACGTACCGGTATCACTAAGCTTTGACTTTTAATAAGGGCCAATTAGTTAGGATTGACTTACTGACATCACTAGGCTTTTGACATTTGACATGGGCCAATTAGCTAGGACTGACCTACTAGCATTAATGGGCTTTTGACTTTTGACATAGGTCAATTAGTCAGATTTGACCTATCGATATCACTGGGCTTTGACTTTTAACATGGGCTAAGTAGCAAAAACTGACTTATTAGCATTATTGGGCATGACTTTTGACGTGGGCCAAGCATTATTGAGCTTGACTTTTGACATGGGCTAATTAAGCAAAACTAACCTATTGGCATCATTAGGCTTGACTTCTAATATGGGCCAATTAGCTAAAACTAGCCTACTACCATGACTAGGCTTGATTTTTTTGACATGGGCTAATTAGTCAAAACTAGCCTATCGACATCATTGGGCTAATTTTTTTGAAATGGGTCAATTAGCCAGAACTGACCTACTGGTATTAGTGGGCTTGATTTTTTTGGCATAGGCTAATTAGTTGGCATGAGCCTACTGGCATCATTGGGCTTGATTTTTTTGGCATGGTCAAATAAGCTAAAAATAGCCTATTGGCATCATTGGGCTTAATATTTGATGATAGGCAAATTAGCCAGAACTAGCTTGCCAGCGTCATTGGGCTTGACTTTCTTAAAATGGGCCAATTAGTCGGAGTTAGCCTATCGATATCATTGGGCTTGATTTTTTATGATGGGCCAATTAGCTAAAATTATCTTATCGGTATCGTTGGACTTGACTTTCTTGACATGGGCCATTTAGCCAAAACTAGCATAACGGTGATAGTGGGTTTGATTTTTGATGTTGGGCTTAACTTTGTTGACATGAGCCAATTAGTCATAACTAGCCTACATGGGTTATTGGACTTCAACTTTTGATGTAGGCGAATTAGCTAGAGCTAGCATATGGGGTCATTGGGCTTATTTTTTGACATGATATTTTGGAGAGATATGGTTTTTACTTAAGTAACCTTTTGATTTGTTGATTTTCAATGACAAATGTTTTTACCATGAAGTTTTTCATTGTTTGATAGAGTTTACTTACTGCTTCGTTGACAAAATGATGTTATTAATGACAATATTAATGCATGATATCATGCATTTCGCAAAATGGCCCGGATATGAATCTTGATTGGCCGAACTTAAAAGGCGATTGTACTCCTCGTTCTTATATATATATATATCTACATATCATTATTTTTTAATATTTTAGGGACAGAGTCATCAAGATGAATCATTCATTTGACTCAACCCTAAATATTAATTACGAAACAACTATTTATCTTATAGTCGTCACTAATCTATTTTGGCTAGGTAAGCTTGGTCACCCATCGGAGTTTGAATTTCAAAGGTTATGAGACCCTTTAAAATAAAGCCCAACGTCAGTGATAATACCAAGATCGCATGAAAGGGTTTGAGAGTCAGTTACAATCATGAATAAGGATCGATCCCTTTCATGACACCCAGTAATTGGTACCTTATTAATTATGTGCTAATTTGAATTTGGATTTTTGTTCAATTTCAGTATAAGGTATTTAATTATAATTCCCATATATATAAAACAAAATAAAATAAAATTTTATGAAATAAATTTATTATTGCTTATAACAAAATTAGGAATTAATATTTTTAAAATCAAAATATCTTCCATACCCCACCATATGACCAGAAGAATATGAATGGTTTTATTGTTATCTCTTTCACACCTCACTAGAGGACAAAAGAACACAAAAGGTTTTTTTGAACCAAAATATCTTTCGTACCCCACCAAAAAGCCAGAGGAATATGAAAGGTTCTTTTTTATAAAATTTGAAAAATCTCGATTTTTTATTTTTAAAAGGATATCTTTTATTAAAATAATCTATAGAAATCCTCTCATGTACTGAGAAAAATTCTACATAATACTTTAATTCAAAGACATTGCCTTAATTTTTGAAAATTTTTTATTTTGTTAAAAATAATAAGTTTTCTCTTAAGACTTGGTTTCTCCTACACCAATGAAACTAAACTATAAGGTCTTGAACATGGTCAATAAGACCAAAATGTTTTCTGAAGCACCTTCGACATGAAAGTAGCTAGGAACTCTAAAAGACTCCGTTTTTAATCCAAAATTACTAAAGATGCCCCTGGGGTGTACCTTTGATAGGAAAGTATCCTGGTAACCCAAAAAGACTCCAAATGATCATAAAAGATGAATCTATCCCTAATACACACCTTCACCATGAAAGAATCCTGGTGACTACATAGGACTCAATTTTGGGATTAATTACTAAAATGCCCTTAGGGATTATCTTCATCACGAAAACATCTTGGTAACCTTAAAAGACCTAAAAATAATAGGAAATGATAATTTTACCCTAAAGGGGTAACTCGAATATTAAAGGTGATCGAAAATGTAAAAATAACAACTAGATCCTTAAATTTCCTAAAATTACATCTTAAGCCTAAAATGACTAAAAATGCAAGAAATGTTCCTAAAACGAGCAAAATACCTTAGATGGGTGATTTGATATATAAAATGGCCATTTTGACCCTAAAATGCAGAGCTTTACCTAATAAACTCCATACTTTTCTAACTGTACAATTAAGTCCCTGCATGATTTAAACTCAAAATTAAATACCAAATACAACACAAAAAAATCATAGAAATCATACTAAAAGTCATAAAAAGCATTTGGCCAAGCATTTTTGACCTCGAAACAAATTTTCATATGTTGCAAATAAACCCTTAAATTCTAAAAATATGAAAAGGTCCTTGAAATGTCTAAAATGAATAATATACATCCAAACATATTAAAAATAAATGAAAATCATCCCTAAAAGTCCATTATGTGGTTTGGCCAAGCATGGATGGCCTTGGAAAAATTTTTCATTTTTTGTAATTTAGTCCTTATGTTTTCTATAATTACTAAATAGTTTAAAAAATCAAAAAACATCATCAAATCACTTTGTTAGGTTAGGCCAAGGCTTTGAAATAGCAATCCAAAGCCTTAAAAATTTTGAGAAAAAATTATTTTTTAGTCCCAATGATTTTTAGAAATCATAAATAATACAAATCATAAAAAAAAAACAACAAACAAAATTAAATCTAAGGCCACCATGAGTTCAAGACAATAATCATATATATTTGTTTTACCAAGCTCAAATCAACATCATCTTGTAAGAAATCATCATCAAGTATGCAGTCATGAAAAATAAACATATAAGCATGTTTTATCAACATATTAACATGAAAATGCAAGGAAAATAGTAACAAGATGAACATATATATATGACAAAATCAACATCATATCAATAAAAACATATCATATGAAGAAAAGTAAGTTATTGCCAAGAAAAATCAAACATAACAATTAAATCAAAGAAATTGTTCATTTCCATCATGCTCGGCTTTTCAACATGGATTAAAATATATGACCTCAAGCATGACTTTAGCTTACTAAGGGGAAAAAAATGAATGAAATGAACAAAACTAATAATTTTCTAAGTGTTTCCACCTTAAAAGTGTAGAAAATGGTAGAAAACTTGATTTTCCTTAAGTGTTTTTGCTATTGTTTTGCTTGGAAAACCATTTTTTCACTCTAAGCATCCTATATCCTTCCCCTTAGTCGAAAATCAATTTTATTTTCATGGATATTTGTAAATTAGGATAAGCATTCATTAAATTGCCATGTACTATTAGCTTAGTCATCATATATGACTCGTCATCTTGATGATTATCACGATAAGCTCACCTAATGACATAGAATCAAAGTAAATTGTTAGGGAAAATTAAAATCTAACTAAATTAGTTTCCATGAAACTATTTATAAAATTTAAAAAGTAAAAATAAAAGTAAATAAAATTCAAATTCAAATTAATAAACATAAACTAAATTTTTGAAATGAAAGAAACAAAATCACAATAATGAAAAAATCTTGATTGGAAATCTCAAAGTCGTAAAATTTTACAAGAAAAATCTTATGAAAAAAATACTATATATGAAAAATTTAATAAAAATGAATAAGAATTTCAAAAAATTTCATCCAAGAAAATTTAATGAAATATGTGAAAAATTTAAAATTTTAAACTCTAAAAATTTTTATAGATAAAAAGTTCGTATTTTTAAACCAAGAAATTCTAAAAATGCATTCATATTTATAAAAATGAATTGAATTTAACACATTATTCAAAATATTAATTAATAAAGATAATAAAGATAAAAATCTAAAATCCAAAACAAATTTTACAGGAAAAAATTCACGAGCTTGACATTTGCGATATTGTGAAAAATTTAAATTTACCAAATAAATTTGAAAATTTGATACCTCATATGAAATGCCAATACAAATTTTTTCATGAATATTTAGATTTTTTTAGAGTGAATATTGCATAAATACCACACAGGTATCAATAAAAATATACGATAACCGACACTTAAGATTTCACAAAAAATTTTAGAAAATTCCTAAAAATTAGAAATTTAATCATGATATCATATGAAAAAATAAATTTTAAAATTTATAAAGAAAATATTTAAAAACTAATTTTTTTGAATATTCATCTTTTTTGTTCGAGATTTATTCTTTTTGACCCTCGAAGTTGCAGTTTTTTTTTTCATGTGCATATGCAGCCATTTAGGTATAACAAATAGGTCTTGCAAATGCCCAGCCTGCCTGGACAAAGCGACCTCTACTCGGATGACCGTTAGGTTCTTAATCTAGGATATTTAGGCCTATAAAATAGAAAGCCCTGAGAAAATTAGGTGTTTACAATGTGATGATGCAAGTGCAACTTTCTTGACGATATGACTATATGGTCATGACATAAATCTAATACAGGAATAGGCATCGAAAGTTATCCTTTTGACTGGAGGCTCTAACAACTATTTCCTGATTCTATAATTTGAAATGCTAACTTTGAGCTTGATGGGCTTTGTAATCATGACCTTTTTTGGAGGATTTGATGCTTGGATGATCATTTTCTTAGCTTGAGGTGTCTGACAGCCTTTTTGATAGTTGGAGAACTTGTGTTTCTTGACTTGGGATATGTGTTGGTCTTTCCTAAGAAAGTTAGTTGGTTATGCTAATAGATTGAAGACTAATGTCTTTTGGCTTGGTTGTTTGTGTATTTTGATTAGATTGGTTAGTGTTTGGGTCTTGATAGGATTTTTTGACTTGAGAGAATGGGCTTTGGTTGGTTTTGATGGTTTTTTATGACTAATGATTTTGAAAGTCAAGGAAGATTGACACATGATTATGACTGGCATGTGTTGAGTGTAAGGGATTTATGATCTTGACAATCAAGGTACGAACAGAGCTCCTTATGCTATTCTCATCTCTTATATGTAATATCAAGAAATCCTATGATGTTAATTTATTTGATTATCAAGTATTATCAATTAGATAACAATCATAATACAATGTAAATATGATAAAAAGGGTTAAAAAAAAACAAGATAGTATTCTATTCTTGATGAGAAAAATAATATAATTTTGTTTGCATTTGAAAAAAGGTATAATGATAAAAAAAATATAATTCTTTAAGCTATTGATGCCCTTGGTAATCATTACATGAATGCTTCATCTAATGTACCTTGAGATCTTTCTCAAACAATTAACATGTCTAATGTAAGCTGGTCTTCTAAAGACTCTTAAAATTGCCTCATGCCATTTTACAGTTGCCCCAGACTTAGACACTTTGCTTCCTTATCTTTTTCGACTCGGATTAGGTTTAGGTATGGTTTAACTTTGATTTACTAGGGTTTGATTTGATTTATCTAGGGTTTCAACATGGTTTAGTCGAGGCAAGGCTAAGTTTGATTTGATATGGCCGAAGGTGGGTGAGATCTGACTGAGGTTTTTGACAAGTGCTTGGGTAGGATTTGGTTTATATGCTATTAAGGTCTAGTTAAAGTTGATTTCTTAAACAGCACTTTCAAGTTTTTAACGCAAGTCGGGTTGGTTGCATGGACATCTTTTTTAGGTTTTCATCTAAGACCCTTTTGGTTTGGACAGCTTAGGTACGACATGTTAACACGAAATGTCAAGAGTTCAAAATATTGACAAAAAGCTAAGGTTTAGATTGGTTGTCACTGTAGGGTCAAGAGTCATGTAAAGTAGTCATAGGTCAGGACTTTCACAAACTAGTTAGGAAAAAGAGATGAACATTCCTCCAGTTGAATTTTTTAAAATCTTATCATGATATTCTATTGGTTTTCAAATACGATAGTTTGATAGATGCTAACCTTAGCTAGTGACCTCTAGCTCTCAGGAGGTTGTTTGGAAAGCCTCTTGGGTAGTTACTATCCTAATTGAGGAGCATTAATCATTGAAGTCTACTAATAAAGGTTTTGGAAACTAGACCTCTTATCTTGACTCGAAAGGTTCTAAACAACTTGAGATTTCAAAAATCTTGACAACCTTCTGATTAGATGGGATGATTTTCTTTTTTATGGCTATTCGGCCAATATTAAAGATAACTTAAGGATTTCTGACTTTTCTCTAAACTGCCCTTTTTTTTTAGTTTTCACCCTAAAGTTTTATTCTTTTCTTTCTTGACTTCTTTTTTTTCTTCTTTTTTGATTGATTACTTCATCATGGCCCTCAAGGAAACTTAAAATCTTCTCAAAAGAACAATTTCTTAAAGAATGGGGTCATCAATTCAAATAGCCATAATTAATCCAAATGAACTTTTTGAGGTATGTAATGCGAGCTAGGGTTCAAGGTCTTCAAAGAACGGTTATAAAAGCCTAAATTAAATGTTTGAGGGTGATTGGATCAATTATCATTTTTAAGGGTTTCCCCTTTTAGGTGTCTTTATTTTTTTTTAGTTTTTTCTTTTTTGATTTGCTTTAGACTTTTATTTTCTATCTTTTCACTTTGGCTTTAACTTTTTTAACTTTTTAGAAGGAAATTTGGACTTTGATAACTTGGTATATCCAATATTTGCCCCTGATGTTAAGCATTTTGTTATCATAAAATTGGGTATCTACCTTATTTTCTTTAAAGAAATCTTCATGCCCCTCAATGTAGAGGATGATCTTGGATTGAGGTTTTTGAAAGAGTTAATTCATTAGGCTAGAAAGGGGTAACAAGGGGAATGATTTTGTATTTTGTGAAAGAATAAAAAGAAAATTGCCATCATTCATTTTAAACACAACTATATGAATTGATAAGTTATTTTTTAAGGCAAGGTTCTTTTAAAAGATGTCACCAGTACCCTTTTTTTCTTCAAATAATCCAAAATAGGTGTGCACGACTTTAAAAAGATATATATCATGGTGTGGTTGAGTCTTTGGGTTATCTTTTTATTGAAATTTGAAGTAGGCATAATAATATGAAGGGGTAAAAAATTATCAGATGAATCGCCCATCCAACTAGTTTTGAAAGGTTACCCTTAAGTAACTATAAATTTGGAGTCGCCACTGATCATTTTAAGCTAGGCATGAGTGGATGCCTATCAAAAACAATATTTTGAGCCATGAAACTTGAAATGTTGATTTAAGGTCTACAAGTTCCAAAGATTCATTGGTTGGGTTCGGGAGTTGGTTACATGTAGGGAAGGATTAGCAAGCCCACGATGCCCAAAATTGGTACCCGCTAACTGTATCTTAATCTAGTTTCGATTTAATTGGTTCCATTTAGTCATTATTTAGATATGGTTTTGAAAGACAACTTATATCACCTATGCGCAATGAAGGTATGAGGAAAATAGGGGCTTTTAACGAAAATAATTTTTGGATTAAATTTCAAAAATTCAAATTTTCTAATAGGCGCTGAAGAGATACCAATGGAATGTTCCCTTATAATTTTTTTTTAAAACAATCTTTAAACATGAATACACAACGGTTGCTACAAAATGAAAATAAGTTAGCAGGATGAAAAGGAAAAATAATTTCCCAAACAAACAATCATAAAAAAAACATAAAAAAAAGGACGATCTGAATGTATCTCGTAATAGCCTTCGATTATTGAAGAATAACTGGAATGACAATTTACAGATGTACTTGGATTCAATAGTAATTTGAGTGATGGAAAAAGGGTTTAATCAAAATAATCTAGGATATCCAAAAACGAATTTTTTTTTTTTGCATTTTAAGGTAAAAGTGCAGTTAGAATATCCCCTAGGAGAGTTAGGGTTGGAGTATTCCCTAAGAATATTTTTTTTTATGATTTTAGAAAATAGTTAGGAATCTTGAATAAATACAGGAGAAAAAATTTAAGTTTTTTTAGTAGAAAATAAGGTTGGAGTATCCTATTAGAGTAATGAGTTTGGAGTATCCCCAAGAATGAAAATTTTTGATAATTTAAGAAAAATAACTTGGAATCTCGAATAAATCCAAGAGAGAAAATTCAAGTTTCTTAGTGGAGAATGGTTTTGGAGTATCCCTTGAAAGTGGTGCTTTCGAGTATCCCTAAGACTAAAAATTTTTTATTAAGAATCTTGAATAAATCTGATAGAGAAAAAATTCCAAATTTTAGTGGAAAATGGGATTGGAGTATCCCCTTAAAGAGATAAGGTTAGAGTTTCTCAAAAAATGAAACATTTTTTGATGATTTAGAAGAAAAATGATATTTATTATATATATATTTACAAAGGTATCTTGAAGATGAGAAATTAAGGATTTGAATAAAATATATTTTTATCTTAAGCCTTAATTTAAGACTAAAAGACTTATGTTATAGGGGAAGCCAATTGGATGCATTTCAAGAAGTTCAAACGTCTTGATGATGATATTCGAGAAAGGGGTTAATTTTAATTAAAAACAAGGGATAACATCGCATTGTCTCTCTTTTTGTATTTATTCCAAGTTCTTCTGAAGGCTTTGAAAGGTAGACAAGGGCACTATTAGAAGGGTAATTCGATGAGAATTAGTGTAAACATATCTCAAAAATCTTAAAAAATCACTTTCTAGGTGGAATTAATTTTTAAAGTTATGAGTGTTTTGATACTGGCAGCATATACAAGGGAAAAGGCATGATAGACTTTGAAAAATCAATCCGGACTCATTGGAAATCATTAAATTATAAATAATACATCTTTGAAAAGGGAATTTTACAATTTTTTTGGGAAAAATATGAAAATAATATGAAAAACTCATCTGAAGGGCCAAGACAGCCTAAATAGAATGTAATGCGCTGGATCGAGGGGTTTTGAATAGCAAAGGTTTGAAAAATTGTAACTTTCTCACTAGAAAGGTAATTTGACACCCTTTAAGAAAAATATTAGAAAATTCTTAAAAAATCATTTATGGTTCCAAAATATTTTTTTCAAATTTAGACATGGTGCTGCCAGAGCTAGAAATATAGGTTATTTGATTTTTTTCGAGTTTCTTGGAGGTCAAACTCGAGTTATGGACATCAAACATTCATGGCTTAGGAAGAAAAGTGACATAGGCATTACGAGTTCATTCCACAACCCTAGAGTTGTTTGGGACAATAAAACAACTCATCGACCATGCCATAAATGAAGGTGTTAAACTCAAGAATAAGGTTTAATATTTTTTATCAACTAAAAGGTAATTTTTGTTTTAAAAAAACAATATTATTAAAGTTATGTCACTTTGAATCTAGGCCTAAAAAATTTGATTTGTCCCTAAGATTAGAAGACCAATTTTTTAAAAACATTAAATTCGTGCTAATCTCTATCCATTGAAGGTATCATTGACTTAACTTGTGGATTTATTTTGAAAATTAGGTTTGTCAAACAAGAAAAAAAATTTTGACAGAATTTTGTGAACATAATGCAACATATATAATGAGAAACATGAACAACATATTCAAACAAGCAAGAGATGACATTTTGACATGGAAAAATGACAAAAATGCAAAGAAGTGACAATTAACTCAATTGAAGGAATACATCTGCACTCTCCTTTAGCCTATAAGGAGGAAGACTTTTTCCTTCCAGGTCAGATAAAGAAAAAAATTCTTGAAAACGTTAATTGGAAGAATCTGAGTAAGATCTTTTTTATTTTATAGCTAAAGATTCAATAGCAACTGCTATTACTTATAGTTTTCTTTTTTAAAAAAGGTCAGAGGGCTTGCCCTTGTTCAGGTTCTAAAAGAAGAGTTTGAAGAAGAGTCAACCTAGAAGAGAAAGAGTTTTCTTGGGAAAGAATAAGACTAGCTATGAAGAATTTTGTTTGCATAGAATAGCAAAGAATGCATGAAGATCACATCAAAGATCATGCTATTGATGAAGATATGATCATGTTTAAGCTAAGAAAATCGTGAGTTGGGATATGCAAGACAATAATTTTATGCCATAAAACTCATTAGAATGTAAGGAAATGCATGAATATGTTCCAAAACATGTTAGGATGAAGATTCAAGCATGTGTTAGGCATGTAATGGTCAATAAAACATGTCATACATGCATGGACGGAGGTTGTTTTAATGGAAAAAATGATAAGAAGCATGTTTGGTCACTCGAGCACCATTAAAGCATCAAAAAGTCATCAAGGCCCTAAAACTACCACAACTAAAGTCACAGTAATTCATAAGAACCCTAAAATGGTCATGGCACAATGAATAACTCACTAAATTGATGCGGATGATAAAAACATAAGCTAAAGGGAGAAAGGTAGATAAAATGTATCAAAAAGCCTTGAACTTTCCTTTTTACTGGAGTAGAGACTTAAAACTCAGTTTTTTCCCTCTTTTTGCTATTTTTTAGCAAGAAAATGATGAAAAGAGGAAGCTTTATTGGTTGTAATGTTGATTGAAAGGGGTTTTAAGGATAAAAATGTATGAAAGGTTGAGCTTTTGGAGGTTTTCTGGTAGGGGTTTAGAGGCTACGGGAATGAAGGTTTTAGTTGAAATTGAGGTCAATGGAACAATGTTTATGTGAGTGTTTTTGGGTCTGAAGGTTGCTAGAGGCTTTTTTGGAGATGGTTGAGAACAAGATGGAAAATGTCTTTGCAGGTTTTTTTTTTTTTTTGTTAAGCTAAGATTGGCTCCTTCATATGGAATGTGTTTAGCCAATATCTTTGAGCCAAAAGTCAAGGCATTATGGAATTTTCCTTTATGTACTAGGAAGTAACTTCAAGTACTATGCTTAGCTACTTTTATTTCCATTGGTTCCACCATGCAGAGTACTAGTGTTGAAAGGTTGTAGCAATATACAGTTGGGGAAAAGTCACTCATGCCCTTTGACAAATCATATATGTCATGAAAATATCTTTTGTCATTGGTTATTTGGGCTTTAAAAATTTGTTTAAGTCCAATCAAGAGCCCATGGCTGAGGCTTGGTATGGATTGATGATTTTTGGTGTAAGACCGTGTTTGAATCGAATTTTTAAAAAATGAAAAAATGGCTCGAATTAAGTAAAAATACCTTGGTGTATTAATGCAAAACATTTTGTATCAATATGCAACTTTTACCCATGAATATCAATATAATGATGTATACATACTAAAACCAAAAAAGTGTTTCTACTCTCGAAACTTGGAGGCCTGTATCGATACTTCATGGATTTATATTGATACTCTTGCTTATGTATCAATGTATTTTGCCAAAAATCATAACTTTAGCCACTACCAAGGCTTTTATTGATACAAATATACTAAGAATCAATAACGCACCTTAGGAATCGATACTAATCCCTTTTTTATTGATACTACATGCGAAATTTTAAAGTTTTAGAGATGTGAGAGCTTCATATCAATACTCATGTACCAATAAGACTTGCACGTGTCTTAGGCTTTTTGAATACCTTACTTTGGTTACAAATAATGGAAAATTGACTCGTGCTCATTTCAATAGCTTTATTGACACCTTGAATAGTGACATATGATACCTATTTTTACATTTTTCTTTAATACGACCCCCAGTAATTTTAAATTTTCCTAAAAAAATTTTCCACCTGGGGCTGTGTCCCCTAATAGTGCTTGACGACATGGCATCGGGTAATTGTCTCCATTTTTTTATTCTATTATCTTTTGATTATGTCACAGGATGCCATATTTTGGCCCAGACAAAATAAGATGTCTATATAAAATATGTCTAATGTCTTAATCATCTGATGTAGCATTCAATTTCATATTTTTTTTTCCTAAGTGTATGCCTTAGTACTTCTTTCTCTTTGCACTTAAAGGATTGTTCCTCAAAGTCACTAATTTGCCCTAGCTATAAATGATTTTAAGTTTTAGTCGACCAAGCAGAAGGGCTCAGATGGTTGTGAAGGAGTCTTATTTTTGTTTTTCTCATGTTTAATTAACCTTAGTAGATCGATAACACAGAACTTTCATCAAACTTCATTAGTGCAAATTGATCATTCAAAATCAATCTCTAGGAGCCTAATAAAAGTATTCATGTTATTTTTGTTAGATCATCTAAAAGGGCAAGAAGCAGAAAAAAATATAAACAAAGGGTTAGAAGAATAAAAATAGGCACACAAAATTATATGCATCATGCTAAGTCATTTTCATTGATAATACTTGATAAAAGATTCCCATACATAGGATTCCTATAAGCTTTTGGGTAGAAACAAGTAGGTTCTAGTTCTTGACATTACAGGAAATAAACTTAAAAAGTATTAGGGTTTTTGATATGACCCTTTTGTCAAGAGTAGATCTTATTGTTTGGCTTTGATAGTCCTAGTTAATCATCAACGGTGTTGACACAGAGGTTGAGAATGGTTAATTTAGAATGAGCAGGATATCATTGATTTTTGTCTCCTTTGATTAGTTCTGATCCATACGTCCTCCTAAATGAAAAGTCTCAAGGATCGTTGGTAATACCATTAGCTCCTATCCTAACTCTTGACCCAACAAATGGGCCAACCTTTTATGTCTAGCTTTCTTGGCTTATTGTGTCTGATACGACATATTGGGTTTGAATCCTAGCCCTTTTTTTTAATCTAGCTGATAACTTTTAAAGCTCTTGTTATGCCTTACATATGTTTACCAAGCCCATTTCTAGCCTAGCAACCTTTACTAACAGTCAACTTTAAACCCATGCAAGTATTCCTCAACAGTTGAGGCTCAACTATTGGCATACCATTTTTTATCATATTTGCTATCATAGTGAAAGATGTTTGCTTCTTATCGTAGAACTCAATTCTGCCTTTGTTCATCTTTGGACCATTGCACAAAATTTTTTGCATGTTCATAGAGTGTGACCTTGAAAGGTATGGAAGTCATAAAAATTAGCTAACTCTTTTCTTAAATTTTTAACCTAATTAATCATTTCTTTTTGTACTAGAATTTACCAAACTAGACTTATTGATTTCTTAACTTCTTCTATGTTCTTTATGATTTCAAAATAGTCTTTGATACTGACCATGTTCATAGCTAGTTCAGTATGAATTGGGAGTGGGTTGGCTCCATCATTAGGTCTCAACCCTTATTTAGCCTCTATCATCTTTTTTTTCCTTTATCCTTGGTGGTAGACTTTTTAGTTTAGATAGGTGATTCTCCTCTTTAAATCTAGCCATTTTTTATGGCATCATTGATCATCCCACATGATATGACTATGTCCATAAAATTTCTTATGGTGTTTTCGACTATCTTCATGTAGTAAAGTGTTCATAAGGTCGTTATGATATGACCATCAACTCTTCTTCAGTTAACAAAGGGCAAATTAGGCAGTCTTTTTGATCTATCTCTAGGTGTACTATTTAAAAAACTTTCGGTGGCCTTCTTTTCAAGGGTCATGAGAGAGAATTGGTTAAAAGCCTAATCAGACACTTCTTGATATTGATTCAAAAAGGCTTTAGCCAAGTCAGCCTACGACTAGATGTTGACATTTTAATGTACCATTGGGCGGCTGCCTCAATTAAGCTATGTTGATAACATTCTATAAGAAGCTCTTCCTTTTTGTGTGCCCAACCATTTTCCTTATACCCATTTGGATGACATAGTAGGGTCAGTAATTTCATTAAAATGATCAAAATCCAGTACTTTAGACTTTGAGGGAATGATAAGATTAGACATCAAAGATAAAGATTATCCGTCAATGGCTTTGAATTTATCTTTCCTCTCGATAACTCTAAAGCACTTCTCTAAAAGCTAATACTTGCCCATATAATCGATAAACATTACAAAGTTTTGACCATTCATTTTCTTTTACTTATCCTAATTAAAGGTTATGGGTTTAACTAAAGAGACTCTTGCATTCATCTTTTAAAATGCAATTAATTTAATCATTGCCAAGGCTTCAAATAGATGACCAGTTGTACCAGTGAGGCTGGCATCGTGTTGGGCTACTACTCTTGAGAAGTCCCTTCTTGGGTAGTGTTAGTACTATCGATGGGTTAATTTTTCAAGTTTGTTAACTTTTTTCCCATATCTACGATGCTAGCTTGTCCCTTCTCTTTTATAGAGGCTATCATTAGTTCTATGAGTTTTATGATTTGAGCTCGTATTTTATCTTGTCGATGTGTATTTGGTCTTGAGTCTCTTTGCACATTAACTCGAGTCACTTAATGCATGCACATTAACTTGAGTTTCCATGATTTATTCACAACGATAAGCATTTTAACGACGTGAAATAGTTAATTTCGTGTTCCTTTTTTTATTTTAAAATCCCTAGCACTTTTATGATTATTCTTATATTAGACTTTTATGACATTAAAAATGTGTTTACTGATGATTGCTCATGATGAGACAATGATAAGTATGGAATCATGATAGTAAATGATTTTTGACATGGATACATAAATAAAGTAGTAAAAGAATTGAGTTCGTTATGCAAATTCAAGAGAGATAGTTAGCTTGTAGGATAGCTTTATTTTTTTTACTTCCTCAAAAGACTAAAGAACGAAAGTGGACTATTGCTTTATGACATACACCCCTTACTAAACACTAAATTTTTAGCCAATTGGCCTATAATGATGATTATGATGATATGTGGCATGCAAAGAAACAATAGATTCATGGCAAAATAATAAGAATAGACAAGAATAATGACTAAAAGAATGGAAATGAAAATAAATCATAGAAACTGGGTTGCTAATAAGCATTATAATGCTTAAGGGCAGACATGACCAGTGCAAATATTGTGACAAGTTAAGTATACATGGATAGCATAATGACATGTTTAGGTTAAAATCACCCTTATGATATGGTACCTTGTAAGAAGAGAATAACCTAAATAATGACATTTATATGCCATCGCTTAGTGTTTGACATATGTTAAGCCATCGATAGATAGCATAACAATTTACCCAAATGATATTTTACCGTTATCGAGGTGGTAAGATACCTTTTAGGGACAAAACTAACTGCCTAGAGTGTGATGCTCGTCCATCACCATCTATGGCAGGCATGCATTAAGCCATTATTTGGATAGCATAATGGCTTATTCTTTGCTAGTAATGACATTCATTTACCATTGCTCACTTATTGATAAAGGCCAACCGTCAATCAGATGACATAACAGCATGTCCCAACAAAGAAATAACAAACGTGGGTGAAATGTTCATTCACTATGGCCTACCTAACTGTGGTATTTGAGAGTAAAGATAAGAAATGTTTCCCTGAGTGTTCTTATTCTCTAGGTCATTCTAGTAGCATTCTTGGTTGGCTTGGCATGGTTTAGCTTATAGTGTTTACTATATTAGGGTTTGCATTGATTCTCTAAATAGGTATCCAAATCACTCCATCATCTAGTAAGGACAACCAAGGTACCTCATTCTTGGGCCTATTACAGGTTTGGTGGAATGGGTTTGATTTGAAGGGTGTATTTTTCTACGCAAATATGGAGGATTAATCATGAGAGACATAGGTAATTTACACCTTGAAAGTTTTTGTTATTCTTGTGCAGAGGGTTACTCTTGAAGGGGGTAGCTTATTTCCACCTAATATTAAGGACCTTAATTCTACCATAGACTTTGGTAAGAATCTAATGCAAATGTCAGTGCACAGTATGTGTTAGGGAAACAATTAAACTTTTTTTGTTTAACCCTTTATACCATTCTTATTAAATTAATATTTATTTAGGAGCAAGATAGTATCTAATGGTCATAAGACAAAAATCATGAAAACTAAAAGATTAGTAGACAAAAATAAAAAGGGATTATAATTAAATAATGATCAAAATTAAAGAAACTAAGAACTAAGCAAGACAAAGCTAGTCGTAGGCCTAACTTTTTGAGGATAGGCTCTATAGGTGTCTAGCTTGCTGTGGACTAAAGGAGGTAAGCATCCTATTCTTTAAGGATTAACTTTTTAAGGATAGACTCCATAAGCATCTAGCGTGTTGTGGACTAAAGGAGGTAAGCGTCCTATTCTTTGAAGATTAAAGTAAGTAATCGTGCTGCTCTTTGAGGACTAAGATAGGCAAGCATCTTACTTTTTTAGGACTAAAGTACGTAAGTGTTTTGCTCTTTGAGGACTGAGGTAGGATAGCATCCTGCTCTTTGAGAACCAAAGTAGGCAAGCATTTTGCTCTTTAAGGATTGATGTAGGTAAGCATCTTACTCTTTGAGGACTGAGAAGAAAGAAAAGAGAAGGTCTTGCTCTTTGAGGACTGCAAAAGGAAAAAAGCATCCTGCTCTTTGAGGACTAAAAAAGAAAAAAAGGTGTTATGCTTTTTAAGGACTAAAAAAAAGAAAAAGGCATCTTGCTCTTTAAAGACTAAAAGGATATGAGTTTAGGTACATTTCTTAAATGACATTTTTCAATTTATGCACTCATAAGATGCACGATTCCTACTTGGAAACTTTTGAGGCTTTTTGGAAACATGAATTTGTACCTTACATTTTGTTTAATTTTGGTTTTTGAGAGTAAAAGCTCATAGCTTAAGTATAATGCATGAGGATGTGATGCAAGAGTGATGATTTTTAAAGTTTGATCTAACAATTGATTTTTGGCATTTTCGCTTGTTTGATCTTTTATGAGTTTGATAGGGTGGCTTCTTATACTAGGGTTTGTTAATCTTTCTTTAGTTTTCTAGAGGCTTTGAATGTTAAGGTCGTTTTTTATTTTTAAAAGTATGAGAGGTCCATGATTGTGAAAGGATAACCTAAGCTCAAATGGCTCATGTTTTGCGACTTTTATTGCATTGGGTTTGGTAAATATGAGGGATTACTATTTGTCAACTATGATTCAAAGGGTGTTTTTGGTGGTCTAGGTAGACTGTTCTCAGCTTTGGCTATTAGGATGATAATATGAAAAGAACTTTGGCCCCTTATCTTTAGGCTAAGGTTTATTAGGAAGAAGTTTTAAGCATATTTTCTGGATGTGAGGTCTAAAGGCAAAACCTACTGTGGCCCTAAAGTTTCATTCTTGGTTTCTTTACATGAAACAAAATTCTTCCAAAGTTTCATCTTTCCAAGTAATGCTAGGAAATCATGTTACTAGTTCCATTCATTTATTAAGCATTATCAATTAAACGATAAACATGATACAACATGGGATGTAGGAGTTACAAAAATACTTTATAAAAAATCAAGTGATTGTATTTCATTCAAACGTAAGAAGGTACAAGTTATGACAAATTAAGATACAAAAGTATTGAGAAGGGTTTTCCTAGCTCCTTAGCCTCTGATGCTAATGACATGAGCCTTTTATTAAGTGTCTTCAGACACTATTTTTAAGTAGTGAATTCTTAATGTGTTGGGTGACTCACAAAAGGATTCTTTAGATTACCCTATGGTGGGACAGAGGTCTCCAGGTTAGACAGTCTCTATTTTTTAGGTGCAACCAAGGATAAGATTTAGTAGAGTAGGTTGGCATAGAATAGGTGAGTTAGGTTATGATTTGATGTTTTGGTCAGGGTTATAGGTTAAATAAGTATTGGCCTAAGCTAGTGATAGCTTAGGGTTGATTTATTTTGGTGAAGGAAACTCTGGTCAGTTAAGCCTCCCTTTCGAGTTTTAAGTCTAAGCCAGCTCATTTTTCTAGATGCTTTTTTGGGTTTTTATCCCTTTTTTAGCAGTGAAAACATAAAGAGAATAGGATGCCCTGTTAGGTTTTCATCTTAAATTCTTTTTAAGGATAGTATTTCTTAACGAAGTTAAAATTTACAAGATTAGGCAAATTAGCACCGTCCATCTCAGTTAAGATTAAGGCTTATCCAAAAAATACATGTTTACCATTTATGGTCTTTCCTAATTTGGAGTCTATTTTCCTCAGGCATTTTTGTAGATAAAAAAGATTTGTTTGAGTACTAGGTCACTTTCTTAGAACTGATGAGGATGGACTGTTTTATTATAGGCTCTTATCATGCATTTTTGATACTTTTGCCCATGACAAATGGCCTTCATTCTTTTCTTTTTGATAAGATTAAGCTGTTCATATCCATTCTTGACCAATTTGACCTCTTTAAGTTGTGATTCCATTAAGACTCTAAGTGAAGGGATTTTGAACTCAATAGGTAGGATAACCTCTATGCCGTAAACTAAAGAGAAGAAGGAAGCACCCGTAAAAGTTTGTACTGTTATGCGATAGGCATGCAATGCAAAAGGTAACTTTTCATGCCAATCTTTGTATATCTCAACCATATTTTTGACTATCTTTTGATATTTTTGTTCGCTGCTTCAACTACCTCATTCATGTTTGGAAGGTATAGGATAAAATTATGATGCTAAGTCTTGAATTGAGAGCAAACTGCTTACATTATTTTCTTTTTTAGGTTACATGCATTATTAGTAATGATCTACTAGGCCATATCTACAAATGATATTCATTTCACAAATTTACATGCAACATATTTGTGACATTGGCATATGAAGCCGCTTCCACCCACTTGGTGAAATAATCAATAGCGACTAGAATAAATTGGCAGCCTTTAGATGCCTTAGGGGTAATTAGTCTGACCATGTCCATGCCCTACATAGAAAAAGCCACAGAGCTATCATAATTTGTAGAGGTGTTAGCGGAACATGATTTTGTCCGTGTAGATTTCGCATGTAAGGCACTTTTGAGCATAGTCAATGCAATCCTTTTCAAGAGTTAACAAATAGTATCCCGACCACATGACTTATTTCACCATTCGATGTCCATTAGCATGCGTATCATAGATTTCTTCATGGACTTATTCAAGAATTCTTTTGGCTTTGAAGCCATCCACACTCTAAAGTAGTACCATATCCTAACCTTTCTTGTATCAAAATTTTACCATCCAAAATGAAGCTTGTAACTATCCTTTAAATAGTTCTCTTGTCAGTTTCGGTAGCTTTTTTAAGGTATTACTGATCTTTGATGTATTAAAAGACGTCATGATATAGGTCATTCTTCTCTTTTTTAGTGTTTTGACAATGTGTTACAATTGTATAGATGCTCATCTGAATAGAAGCAATTTTGATTCTCGATTGACTTTGAATATGGACGATAAAGTGGCTAAGGCATTAGTGATTTGGTTCTTTTCCAGAGGTAAATCTTAAAAGCTAATATCATCAAACTTTTTTTTTGAGTTTCGAGACCAGATTCCTATAACGGATCAGTTTAGCATCACGTGCTTTCCATTCTCCTTTCACTTGGTAGATGACAAGGGCTGAATCTGTAAATACTTACAGTGCTTGATACCTTTTCAATGGTGGCTTGGAGTCCCATGACACAGGCCTCATATTCAGCCATATTGTTAGTGCAATCAAAGTTTAATTTTGCAGTAAAGGGGTAGTAGTTTCCATCAGGCAAGAAAAGAATTGCCCAGATTCCATGTTCCAATGCATTTAAAGCTCTATCAAAGTACATTTTTCAAGATGAACTACAATAGGTTGTGGCATCTGCCTCAGATATGCACACTAAGTATTTATTAGAAAGTTTAAAATTTAAAGGTTGATATTCATTTATTGCTCGGCTTGCTAAGAAGTCTACTATTACGCTACCCTTGAAGGCTTTCTGGTTTATGTACATGATGTCATATTTAGAGAGCAAGACTTGCCACCTGGCTAATGTCCTTGATAAAATAGGAGCCTTACATAAACACTTAAAGGGATCAAGTTTGGCGATCAGCCATATGGTATGGTACAACATGTATTGTCTTAACCTCCAGGCTGTCTAAGCTAGAGCATAACATAACTTTTCTATGGTTAAATAATTATTTTGATATTCCATGAATTTCTTGCTCAAATAGTTGATAGCTTGTTCCTGCTTTCCTACCTCGTCATGTTGACCTAATACATAGACCATTAACATGTTAAAAACTGATAAATACAGGATTAAGGTTGATAAGGCACTGATGGCATAAGTATCGAAGGGTTTGAAAGGTCATGTTTGACCTTATCAAAAGTTTTTTGGCATGTTTCAGTTATTCTCCAAGATTTTGTGTTTGAAGTTGCTGAAAGATTGGATCGCATTTATCAGCCAGCTGAGATATAAATTGAGCTATGTAGTTCAACCTTCCAAGAAACCTCTTACTTTTTTTGGAGTTTGAGGTCATGGCAGGTTTTAAATAGCGTTGATCTTGTCGGGATCAACTTTTATTCCTTTTTCGCTTACAATAAAGCCTAATAGTTTGCTAGATGTAACACTGAATGTGCATTTGGCGAGGTTGAACTTGAGCTGATATTTACGAAGCCATTGAAATAGTTTTTGCAAGTCGGTCACATGTTCACTCCCCTTTGGTGATTTGGCGATCATATTATCAACATACGCCTCTATTTTCTTGTGTATGAGGTCATGGAACAACGTTACCATCACCTTTTGATAGGTTGCCCTAGCATTCTTGAGCGTAAAGGGCATTATTTTATAGCAGAAAGTGCCACACATGGTCATAAAGGTGGTTTTCTCTATATCTTTAGCTACCATTTTAATTTGGTTATAACTTGAAAATCCGTCCATGAAAGAAAATAATGCATTTTTGGTGGTGTTGTCTACTAGGGTATCAATATGGGGCAAAGGAAAATTATCCTTTGGACTAGCTTGATTTAGGTCCTTATAATTTACACACAGCCACATTTTACTATCTTTTTTAGGAATTGAGACTATATTGGCTACCCATTCAGGTATTTGGCTACTTCGAGAAATCCTACCTCAAATTATTTTTTCATTTCTTCTTTAATCTTCATAAGCATTTTTGGGATTCATCATTCTAAGCTTTTGTTGTATGGGTTTACATTTAGGTTTGTGACAAAGTTTATGGACCACAATGCTAATGCCTATCCAGGCATGTCTTGGTAGGACCAAATGAATACATTTGTGTTAAACCTTTTAGCAGTGAATGAAATCAAGAAGGGGTGAATTGATTTGTCAAAACTTTTATAAATTAAAACTTTGATAAATAACATTGAGAAATCTAAATAATAAACTTTAGAGTGCAAGCTAGTGAATAAAAATAAGCAATTAAAGAAAAGGAAAAGGAAAAGCAAATTCAATGATTTAGAGAGGTTCGACCTCAATTGCCTATGTCCTTTACCTCGACCTCAGTTGCCTCAGATTTCTATAATTCACTAACTTGAATTGTCTAGCTTTCAAGGATAAGGTATAACTTTTACACTAATTATTTTTCAAGGCTAAGATAAAAATCTCTGCCCTCTATCTTTTATGGCTAAGATAGAACCCTTTCTCATTCCTTTTAAGGCTAAGTAGAAACCTTCTCTACTTTTCAATGGCTACATAAGAACCTTTCATTTTTACAAAGATTTGAGTGTAAAGAAATAAAACCTTTAAAGGCTAGGTGTTTACAAGAGTTTTGGTTCAAGTAAAATATGTATCTAAAGATACAAAATGAACAATACAAAGATAGAAAGATATGACTATAAGCACAATATCTTGGTTCTTTCTCTTATTGAAGGTGTTAGAGAGGCTTATTTATAGCCTTGATCATGATTATAGCCATTGGGGATTTTGGAGTTGAAGCATAGGAGTTGGAGCCTTCAAAATGTCATTTCCCATTGTTCCCCATGCCTTTGTATCGATATAATTGAGTGGGTATCGATACATTGTGTTTAACAGTCTAAAATATGATCGTTGGACAATCTTTTGTTCATACAAAATAATCTATCTCTATACATAAATAGTGATTTTTGCATTTTAAGGTTATTTAGCTACTGCTAAATATTGTACCGATACATACACATAGTGTATCGATACATTCATATGAAAATCAATTTTAAGAGGTTCTTCATGACTTCAAAACATGTAAAACTTATACAAAAAATGTTTTATATAAAAGTATGTATTAAGAACACATTTTTGAGTGCTTGAAGGAATTAAAACACATTCTAGTATTTTTTAAACTATTTACAAAATATTTAATGGAAGAATACTAATCTTGAAAATATTTAAACATAAGCTAATTAAGCTTAAGTTTTAGTTATATCAAAAACTAAGATTAATTCAAAGCTAATATAGGTAACAATCCTGATATTCTTGGAGGAGTCTTAATAGTTTGGTTCAGGTTGATGGGCTTATGGAGGTTTTGATTGTGGCTTCTTTCTAATTTTCTTTTATTCCAAGGTTTAAAGCAATATTTATTTTTCTTTTTGTTCAATTAGCCTCAGTGGGTCTGGAGGTATGGGGTTCTCTTTAGAATCCCTTTTAACCTTGACCTCACCAATGCAGATTGGTTGCTCAAAATCAATATTTGAAGTTTTAGTGTGAATATTCATGTCATCTTCATCCGGGTACCTAAAAATATGGAAAAAAGAACAATATAGGTGAAAAAAATGTAAAGGAGGATCTAAGATTTGGTAAGAACTATGGAAATGGACATAAAGATAAAATGCCTAATGATTAGTCATTTTTAATGATAATACCTAATAAAAAGATGCCCATGATCCTACAATGTTTTTGGAAAGAAGCATGTAGGTTTAGTTCATAGCATTACTTTGAAATAGACTTGAATAGTACAAAAATCTCAATTTCATCCTAAACATTTGGAACAAATCTTGGAGGGCACAGAATAGTTTCCTGGTCCATTCTTGATGTTTCTGGCTCATCAATTGCATTAATGGAGAAATCCCCAAATGCCTCATTCAATATAAGCATAACATTAGCAAAGCCAGTATCCACAGTCCTTATGGACAGAAACTTTCTTAAAGTGGTGGAAATATTATTGGTTTGTATCCCACTTCTTGTCCTAACAGACGAGATATCTTTTTTGATGATTTTTTTGAGCTTGTTTTTTTTACTGTGCACTGGCTTGAATCCTAACCCTCTTTTATCGATCTGGCTTTAGCAATCCCTTAGAGGTGTTTTTCAAATCTTTTTTCAGCTTGGCCATCTTTGCTGATGGTTAACTTTGACCTATGTGACTATTCTTTAATAAATGAGGCTCATGCATTGGCAACCTTTTTTTGACATAAGTGTCGTTAACAAACTCAAAAGATTGAAATGAAGGTTAGGATATCTTTATCAAGTTCAATATATAGGGTATGAATTGAGGGAATAGCAATAATATCTTTCTTTCCTTCAATGCTGACACCTTTTTTTAAATGTTGAATTTCAACTTTTGATGCAATGATGATGGCACTACCTTTGCAGAATGAATCCAAGGTCTTCCCAATAGGAAGTTATACGATGGAGCAATGTTCATTACATGCAAGTCTACTTCATAACTGCGTGGGTCGATTTGGAGTGGAATGGTGATGTTTCCCATAAAGTTTCTATAAGTTTCATTAAATGCTCGCATAACCATGTGGCTATTCTAGATATGAGTTATGTCAATAAGGAGCTTGTTTAAGCATGATATGGGTATTACATTCAGAGCCAACTCATTATCAATGAGCACTTTAGGCAATGTGCTACCTTTGCAATACATGGTGATGTGGAGAGCTTTATAGTTTCCATTTCTTTCATAAGGGATTTCATCATCAGTGGAAGATATATGGCTATCAATAGTGATGTTACACACTAGCGATCTAATTGACCTATTGGGATACCTGGAAAGGTATATGCCTCATTCAAGACTTTAAAAATAGCATTTCTATCAGTTTCAGAATTCAATAGTGTAGCAATAGCATTAATATCTTAATAGGCTGTTTATTAAATTGATCGATGATGATGTATTCACCATGCTGGATGAACTTAAAGAATATCGTAGCTTCTTTCTCACTTACTCCTTAATAGTTATTAGATTTAAGTATTTGGTTGTGGACTTTGTTGCTTGAGAAAAAGGAGTAGCTTTCTTTTATAAATTCACCTCTTGATGCAGTTAAGGCATAACATCTGCCACTTTGTATTAAATGCCTTAACCTTGAAAGGTCAACATTTGTTGCTTGCTAACTCAATTCTCTAGCGATTAAGGTTTTGCTTTCATGTTTCCAAGGACTGCCTTATCATCTTTATCAAGGAACTGAGATGAAAGTTGAATGATCATTTTTAGCATGGGCTGAATAGGGGTAACTTTGACTCTGGATCGATTTTTGAACAAGTTCAATGGCCTTCTAACACCATAAAGAGAACTATTCCCTTCCTTTTTGGTGGCATTAATAGACAGTGTCGCATTTGTTGATTGGGTATACGAGATTTGCTTTTTATTGTAGAATTTGATGCTGCCATCATTCATCATTCTTTGAACCATAGCATGAAACTATTTGCACATTTGAAGAGTATAGCCATAAACGGTATAGAAATTACAAAATTCATCAGCTCTATCTTTCATCTTTTCTACCCCATTGACCAATCCAACTTGTAACAGGATTTGCCAAACCAAATTCATTGATGTTCTAACCTTATCTAAGTTTTCTATTACCTCATAGTCTTCTTTAATAGCCATTCTACTCATATCTAACTTAACATGAGTTTTAGAGGAACTGGCTCTAGTACTAGATTTTGATTATTACCTGACCATCCTTTTTTTGATCCAAGCCCTTGTTTGATTTTAGTCATACCTTTTCTTAGTAAACCTTGTACCTTTCTTTAAAATGTGGTGCAATTCTTAATAAAGTGGCCTTGTGCCCTAGCTAGTATGAGGTATGGAGATGATCTTGGGTTTATGAATACTAGGGCCACTAGCTAACTTGCCACTAGACGAAAGTAAATCTTTTTGTAGGAGTAAGGAGGTGGCTTGAACTGTTCTTTTTGTCGATGTGTTTATTGATTATTTGAAGCCTTTGCATTATTTGCATTATGGTATTACGCATTCTTAGCTGTGTTTGAAATGAGATTCAATGTGAAGCTTATTGTCAAAATGATCCTCGTAAAATGGACTAATTATGGCATTGATGAGTAAGGGTTAAAACCTAGATGCAACATGTTAAAAAGTACATACCCTGCACCAATGTCGATTTTGATTAAACCTGGCATGACTTTCACTAACAACATTCACCTCATTCTCTTTACCCTTAGTTGTTGACTTTTTGACTGGCCCAAATGATTTTCCAATTAATATCTTACCATTTGTGATAGTTTATCGATCATTTCACCCGATATGACCATATCGGTAAAAATTTTTATGGCTTTTCCCACTAATCTTTCATAGTAGAGGAGCTTGTAAGGTGCTGATAAAAGTGACCGTCATTTCTTTCTTATTCAAAGAAGGATGAACTTGAGTTACTTCCTCTTTCCACCTTTGAGCGCATTACCTGAAGCTCTCAAAGTCTTTTTTTTTCATGTGCATAAGGGAAGGGCGATCCAAGGCCCAGTCAGACATATGCTTGTATTAGTCAAGGAAGGTATGACCCAAATTTGCCCATGTTTGAATCTTTATGGTATCAAGCCCTAGGTACCATTAGATAGTTGCGCTAGCTAGACTATCTTGAAGGCAATGAATTAGTAGCTTTTTGTTCTTTGCATACCCAACCATCTTACGATAATACATACGGAGGTGTATCATAGGGTCTGTAGTCCCATTGTACTTTTCAAAATCTGACACTTTGAATTTAAATGAGATGATAAGACTAAAATCTAGTCCTAAAGATTTTGCATCTACAATCCCAAATTTGTCACTTTCTTTAACTGTTCAAGGGCATTTTTCTAGTGACTGATACTTGTTTAAGCCTTTATCATTTTTCAAGGACCTCTTTGCTTTTTCCTGTTTTGTTGGCTCATCGAAATCTAGGAGTATTAGCCTTACTGATAAAGAGATTATGCCTTGAAATCCTTAGACCAGATGGGATGTGGCTACAGGGTTAATGTAAATGAATGGTAGAATTGATAGGATATTTACTGCCAGATGATGCTGTCTATGCAAATGCCCCTTCTTGAGCATTCGTGGCTTTAGTACCATTGCTCAAGTTGCTTTCAAGACTAGGTAGTTCTTTTTCTACGTCGATTATGCTTGTTTGCCTTTTTTTCCTTCAAAACCTTGGACAATAGCTTAGTCAATTCCATAATCTGCTCTTGAAATTTTTGTTCATACAGAATGACTACTCTTGAGACTCCTTATACATGAGTTCAAGTCTCTTAATGCAGGCTTGGTGATTATTTTCCATCACTTTTCAACAATTATAAGTGTTATACCGATGACAAACTTTAGGTTTCATGTTTTAAAGCACCTACACTTTATATTATTATCGGATTAGATGTTTATTATGTTTCATGAACATGTTTGATGAGATAAAGATGGGTATGCAATTAGAAGACCATTAACATAAATGCATAAAACAGTAAAAGAATTAGATTAGTCATGCAAATGCACATAGGACAATCAGATTTAAAGAGTAGCATCATCAGTAGCATCTTTCATTAAAGTGACAAAATATCCCATTTACATCTAGTTACATTCGAAAATGCTAGACATGGTCACATTGCTTGGTCACATTTTCCATAAAATTAAATAATTCTTGTTCATGGGCTTCAATGGCCAAGATGTCATGCATCAAGCATCGGGCTACATCCATCATGTTCTTAGCCTCCAATTGAGCTACTTAAATCCACTTAGTGAGATGGAGATGATGGTTTTCATAATTTTGGCATCCATGATCAACCATTTGGATTTATTTTTTCTCTTATTGTTTGAAAGCTCTCACTAACTCATCAACCTGGCCTTGGCGAACTTAAAGAGAATGCTCTAAATCTTGAATTCTAAGTGTTAGAGTCCCATTCTCAATTTGATTTGCTCTTAAATCTTGGACTTGAGCTTCTAGCATCCATTCTTTCTTTGGTAAGTTAATGCAAGGGCACAAGTCCTAAAAAGCTTTTCCCTATTAACCCTGGCTTCTTCTTTACATTAATGTAGTTCCCTTTTGGAAGTGGCAATTTTTACCTTCCACTTAACAATGACTTACTTAGGCACCGAGACTTGCTTGCTTTGCTAAAGGCCACATAGTCTTTCCTTAAACTTTTGAGATCCTCCTTGAAGTGATTTTTTTGTTCGACAACCTTGTTCACCTCACCATCCCCGAGGTAGAGATCCATTTCTAATTGACTTCTTTCTTTTGTTAAACGAGTAATTTCCTTGGAAAATGTCACCTTTTCTTATTCAAACTCATATTTAAGCAATTTAAACTTAATGGGAAATTCATCACCCGATACTTGTTATGTTCCAATAGCAGATAAAGGTAAAGAGTCATTAATGTGATGGATCCTCCAATCGTCATATCTTGGGGTCATACTACTTCCTCTTCAATACCTTTCCATGCAATGAGTTTATCTCCAAGCGTTGAAAGCTATTTGAACTTTCAACTTATAATCAGGCTCGCCAGAATAAAATTGTCGTTGTTCTAGGTCTTGGATAAAGAGAATAAATTATTGACACTGAAATTGCTGTAGGACTAGAATGGTGCGTAGCTAGTGCTTCCCTATAATCCCATAAGCAGCATACAATTGGAACCTCTGCATTGGTATATGATTGTCTATGGTGAAAACCAAGAGGCCTTCCATGTTAACTCTTCTCTATTGAAGTTCTAGAATTTTTGGACTTATTGCTTTCTAGACTTTTCTTAAGGCCCTTTTTACTCAAGAACCTTAGGGATAAGGCTAAAGTTGGGTAAGAAGTTGTATAATGTCCTCTTTTCTTCAAGACAAAAGTAACTTATATGGCAGATGTGGAAAAGTGATGCGCATCTAATGAATCGACCCATATCCATTTTCTTATAAAAACTCAAAGCTTGAATAGTATCAGCAACGATGGCCAGTGCAGGATTGATGTTGTAGCATAATCTAGAAAAAAGGTCTGCTACCGTAGCTTCAACATATTTTCAAAAATAAGACCAGACCATATATTGCAAAAGTATAGGTATCTTGATTTTTTTTATATTAATAGTACTCACCATTGCTTGTTTCAAACTTGCCCATAAGATACATTCATTGTTCCCCTTCATCTTGATATGATTCTTGATCCAGGATTCCATTACCCTAAGAATCTGAGCTAATCTTTTCTTAAAAGTTAGAGGGTATAAAGCCTTATAATATATTCTATCAGTCTTGGCCCTCGCAATATTGATGAACATAGCGTATTTGTCAACTGTAGGGACCAAATCTTGATGATTGAAAGTGAAACATCGATATGCTAGGTTCCAAAACTGAGATGCAACTTGCAACAGACCAACATGCAATAGACCTGGAGCAAAAAGGCTATGTCTCCATATCTATTCATGAATAATTCCTTCTCGGTATTATCCCAATTGGTCTATACATACTTTAGATCTTTCCAATCATTATAATGGTGCCTTAGCTTAACCCTTTCATGCATTGTTGAGACACACCCAGGTTTGAGAACGTCTCTATCTTTATGTTACCAGCACTCAGGCCACACTTAGACTTCTTAAAAAGGCTTCAGATTTAAAGTGGACTGTTGCTCCATGATAGATCCCCCTTGATGAACATTGAACAATTGGCCAATTATCCCATAATAATGATGATTATGATGAAACGGTGCATGCATAAAAAAAAAAGCAACCAAGTTAGTGGTTGCACAAAATAATAATCATAAAAATAAGGGTATCATAAAAAGTAGCAACAAAAATGCATCATAAAAATTGCCCTGACAATAGGTAGCACTGCTTAGAGCTAAACACAACAATTAAAAACAAAAGGATAGCATAACGATGTGTCCAGGTTAAAATTTCCTTTAGAAAGGTGGCATGATACCTCGCAAAAACTAGACTAATGAATTAATTGGTGACATTCGTTCACCAATATCTAGGATAGGTACGTGTTAAGCTATCATTTGGATAGCATGATGGCTTACTTTGGTCAGATATGACTTTTTTTAAGGTGACGTGGGCCATTGTAGGTGATGGCATCCATTTGTTATCACCCACTTATTGAAGGGGTTAGCCATAGAACACAACAACATACCTTAAGAAATGATCATGAAATAAAATAACAAATGCGGGTGACAATGTCTATTATTGCCTACGTAACATGGTGTATTGGAATAAAGGTAAAAAGTCTCCCTGAGTGACCCTATGTTTTGGGTTATTCTAACAACACTTTGGTGTGGTTTGGCTCATAACATTCACTATATTCGTTAAGTGGATGCTAAATTGGTATCCACATAGCTTCTCCATCCAATAAAGACAACCTATATGTTTAGTGGTTTGGTGGGAATGTAACCTCACCATGGTGTTTGGTGGGAATCTAATACACATGCAAGTGCACCATGTGTGCTAGGGAAACAATGAAACCTTTTGTTTTAAACCTATGTTACCATACTTAGTCGATAATTATTCAGGAATGAAATAGTCTCTGATGATTATAGGGCAAAAACCATGAAAGATAAAAAGTTAGTAAACAAAGGTAGAAGAAGATTATAACAAAATAATGTAGGAATTCAAAAAAGCCAAGAATTGAGCAAGATATAGCCAGTCATAGGCTTAACTCTCTAAATGGTCCCTAACGGAGTAGCCAAACTATCACCACATATGTTTCTTTTCTCTAGAAGAACCCAAATAGGCATGTACACCTTAAAAGATATGAATTAGGCATAGTAATATGACAAAGAGAAAGATCGCTGGATGAATCGCTTATCTAGTTAATCTTGGAAGGTTACCATGAAGTAACTTTAAATTTTGGAGTCATCATTGATCATTTCAGGCTAAGCATGATTGGATGGTTATCAAAAACAATATTTCAAGTCATGAAACTCAAAGCATTGATTTCAAGGACTACAAGGTCCAAAGATTCGTTGGTTCAGTTTGGGAGTTAGTTATGCATGAGAAAGGATTAGCACCCCCATGATGCTCAAAATTGGCACCCATTAACTATATCTCTCTTTCATTTCAATCTAATTGGTTCCATTGGTCATTATTTAGATTAATCCCCGTTTATGCATGAATCTTTGTAAAAATTGTAGATCTAGATTTTTAAAAAAATTATGCCACCTATGTGCCACAGAGGTATGAGGAACATAGGGTTTTTAATGAAAATAATTTTTGGATTAAATTTTAAAATTTTCAATATTCTGTGTTAGGCACTGGCAAGATATTGACACGAAACAATCCCTAATAATTTTTTTTGAAAATGATCTTTAAATATGAATGCATATTGGTAGCTACAAAAAGAAAATATGTTAGTAGGATGAAAAGAATATAATAATTTCATAAACAAACAATCAAAAATAAAAGAATGTAAAAAAGATGGATAATCAAAATATATCTCGTAATTACCTTCGATTATTGAAGAATAATCTGAATGACAATTTACTGATGTATTTGAATTTAGTGGTAATTTAAGAGATGAAAAAATGGTTTTAATTAAAACAATCAGAGATATCTGAAAGAGATAAAATTTTTTGGATTTTAAGGTTAAAATAGGGTTATGGGGTTGGAGTATTCCCCAAGAATGAAAATTTTTAATGATTTTAAAAAATAATTAGGAATCTAGAATAAATCTGGAAAAAAAGATTCAAGTTTTTTAGTGAAAAACAGGGTTAGAGTGTCCCCTTGGAGTGGTGCGGTTGGAGTATCCCCAAAACTGAAAGTTTTTGATGATTTAAGAAAAATAATTATGAATCTCGAATAAATCCAAAGGAGAAAATTCAAGTTCCTTAATAGAGAATAGGGTTGAAGTATCCCAAAAATGAAAATCTTTAATCAAGAATCTTGAATAAATCTAATGAAGAAAATTCCAATTTTTAATGGAGAACAAGGTTGGTGTATCCCCCCAAAGAAATGGGGTTAGAGTATCCCTAAGAATGAAAACTTTTTTGATGATTTAGAAGAAAAGGGATATTGATTTTACTTTTATATATATATTTTTTAAGAAAGGTATTTTAAAGATGAGAAATCAAGGATTTGAATAAAATATACTTTTATCTTAAGCCTTGATTCGAGACTAAAAGGCTTGTGCTATGCTAACAGCCAATCAGATGCATTTCTAAAAGTTTGAACGTCTCGATAATGGTGATTCAAGAGAAGGATTAATTTTAATTATAAAAAATAAGGGACAACATCATGTGGTCTCCCTTCATAAATTTATTCTACGTTTTTTTGAAGGCTTCAAGGGTAGGTAAGGCACTATTAGAAAGGTAACTTAATGAGGATTAGTATAAAAATATCTCAGAAATACTAAAAATATTGTTTTCTAGGCAGAATTAATTTTTAAAGTTAGGCATGTTGCAACATTGGCAACATATACAAGGGAAAAGGTGTGACAGACTTTGAAAAATCTATCTAAACTCATTTAAATCATAAAAAAAACCTTTTGAAAAAAATTTTAAAATTTTATGGGAAAAAAATAAAATAATAGATAAAACTCATCTTGCAGGCCGAAACAGCAAAAATAGAATGTAATACACTTATTCTAAGGGCTCTGAATAATAAAGGTTTGAAAAATTGTAACTCCCTCATTCGAAATGATCCGAGGGTAAATGAGACACCTTTGCAAAGGTAATTTGGCACCCTTTAAGGAAAATATTAGCAAATTTTAGAAAAATCAGTTGTTGTTTGAAAATAATTTTTTCAAATTCAGACTATGGTGCTATCAGAGCCAAAAACAGGGGTTATTTGAGTTTTTTTATTTCTGGTCAAACTCGAGCTATAGATATCCAAACATCTATGGCTCAGAAGAAAGAGTGACATAGGCATTGTGAGTTCATCCTACAACCTTGGAATAGTTTGGGACGATGAAACAACCATGCCATAAATGAAAGTGTTAAACTCAAGATCAAGGCTTCATATTTTTATCAACTAAAATGATCATTTTTGTTTGAAAAAAATAATATTATTGAACTTATGTCACCATGAATCCAGGCCTAAAATATTTGATTTGTCCCTAAGATTGGAAGACCAATTTTGTGAAAACATTAAATCCATGCTAATCTCCATCCATTAGAGGTATCATAGGCTTAACTTGGGGATTATTTTTAAAAATTAGGTTTTTTAAGCAAGAAAAAAATTTTTGACAAAATGCTGTGAAAAAATAATGTAACACGTATAATGAGAAACATGAACAACATATTCAAACAAGACTTAGAAAAGATGAAAAAAATGCAAGGAGGTAACAAATAGGATGCATGGAGATAACATTAAAGATCATGCTATGGATGATGATATGACCATGTTTGAGCAAAGAAAAACATGACCTGGGATGTGCAAGACAGCATTTTTATGCCAAACAAGACTTAGAAAAGATGAAAAAAATGCAAAGAGGTAACAAATAGGATGCATAGAGATAACATTAAAGATCATGCTATGGATGATGATATGAACATGTTTGAGCAAAGAAAAGCATGACCTGGGATGTGCAAGACAGCATTTTATGCCATGAAATTCATTAAAATGCAAGGAAATGCATGAATATGTTCAAAAACATGTTAGAATGAAGATCCAACCATGTGTTAGGCATGTTATGGTGGATAAAACATGTTAAAGATGCATGGACAAAAACGATGAGAAAAATGTTTGGTCACTCAAGCACCATTAAAACATCAAAAAGATCATCAAGGCCCTAAAACCACCATAACCAAGGCCATAATAAAGCATAAGAACCTTAAAATGGTCATGGCACCATGAATGGTTCACTAAAATGATGCAAATGATAAAAAAAGAAAAAATGGAGCAAGATAGAGAAAATATACCAAAAAGCCTTGAACTTTCCTCTTTACTTGTAGTAGTGACTCAAAACTAAGTTTCTTCCTTCTTTTTGCTATTGTTTAACAAGAAAATGATGAAAATAAGAAGCTTTCTTGGTTATAATGTTGATAGAGAGGAGTTTTAAGGATGAAAGTGTATGAAAGGTTAAGTTTTTAGAGGTTTTTTGGTAACGATTTAGAGGAACTATGGGAATGAAGCTTTTGGTTGAAATTGAGGTCAATGGAATAATGTTTGTGGGAGTGTTTTGGAGATGGATAAGAAGAAGATAGAACATTTCTCTATAGGCATTTTTTTTCTAAGCTAAGATTGGCTCTTTTATATGGTGTATGTTTAGCCAATATCTTTGAGTCAAAAGTAAGGGCATCATGGGATTTACTTTTATGTAATCGGAGGTGACTCTTGGTATTATGTTGAGCTACTCTTATTTCCGTTAGTTCTGCCATGCAGAGTAATGGTGCACAAAAGCTATAGTAGTATGCAATTGGAGAAAAGCCAACCATGCCCTTTAAGAAACCATATATTTCATGAAAAAATCCCTTATCATTGGCTATTTAGGCTTGAAAAATTTCAAGTCTAATCACAAGCCCATGGTTGAGGCTTGGCATGAATTATGATGATTTTTGGTGCAAGAGCATGTCTAAATCAGATTTTTAAAGGTTAAATACAGGGCTTGAACTAGGCAAAAATACCTAGGTGTCATAAGGCAGCTTTTGCCTATAAATATCGATACAATTATGTATTGATACTAAGAGAAAAAAATGTTTTTAGTCTCAAGATTTGGAGGCCTGTACCGATACTTCATGGATTTGTATCGATATTCTACTTGTATACCGATACATTTTGCCAAAAATCATAACTTTAGCCATTGCCAAGGTTGTATCGATGCAAATATGCTAAGTATCGGTGCCACACCTTATGTGTCGATACTAAACCCTCTTGTGTCGATACTACATGTGAAAATTTGAATTTTTTGTGATATAAGAGCTTTGTATCAATACTCATGCACCAATAAGACTTGCTAATACCTCAGACTCTTTGAATCTCTTACCCTAGTCATAAATAGTGGAAAACTAGCTTATGCTCATCTGAAAGGCTCTAGTGATAGCCCAAATAATGACCTTTAATACCTCATCTTATATTTCTTTAGTACAAACCCCAGGCATTTCAAACCTTCCTAAAAAAAATTTTTCTCGTGGCGTGTGTTGCCTAATAATACCTTGTGACACAGCATTTAACAATCATCCTTATTATTCTTTTTTATTTTTTTGATTCTATTATCTTTTAATTACATCCTGGGATGCCAAAAATTGGCCCAATAAATGAGGTGTCTATAGAAAACATGTCAAATGTCTTAATCATATGATGTAGCATTCAATTTCATTTTTTTCCTTTCCTATGTGTATACCTTAATATACTTTCTCTTCAAGCTTTAAAGTTTGTTCATTAGAAACACAAATTTTCCTCAATCGTAAATGATTTTAAGTTTTGATTGACCAAGCAAAAAAGTTCAGATAGTTATGAAGGAGTCCTATATTTTGTCTTTCTCATGTTTGATTAACCTTAATAGATCTGATAACATAGAACTTTCCTTAAAATCTTTGCTTGAGTTAACTTCAATAGTGTAAATTGATCATTCATAAGTAATCTCTAGGAGCCCAATGAAGGTATCTATGTCATTTTTATTAGAGCATTTGAAAGGGAAAGAAGTAAATGAAAATGTATAAACAAAAGATTTCAAGAATAAAAATGAGCACACAAGATGAGATGCATCATGCTAAGTCATTTTTATTGATAATATTTGATAAAAGATGCCCACACATAGGATTCCTACAAGCTCTTAGGCAAAAACAAGTAGGCTTTAGCTCTTAAAATTACATAAAAGAGACTTAAAAAAGTATAAAGGTTTTAATATGAACTTGTTGTCAAGAGTTGATCTTATTTTTTGGCTTTGATAGTCCCAATTGATCATCAACGGTGTTGACACAAAGGTTGTAAAGTGCTTAATTCAGAATAAGTAGGACATCATTGACTTTTGTCTCCTCTGATTGGTTCTAATCCATGCATCTTCCTAAATAGAAAGTCTTATGGATCAGTGGTAATACCATCATTTCCTATCCCTACTCTTGACCCAACAAATGTGCCAACCTCTAATCTCTAGCTTTCTTGGCTTGTTGTTTCTAATACTGCAAATTAGGTTTGAATCCTAACCCTTGTTTTGTTGATCTAGCTAATAATTTTTAAAGCTTTAGCTTTGCCTCACATATGTTTACCAAGCCTACTTCTAGCCTAACAACTTTGCCAATAATCAACTTTAAAGCCATGCAAGTATTCCTCGATAGTTAAGGCTTAACTACTGGCATACACTTTTTGATCACGTTTGCTATCATAGTGCAAGATGTTTGCTTCTTATCGTAGAATTCAATTATGCCTTTGATCGTCACTTTTCAAACCATTGCACAAAACTCTTTGCATGTCTAAATAGCGTGACCTTGAATGGTATAGAAGCAAAAAAAATAGCTAATTCATCTTTTAACTTTTAGACCTAATTGATCATTTCTTTTTGTACTCGAATTTCCCAAACTAGACTCATTGATTTCTTAATTTATGTTCTTTATAATTTAACAAACTTCTTTGATACTAACTGTGTTCATAGCTAGTTCTGTACAAGTTAAGAATGGGTTGACTTCATCATTAGGTCTCGACCTTTATTCAACCTTGATCTTTTTTTTTCCTCTATCCATGGTGGTTAAATTTTTAATTTAGATGGGTGATTCTCCCCTTAAAATCTAGCCACTTTTTATGGCATCATCGATCATCCTACATGATATGATTATGTTCACAAAATTTCTCATGGCACTTTTACTATCTTCTTCTAGTCAGATATCATAAAGTCGCTATGACTTGACCGTCATCTCTTCCTCAATCAACAAGGGGTGAATTAGGTAGTCTTTTTTACCATTTCTAGGCATACTACTTAACTCTCGATAGCCTTCTTCTCAAGGTTCATGAAAGAGAATCGATTAGGAGCCCAATCTGACACATGTTGATACTAATTTAAGAAGGCTCTAGCAAGTAAACCTATGGCTAGATTTTGACATTGTCAAGCTTGATGTACGCAGTTGCCCTAGTTAAGCTATGTTAAAAACATTGTATAGGAAGCTTTTCTTTTTTTCATACCCAGTTATTTTCCTGAGATTCACTCGGATGTACATAGTAGGGTTGGTAATTCCATTAAACTTCCTAAAATTTAGTACCTTAAATTTCAAAGGGATAACAAGATTAGACACCAAAGACAAAGATTGTCCATCATTGGCTATGAATTTATCGCTCCCCTTGATAGCTTTAAAGTGCTTCTCCAAGAGCTAATACTTGCCCATATCATTAGATTTTTTACCATTCATCTTCTGTTATTTATCCTGTTGAGGGTTATAGGATTAGTCAAAGAAACTCCCATATTTGCCTTTTAAAATCTAATGAATTGATTTGCTACCATTGGGTTCAAGTAGATTATCAATGGTACTAGTAGGCTGGCATTCTAATGGGTGGATGCTCTTGAGGAGTCATTCCTTGGGTAGCTTTAGTAGTACTGATAAGGTGATTTTTGAGTTTGTCAGCTTTTTTCTCATATCAGTGATGCTAGCTTGTCCTTTCTCTTTCATGAAGGCTATCATTAACTCTATGAGTTTTATGATTTGAGCTTGCATTTTGTCTTGTTGATGTGCATCTATTCATAAGTCTCTTTGTACATTAACTCGAGTCACTCAATGCATGCTTGATAATTGTTTTCCATGATTTATTTATGGTGGTGAGTATTGTAATGATGTGAAATAATTGATTTATGTTCCTTGTCTAATTTTAGAATCCCTTGCATTTTTATGACTGTTCTTGTATTAGACTTTTACGACATTAAAAATGTGTTCTTTGATGATTGCCCATGATGAGATGATGATAAGTATAGAATCATGATAGTAAATGATTATTGACATGGATAAATGAATAAAGCAGTAAAATAATTGAGTTAGTTATGCAAATGCATAAAAGATAATTAGCTTGCAGGGTAGCTTCATTCTTTTACTTCCTCAAAAGATTGGAGAACAAAAATGGACTATTACTTTATGGCAAACTCCCCTTACTAAACACTGAACCTTTAGCCAATTGCCCTATAATGATGATTATGATGATATAATGGATGCAATATCAAATGGAAAAATAGGTTAGTGGCAAATAATAAGAATAGATAGGAATAATGAATAAAAGAATAGAAATGAAAACAAATCATAGAAACTAGGTCGATAATAGGCATTAAAATACCTAAGGGCGAACATGTCCATTGCAAATATTATGACAAGCTAAGTATACATGTAGACAACATAACGACGTATTCGGGTTAAAATCACCCTTATTGAGGTGAAATGGTACCTCGTAAGAAAAGTTAATGACCTAAATGACGACGTCCGTGTGCTATCACTTAGAGTTTGACATGTGTTAAGCCATTGATTGGATTGCATAATGATTTACCCGAGTGATGTTTTATCATTATCGAGGTGATAAGATACCCTTCAGGGACAAAACTAGCTCGCTAAATGGTGATGTTCATCTATCATCATCTATGGGGTGCATCTGTTAAGCCATCATTCAGACATCATAACGACTTATTTGGGTTGGATATGACTCTTTTTGGGCCAACATGATTGCTTTTTGAGTAATAACATACGTTTGCCATCACTCACTTATTGATAAAGGCCAATTGTCAATCGGATGACATAACGGTATGTCCTAACAAAGAAATGACAAATGTGGGTGACAATGTCCATTCCCTATCACCTACGTAACTATAGTATATGAGAGTAAAGATAAAAAATGTCTCCCCAAGTGTTCTTATTCTTCGAGTCATTCTAGCAGCATTCTTGTTTAGCTCGTATGGTTCACTATGTTATGTTTAAGTTTATTATCTAAATTGGCATCCAAATAGTTCTACCATCTAGTAAGGATAGCCAAGGCACTCTATTTTTAGGCCTATTATGGGTTTGGTGGAACGGGTTTGATCTACTGAATGTATTCCCTTCTGCAAATACGAAAGCTTACTCACGAGAGACATAGGTAATCTACACCTTAAATGTTCTTACTATACTTGTGCAGAGGGTTACTCACAAAAGGGATAACTAATTTCCTCTAATATTAAGGACCCTAATCCTAGCATAAAGTTTGGTGAGAATCTAATGCAAATGTAAGTGCACAGTATGTGTTAGGAAAACAATTAAACCTTTTTGTTTACCTATTTACCATACTTATTGAATCGATATTTATTTAGAAGCAGGATAGTACCCTATGGTCATAAGACAAAAATAATGAAAAGGAAAAGATTAATAGACAAAAATGAAAGGAGATTATAGTTAAATAATGACTGAAATTAAAGAAACTAAGAACTAAGCAAGACATAACTAGTTGTAGGCCTAACTTTCTAAATTGTTCCCCTATGAAGTTGTCAAGCTGTAGGCAATATGCCTCCCTCTACATGAAAGAAGCATGCATGACTTAAAAATATTTCTAAATGATGAAGTGTCTTCTCGATCGAGACTTGTTCTTTTTTATATGACGAGAGTAAAAAAGTATGAATTTTTAACTTTAGATCATAAGGGATTATTGGATGAATTGCTCATCCAACTGGTCTTAGATAGCCACTACAAAGTAACCAATGCTTAAAGTGGCCATTAATCATTTAGGCTAGGCATGGTCAGATGCTTATCAAAATTGATGTTCCAAATTATGAAACTCAAAACATCGATTCCACGATCTACTTTGTTCTGGGTTCTAGTTAGCTTTAAGAGTTAGTTGGTACAGAAAAGTATTAACATCCCTATGATGCCCAAAACCAATACCTCCTAGCTATGTCTTAACTTAATTTTGGTTTTCTTAGTTTTGACTTGTCATTATTTTGATATAATCCCTTTTTTATGTGAATTTGTATAAAATGATAAATATGGATTTTAATGAAAATTTTAGTCTCACATGCATCCCAAAAAGGTGGGAAAGATATAGATTTTTGACAAAATGATTCCCGATTTGATTTTAAAAATAAGATATTTCGTGTCAAGTACTAAGGGGATACTGACAAGAAATATTACCTCTATGATTTTTGAAAATAATTTGGAAATATGAATGCAAGATAAAAACCATGAAGATAATTGTGTTAGTAAAACAAAAAAATGAGATAAAATTGCATAAAATAAATTGCACAAAGAAGGAAAAAGAGGGATGTCAGAATGTATCTCATAATTGCCAGCAGTTATATAGAGAAAACCAAGTTATTAATTTTTTAAGTCATGCTTGGACTCATTAGTTGATTAAGGCATGAAAACCAAGTTTGAATTTTAAAAAGTCTAGATAAAATCTAGGAAAAGAGAAAATTTTAATTTTGATGATTTTTGAAAAGGTGAGATTGGGATTTTAAATAGATGAAAATTGACTATTTTCTTGACAAAAAACACACTTTGATGCTTTTTGACAAAATTAAACAATTTTTTTGTTTAAAAGACAGGAATTGATAAAAATGGAAATTGATAAAATTTAGAAAAATGCTTATGTCTTGCTCCAAGCCTAGAGCTAGGGTGACACATGTTTTTAGATTTAATGAAAGTTGGTCGAACTCACTTAGAGGCATTTGAGTGCCTTGAAGGGGGATTTTGGAAAAATCAATTAATTATGATAAATGCTAAAAACAAGGGATAGCAATGTGCTAGTCCCCTTGCCAATTTCATTTTGGACTGATCTAAAGGTTTAAGGGGTCTAGTGATGTATCTTTGGCAAGGTAACTCGATGAGAATTAATATAAAGATATTCCACAATTCCTAGAAAATTGTTTCCTAGGAGGAAATAATTTTTGAATTTGAGACTAGTGCAATATTGATAGCATGTGTAAGGGAAAAGTCATGACAAACTTTGAAAAATAGTTCTTGACTTATTCAAAATCATTAAATCACAAATACCTGTCCGAAGAGGGAACTTCATGAAAGTTTTAGGAAAAGTTTTTTAAAAATTCAAAAAAATCACTTGATGGGCCATAACAGCCCAAACAAAATGTCAATAGTTAACTCCAAGGGTTTTAAACAATAAAGGTTTAAAAAATCATAACTCCCTCATCCAGAATGATCCAAGGGCAAACGAGATACCTATGAAAAGGTAATTTGATGATATTTAAGAAGAAAATATTTACAAAGTCAAAAAAAATTTTAAGGCTTGAAAATGATTTTTCAATTATGGTAACAATGCTACTAGCACAAAATAAGGGACTTTTTAGTTTTCTTGGGTTTCTCAAAACTAGACTCGAGTTATGGATATTCGAACATCTATGACAAAAAAAAGAGTCAGTGATAGTGGCTTCGCAAGCTCATTCACAAATTCTTTGAGTAGTTTGGGATGATGGAATAACCTATTAGCTGTGTCACTAGCAAGGTATATTAGACAACAAGAGCAAGGCACAAGCAATTTAGGACAAGTTAAAAAGATATTTTTATTTTTTAAAAACCAGAACATTTAGCCTGATTTAACCTTGAATCCGAACGTAGAAAGCTTGATTTTTTTCCCTAAGATTATTGGACCAATTGATATAAAACCTTAAGTCTATGTTAATCTTTATTGTTTGAAGTTAACATAGACTTAACTTGGGGGTTTTTATAAAAATAAATTTTTGACAAAGATCAAACAAAAATTTTGACAAACATATGTTGAACTAAATTTGACATTCATGGTAATAAACATGGAAAGCATGTTCAAACAAACAAAGATGACATTTAAGCATGAAAATAATGACAAAAATACAAAGAGATAAACATGAAGATGCATGGAGGTGTTAGTTTCATGAAATAACATTAAGAATCATGCCATGGAAGATGATATTAACATGTTTAAACAAGAAAACCTTGCTAGAATTTTCAAGACAGTATTAAAACATGTTTTCAATATGAACCAAGTGTATAAGCATGGAGAAACATAGGGAAGGGTTAACAAAGCATCAAAAGTTTTAAATCTACCACAAGCAAGGCCACAAAATGCATGAAACGCTTGAGAACAGGGTCATGGTCACATGGATTTGACTCACTAAAATAATGAAAATGCAAAAAGGCAAGTAAATGAATCGAGAAAGAGTAGGTAACATGACCAAAAGTTTTGAAACCTTGCTAGTGAAGTTAAGCAGAAAAGTCTCTTCACATATAGCTTATTTTTTTCCCTTTATTTGCTATTGATTAATAAGAATGGGTGGCTAAGAATGAGCTTGGTAGTTGTAATATCAGTGGAAGGGAGTTTTGAGAGGAAATATGAAGGTAATAGAGAGTTTTAAGGCTTTTGAAGGGGTTAAGAGAAAGCAACAAGAATAGCATTTTTTCTAAAAGTGAATGCTGATGTAAAATATGTGTAGAATCCCCTTTGGCTAAGCATATAACTATCTTGTATAGAATTTAATTTCAACCATAAAAAATCTAGCAAAGATAGGGCATTTAGGACATCTATGGTGTATAACAAAGTAAGTCTTTGTACCTAGAAGCAAGCTTTCAACATTTTATTGGTTGATGTACAACCTTAGTAGCCAGAAGAGGCAATGCATGAGTTAACATAATAAGTAATGTCTAGCTTACCCTTCATTATAGCATGAATATTCCTATGCTAAGCTTAGTGGACTATTCAAAAATATTATAACCCAATGCTTAATGCCCAAAAATGAAATCCACATGATTTTTAGCAAGTTATTTCTGAGATTGGATGCTTTTTGGAGCCAAAGTCATGACCAAATTTGTGTTTTAGTATCATGCAAAAATGACCAAATGTAAAAGTGTCATGAACTAGGCAAAATTTACTTGTTTGTATCAATACAAAGAATTTTGTATTAATAAATAGAGCTAATGTTGCCTAGATATATCGATGTATTGAAGCTTATATCGATACATCCACCTATGTATCAATACACTTTGGCCAAAAATCATGATTTTAGCTATAAAATAACTCTGTATTGATATAGCACTAATGTATCGATACGTTGAACAAATTTATCAATACATTAAATAGATGTATCGATACAAACAATGGGATTTTGGATTTTGATGATGTGGAGGCTTTATATTGATACATAAAGGTCATGCATTGATGCTTACTCTTGGAAATATGAATTTTGCACAACTTTGGCTCTCAAAAGCACCTCACCTTGTTGGGAATGATGGATGACTAATCTGTGCTTCTCCAAATAACCTTGATGACACCTTGAATTGTGACATTTGATGCCTTGGACGTTGGCTTTGACAAAATGGGGTGTCTAAATAAGTTATATGCTAAAATTTCTGTATTAAATGTGAAATTAATGTGGTATAAGAAATTTAGCAATGTAGTAAAGGATGCAAGAAATGAAGAAGAAGCTTTTCTTATTTGCTTTAATAGTCATTTGATTTTTATTATTGTATTTGGTGTTAGGTTAGAACAATAATGACTCGAAGAAGGGTGAAATATTAGGTCTCCCATATTAGTTCTGATTGTGCCCTTCATTTGATATTAGAACATATATGCATGTTTAAAATACTTAATGATTTATGTTAGTTTATCTTACATTGTTATTCCTAACATGAGGATTAAGAAGATCCTTTGTAACATAAGAATATTCTATAAGCCTTAAAACACATCTAGATAGTTAGATTGCCTATATTGGTAACAGAGTATCCAACAATAATAGGATCAGTAGATAGTGTCCAATTTTCTACCCAAAAAAGAAAAAAACTTGTCATCCATGTCATATTGTTACCTACTATAAGAATGGTTAAATAGTTTAGAAGAAATAATACTGATAAGATAATGGTTTAAATGTATCCTAGAAAAATAAAAACTACTTTCATATTACAACAAAACAAAGTTTTGTTGGAACATTGTTCATTTTACAAAACTTCTTTCATTTTACTCCAATGATAATATCATGTGATAGGAACAGAACATTGTTCTATCATAGATACGGTCTATCATAAACATTGTTCTATTATAAATTTTACTCCAAAAGTTCCCATCATAATAGTTATCATAAATAAGTTTTGTTGGAAGCTTAACAAAACCATTTCATTTTTTCCTAAAATGCCATCACATTTAATGATGCAAATTATCCAACTGATGTTGTTTGCCTACATCTTCAAGCTTTTCTACTTTTCCTTGATGTTGTTGCAACACTATAGTGTTGAGCCTATGGTAAGTTATCTTGTGCTTACCTCGTTTTGTGTTGCATCAAATTTTTTATTCTTTTTGGCCAAATAGAGAAAAAGGAATAAACTTATTACAGACAAATGCTTAATGTTATTTGATATGTAATAGGGTTTTTAAATTACAAACAATTGATTTGATGTTATTAATGGAGAACTATTGACTTCGCTACCTATAATGAGACCATTAGTGGTACTAGGCAAGTTAAAATGAATAAAGCATCCAAAGATTAGGTATATACTATGATTAATAACCATATTAAATGTTGAACTACTTACATTTAATATAGATATGCTAGTATCAATATATTAATGTGCTATATTCTTTTCCCTTTTTGTTGAAGTGTCACCAATTTCTTTTAGTAACCTATAAAGCAGAATATTTAAAATCATGTATACAGTTGTAGTTTTAATTTATTGATAAAAAGCAAAATAATTATGAATCTCATTATGTGCTCTTTTTCTCATACTTCAAGGTCTTTCATGTGCTTCCAAGATTGTCTACAAATTCAAAAAAAAAAAGAAACACATTTATTTAAGTTAAAATCAAATGAAAAGTAATAGAATGGTGTTTAGATGTATATGTACTATTCTTACAAATTCATATCTCTTTGGACATCCGAGCTTGATGTAATCCTCCTTAAGGCAACAATGACATGCTATCACTCTCCCAATCCTAAAAAGTTTGCCTTTCTTCTTTACTTGACATTCTTTTCACTAAAAGAGGCAAAACTAGGTTAGCTATGCTTTTGGGCTAAAACATTCTTTCTTTTCACCGAGTTGAGCAAATATTTATACGTAAACAAATATGCTTCTTTCTTGAACTATAAAGATAGAAAATCAAGAGGGTTGGAACAATCATACATTATGACATTCCACTAATGTCTTACCTTTGATAACTACATGAATGATGCTATAGCATAACAACATAACTTTCATTAACCTATTTATCTAAATCATCTTAATGAATTTTCACAACCTACCACTTAGCACTAAGTCTTTTTGACTTATCAACTCTTTCAATAATTTTTGGACCATATATTTTCCATTTCCTCACATATTCCATCTATTAAACCAACCTTCTTATGATATACAGCCTTATATCTTCAAGCATACTAATGATAGGTTTGTACTTAGCTTTTAAAATCACAGCATTAAATGCTTAACACATGTTGCTATCAATGACATCACAGTTAATGATTTTATTAAAGAAAGCTTGACGCCAACCTTAAACCGAGCATTTTTCTAACAATGAGTCTTTTGCACTAGGGCCATTAACCAAACTTGAAAACTTTTCTAATTGTTTATTCAACTCAGTCTAGTTTAGACACTTTGCATAATTCCTAAACTATAGTAGCAACTCTTGACCTTTATGTGTCTTTCCTTATTTAGCACACATTCTTTACTTAACTAAAGGCACCAACTCCTTAACAAATCTTATTAGACCTTAAAACATGAAAAGATAAGATGATTTCAATTCTATAGTTATAAATTTATTTAGCAAATAATAGATCATAAAGTTATTTAGTAAATATAATACTTTAATTTAAAAAGTTAACAAAACATACCTTTCACAAATCACTAATGATTGCCTATTTGAGACCATTCCCTATATCTAAATTAGTAAATAGTTGTTTTATGAACCATATCTAGCTATTAGTATTCTCTTTTTCTACCACTATGCGTACAATTAGGAACATTTCGTATTTCCAACCCTTGCTACAGCCATAAGTAAACTGCCTTTTCACCTTTCATTTTAAAAAACTACCATTAAGTCCAATTAAAGCTCCAAAAACATACATACAAAAAGTAGTACATCAATCATTGCTTTATGAGATTTAACCAAGATAGTGTTTCCAGGATATGTTGCCTTCAATTCCTTAATATAATCATTCAACATAGCATATTCCTGGTTGCAATTTCTCTTTCATTTTTTTAAAAACCAATCCCTCCGCTACTCTTCATATAGTATCAAACATAATCACTCCTAAATCCTTTCTTAAAAGTACCCTAAATGCTTAGGTTTAAGGAAAGGCATAACAATATTCACTTACCCATATTTTCTAACATTCATTCATTTTATCTTCCTTTTATTTCCTTATGTCGGTTGATATGGTGCTAATTATCATATGGTTTAGTCATATTTTCCTTTTTACAACTAATTCTCTTTATAGTATATACTATTTAATCGTATGTTATCATTCTTCACAAACTTAAATTTAAATTTTTTTTGCTTATGGAAAAAGTCAACAATTACAATTTTTAAACCTTTCAAATCTTGAAACTTTGGTGTAAGTGTGAAACCATCAAATGAGAAATGACAATGATAGTATTCATTTCTAGACCTAGCTCTCTATGTATCATCTTTGTGAAACTCATAATTAGTGTCGTTAATAGTTCTTGGATAAATGAATCTAAACACTCACTTTCATTCCTATATTCTTTTTAGTATTAAACCTAGGCCTAGATTCTCAAGATGTGGCTCCTACATCATCAACATGAACATTAACTAAATTGGCCTCATCATCATAGATTTAGCATTAGAATCAAACTCAAAATCATTTTCGAATTCAAAATTAAAATCACAATGACCATCAAAACCATCTATGCCTAGTTGTTTTCCCCTCTTAACATACTCCTTTATATTTTTCCTAGCAACCTCTAATTCATTATCACTTTCAAAATCATCATAATTATGCCTTATTGAATAAGTTCTAACATTATTTTCATTCCTCTCGTATTTACCCACTTCAGGGATTTTTTTCCTTCACCATTATTAACTTTTGTCACAATCATATTTTTTACTTCCAAATCACTAAAAAATCTTCAAAGGCGAGAATAGAAAGGGTAGTAATAGTCTTAACAATTTTTTATGCTTCACCAACTTTAAATTATAACAAAAGAGATTTTGACATGTAATTCTCATTTAATACTATCTAAGTGTTTTAAATATATATTAACCATCTTATTTTTCCTTAATTGATGAGTTAATTGTATCACACTCTAACCATCATCACAAAACAACTTCACTAGTATATTCATTTGCCTTTCCACCCTTAACATAGTATATTCTAATTAACTTTAATAAATTATAACTGAATTGCTTCATTGTTCCTAGCATAGTCTAGTAACAAATTTCTACAACATTCTCATCAAATTCTACTACTAAGCCATTTAGATATCTAACTTTTAGGATTAGTGACAATATTGCCTTTTGTGGTACATTAGTTTACACATTTCCTAATTTGTACTACATAAAATAAAATAAAATAATTATCAATATGCATACTTGAGTCAATAATTTGTTAATGTACATAGATATAGTAAAAGATGTTGTAACAAATTTGCCTAATGCAATGACATGAATAAAAAAAAATTGATTATCATTTATATGTAGGACTTTTAAGTGAGTAAATCCTAGACACATAAACTGTGTTAATAAATATATTAACAATTAATAAATAAAAACAGTGTAGTACAAGAATTAGACACAAAGTTACCCTATATGTTTTCATGTAATATTATACCTTTACAAACTAAAGGAGTTCAACTTAAGCCATGTGATGGGTTCAAAATACTTAAGTCAACCTTTCTAGATAATGGATACTATTTCAGCCTTTAAAATACCACCAAAGAGAAAAAATGATGTTTTTGTACATGGTATAAAGGATAATGTCACATTAAAATAAAAAATATATAAATTAATAATATTCTTATTTAAAAAATTTATTTATTTTCTTAAGAAGCCTAAAATCCTAACAAACAACCTTATTATTACAAGGAAGTGGACAAATATTTCAAAGCCTAGCATTTTGCTGCATGCACATGCTCTTTGATTCTACCTTTATCGTTCAAAAGAACAAACATGGAAGGCAAAACTATCCTTTCATATCCCTAAAACAATACTCTAATAGCAGACATTACAAACATAAAGATACCACATACAACATGCAAATCAATATCGATATGAACATGGGATCATATAGACTAGTTAAAACATAAAATTTTAGCTAATAATTAAAAAAAAAAAGAAATCAGATGACTCATTTACGTTATTTAGCCTTGAGCTCAATAACGCCACCATCCAAACTTTCAAAATTAAAGGCAAGCATTTGGTCGGTTCGGTCGGTTCAGTTAGTTCGGGTTACAAAATCAAACTAACTAACATTTTTTTCATAACTAACAAAACTGACTACACCAAAGAGCTAAAACTGATTTAAACAAACCGATAGAAAATCGATTCGGTTTGGTCAGTTATTTGGTTTAGAAACATGTTTTCCAGAGCCATGGTTGTATTTACAAAACCTAATATTAAGTATTAAGCTAAACTCATCCAAAATTAAAGCCACCGTTAACAAAAACTAAATTTCAAATATACATATTGAGAAAGTCCAATTATTTCAAATTAAGACTAAATTTCAAGACCCCAAAGTAATTGATTAGTAGCTAATGCTATAAAATATAAATTATTTAACCAAACAAATTGAGGGTGATTTTGAAGATAGAAAATTAAGTTAAAAGAAAATGCTAGAAAAACATGGGATAGTAAATATTTTCATCAACAAGAATAAAATAGAAATACCAATTCATAATTAAAGCCAATAGAGTAAGAGATAGCAAATCAATGAGCAAACTTTGGCTAAAACCCTAAGGCTTATGGCCTAAATCAGTAAGTATAGAGTTGGGCAATACCTGAATTTCAAAAATTGTCTGACTAAGTAAAAGACAATAGGAAGAGGCACTAAAGATTGATGACCAAGTAGCTATATACTAAAGATCGACGACCAAGGAGCTATAGATTGGAAATCAAGTAGATTAGCGATTGGCGTGTCAAGGACCACTAGAGTTTCAGACCAAGCAGCTTAAGGTTTCAAACTCATGGGTTTTAGGCTTTTAGCTTGGGGTTTCAAACTTTTTGTTTTAGGCTTTTAGTTGTTGTCTACTGAGCGTTTATATTTGTAAAATTAATTTTAATTATTGTTTTAAATTGTTGTTTCATGGGCTTATAAATTATAATATTCGTTTTATGTGTTTTTATTGGTAATTAGTTTATTTGTTTTAATGGGCTTGCAATATTAGGTTTAGAGATATTTTAATGGACTTATCAGCTTATGGGTTATTAGGTATTTAGGTTTAGGGTCTAGTTATAATTTAATTAAATAGGGGTCAGTTTAACCAGTTAGTTTGGTTTAGAAAATTAATATCGTAAACCAATTGATTAAATTGAATTTAACTAATTAACCCTTACTCAGGTAACTAAAACTGACGAAACTAACTTGAATAAATCGAATGGGGTCAGTTTTAGGCCGTTAGTTAGGTTACCCAAGTTCTTGCATACTTTTATTCAAAATTGTTAGACGTTTTAATGGTGAATGGAATCAAAGGGGGTGAATTGATTTCTTAAAACTTTGGTAAATTAAAACTTTGATAAATAAAATTGAGAAATCTAAACAATAAACTTTTGAGTGCAAGTTAGTGAATAAAAATAAATAACTAAAGAAAAGGGAAAAAAGAAGCAAACTCAATGATTTAGAGAGGTTCAACCTCAACTGCCTACATCCTCTACCTCATCCTTACTTATCTCAGGTTTCCATAATTCACTAACTTAAATTGTCTACCTTTCAAGGATAAGGTATAACCTTTACACTCCCTATCTTTCAAGGCTAAGATAGAAGCCTTTACCCTCTATCTTTTGTGGCTAAGATAGAACCCTCTTTCACTACTTTTAAAGGCTAAGTAAAAACCTCCCTTTTTTACAAGCATTTGAGTGCAAACAAATAAAACCTATAAGGTTAAGTGTTTGCAAGAGTTTTGGCTCAAGGAAAATATGTATCTAAAGATAAAAAATGAAGAATAGAAGGATAGGAAGATTTAATCATATACAAAGATGAACTACCTAATAAAAATGATAGAAAAGATGAACGATATGACTCTAAGCACAATCTCTTAGTTCTTCCTCTTGTTCAAGGTGTTAGAGACGCTTATTCATAGCCTAGATCATGATTATAGTAGTTGGGGATATTTGGTAAAGGAATATAGCCATTGGAGCCTTTAAAATGTCATTTCCCATTGTTTCCCATGCCTCTGTCTCAATACAATTGAAAGGGTATCGATACATTATGTTTAAAGATCCAAATTATAACTATTGAACAATCCTATATTGATATAGAATAATTTATCTCGATACATGAATAGTAATTTTTGCATTTTAAGGTTATTTAGCTACTATCAAGTATTGTATCAATACATACACATAGTGTATCAATGCATTCATATGAAAACCAATTTTAAGAGGTTTTTCATTACTTTAAAACATGTAAAACTTGTCCAAAAAATGTTTCATATAAAAGTATGTATTAAAAACATATTTTTGGGTGCTTGAAGGAGTTAAAACATATTTTAGTATTTTTCAAAGTGTTTACAAAATATTTCATGAAAAAATACTAATCTTGAAAATATTTAATCTAATTAAACTTAAGTTTTAGTTATATCAAAACTAAGATTAATTGAAAACTAATATAGTTAACTATCTCTCCCTTTTTTATATTTTAAAACTTAAGGTGAATTTGCTTGTAAAACTCCCCATTAATCATTTAAAGATTTTCAATAAAACTTTCCCTTAATAGAAGCATTATGAAATGGATTTTTGGAGATTTTAGAACAAGGTTTTGAAAACACTTGGCAATGGAATTTTTAGTCATATTTGGCTTTAAAAGTACCAACACAAAATATTAAGGATTTCAATAACATAAATAATGTAAGCACATATGAAATCTTCCTATTTGCTAGCATAGACATATATAAATGAAGTACAAGCAAGCAAATTAACCCCTAAAACTCTCCATTAAAAAATTAAAGATAAATTAATTAAAAGTTAAGGGACTAATTCCAACAAGATTTCTAAAAGTTATATTAATTATGAATCATTTAAGAGCATGTGTACCAATTATTGAGAGAATATATGCACATAAGCCCTAATGTGTAGTTCATCCAATTTTTATATTTTTTGTAGACATTTAAGTACATTTGAGAGATAGAACATACCAATTGTTGAAGGATTTTAAGAATTATTAATCAAATTGTCGTCTATATGCAAAATAGATGCCAAATTTTGAATTTTTAGTAAACATGCATACTACAATAAATGCCATATGGAAGGCTAAATAATTTTTTCAAGAAAAACGTAACAAACTTTCATAGGGTAGAAAATCATTTTCTCATTCATGATAAGTCATGAAATCATTTAAGTAAACATTCAATAAATGAGCATCCTTAAATATGAGAATTAAGCACTTAAACATGTTCAAGGATTCATTAAATGCAAACATTTTAAGCATACATTACATACTAGAATTCCAATTATACATAATTGACTTATATATGTCACCAAACTTAATAGTAAAGGATAAGAATTTAATAGCATTTGTTTAATGATTACCTTAACCTTACCAAACTTTGATGATATGTTCATTATATCTTTGAGGATCTTTCTAGTGTTTGAGCATTCCTTGATGGTTTTAGCTTGATTTGAAGAGGTTGCATGCTTTATTTGCTTCCTTTTGGTATGCAAGTGTTAAACTTTCAAGGATAGATTTATCTCTATGAATCTTGCAAAACTTAAAAAAAAAATCTTGGCAAAAGATGAGCATTGAAGGTTCTAAGATTTTAATTGTAAAAGAATATCCAATAAGCTTATTTGTTGTTAGAAATGATAGATGTTCAATGAGCTTGATGATATTTTGAAATAAGTGATACTAAATGTTAATGAATGAAAAAAAAACATTAAGTATATATTGTGCCAATTATTGTAATGCAAAAAAAATATTTTCATTAAAGGCAAAAAAATTATGATCTATAGAAAAATGTGTATTTTTTAGCATTATGGGGCAATATGTGCACTTAATCATATAATTCATTCATTTGATTTATCAAACACTTATTAATGAATCAAATAAAATGTTTAAGCATGTGATGGGTTATGAAACGATGCTCATTAAGGCTTAGAAATCTTAAGAATGAAGCATTTCAAATGAAAACTCATTAAGAGACCAATTTTGCATTTAAGAGTTGAAAAAGCATGAAATTGGCCAAAATTCACTACTTGTATCGATATAGGGGCTTTTGTATCGATACACATACTAATATAATGATAGAAAGTTCATTGTATCAAAACAAGTTAGAGTTTTTTGGGTTTTTGCTCATTGTATCAATATAGGGCTCTAAGTATCAATAATGCCTTAAGTTTTTCAAAAATGCTTAGAAAAATATGCAATTTGGCATCCAAAACCCATGATTTTATATTCTAATGCAAACTCTTGATTTTAAATATTTAAAACTCATATGAATAATCAAAGTTTGGATTAAAATAACTTTTAAAATCAAGTTTGAATGAATTAACATATTTGGTCACATAAGTAAGGCAATGTGCAACTAAAGGTCTTGGAATAAAAGATTTTTATTCAAACCACATATGCACAAGTTTAAAAGTATTTTTAATATATACCAAACTTGTTTAAGCTATAAAACATGAACTTACAACATAATTAAACATCCTAAGTCTCATGCAAGCATAATTGAATATAAAGCATCAAAGAGACTTAAGAACTTCTGAATGCATGTTTATGGCATCATAACTTATAACTAAGCTTTAAATGCTTCCCCTAAAGATATGTTTATAATTTAGTCATGCAATAGAGCTTCTTAATGACTCAGAGCATAAAGTTTATTAAAATCAACCTTTTATGCATAAATCATTCTTAAGTTATGCTTCATAACAACATTTCACAAATCAATTTAACATATTATCATTAAGCACTAAATCATCAAATGCATGGACATTTAAGCTTATAGTTGCTCAAAATGTAAAACATGAATTTTCATTAAACCCATTTTGCATTAAAAATAATTTTTTTAAACATGAATAACCAATACACATATCAAAATTTTAAAGTTTAGAGGCTACCCATAACACTTCTTTATGTGTCTAGAGCATCCATTTGTATTGCGTTGCTCCTTATTGCTCTAACACACCTACAAGAGACATTCACTTGGTTTTTGGTACCCAAATTGCTTTAAGTCCTTAAAGGTTAGTCTCAAAGCCTCCTATTGCTTTAAGAACCGATACTTGCCTAACTTTAAATTGTGTCCTTTTTTTTATAAGACAAGTATGCAAACTATGACCATGAAAACTACAATTTGAGCACTTGGTTATAGTAACTTGAAAATATTTGCCTAAAATGATTTTCTTTTCATGTTCCAAGCTTTCAATTTTTCTTTTCAAATTAAGATTGGGTTTCTCTAAAATATTAATTCTGAGCTTGGAGTCATTAAAATCATTTTTTAAATCATTGTTTTCATTCTCTAAAACAAGTTTTGATTTCAATAGCAAATCATTTTCAACTTTTAATTTTGAAATCATTTTCTTGTGTTTAAAATTTATTTCCTCAAACTCAACTACAAGATCATCAAATACATCTTGTAACTCATTACATGTATAGGAATTTAAATTTGGAGAATTAGAGGGTTACCTTAGGCTTATCAAGAGCCATGAAAATAAAGGTTTTAAATTTGGTCTTGCTTGGAGTCATCATCATCGAAAGAGTACTATCACTCTAAGTTGATACAAATTCTTTTTTCTTCTTCTTTGTCAATAATGAGCAATCAGGTTTGACATGGCCTGATTCGTTGCAATTGTGGCATACTATGTTGTTAACCTGTTTGGATTGAGATGATTTGCCCTTATCTATCTTCGTAAATTTCTTGAATCTCTCGCCAAATATAATCATCTCCATATCTTACCATCCTCATCATCATCTTCCTCTTCCTTACTCATGGAAGCCTTCAATACAACTCTAACTTTTCTTGGTTGCTCTTTTCTATGATTTATTTTCATTTCGTATGTAAGGAATGATCTGATAAGCTCAACTACGGCAAGGAGATTAAGGTTTTTTAACTTCTTAATTGTGATCACTTTAGCTTCCTATGACTTAAAGAGGTTATTCAACATTTTCTTGACCATCTTCTTATTGGGATACACCTTTCCAAGACACTTCAATCTAATTACTATGTCCATGAATCTATCAGACATCTCCTTGATGCTCTCCTTCGGTTTCATCTTGAACATCTCAAATCAAGGGTGGCATGTTTATCTTCGACTCCTTAACTTAATTAGTCCCTTCATGTGTGATAACCAACTTGTCCTATATCTCTTTGGCATTATCACACAAAGACACCCTATTATACTCATTCAGGCCTAATGCACAAAAAAGTGTGTGCATGGCCTTGGCCTTGAGTTGAGCTATCTTAGTGTTTTTCTTATCCCATTTCCATTCTTCTTTAGGAACTTTAAGTTCATCTATCATCTTTGTTGGGACGAGTGGGCCATTTATAATTATCTTCTAAACTTGATAATCATTTGCTTGGATAAATAGCCTCATCCTTGGCATAATCTTCACCATTGAAGAAAAAAAGCCTCACAATTAAATGTCCTTCTTGGCCCATATTAAAAATATCACTACTAGCCATTCGCTTAGTTGTTTGTAGATCTTTGCTAAAGGATGTTAAGCCCTTGAGAATAAGACACAAGTTCTGATTCTAATTTTTAGACCTTTTAGCAGTGAATGAAATCAAAAGAGGGTGAATTGATTTCTCAAAACTTTGGTAAATTAAAACTTTAATAAATAAAATTAAGAAATCTAAACAATAAACTTTAGAGTACAAGTTAGTGAATAAAAATAAATAATCAAAGAAAAGGGAAAGAAGAAGCAACTTAATGATTTAGAGAGGTTCTGCCTCAATTGCTTATGTCTTCTAGCTTGGCCTCACTTGCCTTAGATTTCCATAATTCACTAACTTAAACCATCTACCTTTCAAGGATAAGGTATAACCTTTAGAATGTCTATCTTTTAAGGCTAATATACCTCTACCCTCTATCTTTTGTGGCTAAGATAGAACCCTCTTTCACTACTTTTGAAGGCTAAGTAAGAACCTCCCTTTTTTACAAGGATTTGAGTGTAAACAAATAAAACCTCTAAAAGTTAGGTATTTACAAGAGTTTTAGCTTAAGGAAAATATGTATCCAAAGATACAAAATGAAGAATACAAAGATAAGAAGATTTAATCTATACAAAGATGAACTACTTAACAAAAATGATGGAAAAGATAAAAGATATGACTCTAAGTAAAATCTCTTGGTTCTTCTTCTTTTTGTTGCAGGTGTTGGAGAGGCTTATTGATAGCCTTGATCATGGTTATAGCAGTTGGGGATATTTGGTGAAGGAATATAGCTGTTAGAGCCTTTAAAATGTCATTTCCCATTGTTCTCCATGCCTCTGTATCAATACATTATGTTTAAAGATCCAAAATATGACCGTTGAATGGTCTTGTATTAATACAAAATAATCTGTCTCGATACATGAACAACGATTTCTTCATTTTAAGGTTATTTAGCTACTACCAAATATTGTATCAATATATACACATAATGTATCGATACATTCATATGAAATTCATTTTTAAGAGGTTTTTCATGACTTTAAAACATGTAAAACTTATCTAAAAAAAGTTTTATATAAAAGTATGTATTAAGAACATATTTTTGAGTGCTTGTAGTAGTTAAAACATATTTTAGTATTTTTCAAAGTGTTTACAAAATAGTTCATGGAAAAATACTAATCTTGAAAATATTTAAACACAAACTAATTAAGCTTAAGTTTTAGTTATATTCGAACTGAGATTAATTCAAAGCTAATATAGCTAATAAAAGTCTTGTTTCCTTAACCTCGATTCTTCTAACTCAAGAATTAATTACTAACTTTCTTTATCTGCCTTTATTTTTACCCTAAAATCGATTCTTTTATTTCTCAATTCAAAACCCTTAAATTTTTCCCATAAAAGCAATTTAGACTTTGCCTTTTTCTTTTCTTATAAATCGTAACAAAATAATAAACAAAAAAATTTTCAAAATTTCACCATTAAAAATAAAAAACCTCATGAAAATTCAAAAAAATGGTTACGTTATTAAAAGGGCATGTTATTAAAAAAGGCCACATCATAAAGATAATAGTATCAAGTTAACAGTATTAATGATTTGATTCAATTATAATATTTTAAAAATATAGGGACCTAATTCTAACAAATTGTTATACCAAGACTAAAATCCAAATTTGACTAAAGTACAAGGACCAAAATCACGATTTAACCGAAAATAATGTGAAAATTTTCAATTAAAAATTCTATATGTATAAAGATTTAATTAAAAATTCTATACATGAAAGTTTAATTAAAAATTCTAGTTTAAAATTTTACATATAAAAAAATCTAATTTAGGAATTCTACATGTGAAAGGTTAAATTGGAAATTTTATTTGGAAAAAGTTGAGTTAAAAATTCTATATGGTGTCAAGTGAAAATTTATCCAAAGTATGTGGCCGTATTTTGACATTTCCAACCAATTTGAATTAAAGTTGACTTTTCCTTATTCTGCTTGATTTGACTTGTTTTTAGTCTTTTGATCAATTTTGACTTAATTAAATTAGGCTTGATTCATTGGGCCGAGTTTGATCAAGTTTTACCATGTTTGACCCGAGTTGATCAAGTTTGACCATGATCTTTTAAGTTTTCTTTCTAATTTGTAACCTATTGAGACTTTAGGGATTTTAGGGGAGTTTCAAGCTAAGAAGTGCAAGACTTAGAGAAATAAGACAAAAGTGTTCAGGCACAGTTTACTCTAAAAGGCCTGACAAAATTTGCTATCTACAAGTTGAAAGATCTTATCCTAGGCATCTAGCGTCTGCTGTTCAGATTTGGCAAATCTATTTAACAATAAAAATTTTATTAAAACCAAAAAGTCAAAATAACGTAGCAAAACATACCAAAAAGCATCAACGAATCATCTTATAAACCTTTAATTGATCCAATCAAGCAAGAAGGAAACATAATCTAAAAATCATACCTCAACCGGTAGAAAGAAATTGTAATGGATATTAAACAATCTTTGCTTTGTTCTTGTACACCAAACCCAATTGTCGTAAACCAAATCTATACATTTGTCTAGCTTTAATACTGATCCATACAGATAACTTGAAAATCTTTCAAAAAAGAGACTTCTCTATGCCAACATATATGCTAGAAAATTAGGTTTCAAAAACCTTCCCTAAACGATCTTTCTATGCACCAAAATCAAGGAAATTCGAGAAAAAATGATTTCTCTCCAAAATTCAAAATGAAAGTGGCTCATAAAACAAAGATGCCACAAATTCTTCAATAGGAAGATGAAACGATGCCTCAAGGTTTCTCACCTAGATTAGGGATGGTATATGTAGGGTTTAAATACCTAAGGTTCGAGTCTTTTCAAGCTTTTACTTATTTGCACTTTGGCCCTTCATTTTTGAACAATTCAAAAAACCTAATTTTGATTTAAAATTACTAAAACAACCCCAAAAACCTCAGTTTTAACCTAAAAGATCGAACTAATCTTAAAGCTACTTTTTAAATCCCAAAAGACAAAAGACAAGATTAGGTTTCAAAAACCTTCCCTAAACGATCTTTCTATGCACCAAAATCAAGGAAATTAGAGAAAAAATGATTTCTCTCCAAAATTCAAAATGAAAGTGGCGCATAAAACAAAGATGCCACAAATTCTTCAATAGGAAGATGAAATGATGCCTCAAGGTTTCTCACCTATGTAAGGGATGGTATATGTAGGGTTTAAATACCTAAGGTTTGAGTGTTTACAAGCTTTTACTTATTTGCGCTTTGGCCCTTCATTTTTGAACAATTCAAAAAACCTAATTTTGCTTTAAAATTATTAAAATAGCCCCCAAAACCTCGGTTTTAACCTAAAAGATCGAAATAATCTTAAAGCTACTTTTTAAATCCTAAAAGACAAAATTACACCTAGAAATTCACCTTAGCCAAACCTATAGCTAACCCTAGCTAAGTTCCACAAACCGTAATTTTACCCTAGAATTTTAATTTTGTCTTCAAATAAAAATAAAAGAAAACAAACTTGACTTATTTCAACCCAAAATCCCAAATCTAACTTTAAAAATTCACTAATCTCAAATCTTATGGTTGAAAACTATTAGTCAATCTTAACCAACATTTAATTTGAATTTAAATGACACACACAAAAAAAACCAAAGATTTGGCTTCTACAAGATCAAAGATTCTAGCTCAAGCCATCACCTAAATTTGGAAGTTTAAGATTATCAACCTCAAAATCCTTTTTTAACAAAAAAACACAGGTAAGATAAAAGCCAACATGAAAACAACATCAACAAGAAGAACGTATACAAATAAATATGGCAATAATAAGAACAATAATTTTTAAACATCAAGAACAAATATATTTAAACACAATGAAAACAAGAACATGTGTATTTAAACATAACAAAAATATAAACAACTAATATTAAAACATTATAACAACGAGAACAAATATATTTAAACATAATAACAACAAAAACAATAATATTTAAAAATAATAATAGTGGGAGCAAAATATTTAAATAAACAACATATATATTTAATCATAGTAACACAACATATAAATTAGCTCAAAGTTGGCTTCTAAAAGGTTTGAAAATCTTAGCTCTAACTAACCACCTAAACTTGAATGTTTAGGATCCTCAAGCTCAAGATTAAGATGAAAATAATAATAATGATTAACATGAAAACAAAAAACAAAAAGTAAATGGAAGAAAGACAAGAACAAAATTTAAATATGATAATAAGAACAAAATAAAAAGGAACTAACTCAAAGTTTGGCTTCTAAAAGATCAAAAGATCTTAGCTCAAACTAATCACGCAGGCTTGAAGCTTCGGTTCATAAAGCTCAACACATTATGTTAACAAGAAAAAAATGAAAATAACAAAACAACAAGAACAACAACATATTAAGAATAGCTTAGAGAAGAAAATGAAACCAACCAAAAATATGTTATTCAATAAAATAAAATGAAAAAGAAAGCCATGAAGAAAACTAAATATAAAAATAAACGACCTTTGACAAGATTAAAAAGTAAACTCTATTTTTATTTTTTCTCTTCTCTATTTTCTTTCTTTCTTTTTTTTTTTTTTTATTATGCAAGAAGCAACTCCAAATATGCTTGCTTATTTCCCCTTCACCCCTAAAAAAAACATGAATTTTGGCTTTGCATGGTGCCTTCGTACATAGGATTGGCCACTCAACACCTACCTCAAAATATGCAATCTAATTGGCCATTTTTCCAACAATTTTGGAGCCAAATGATTCCCATAGGCTCTTGTTTCCCATGCATGCTTAAGTGGGCCAAAACTTCCAAAAATCATCTTTTTAATCTTAAGCATAGCGAAAAATTCTATCTTAAATCCCATTCGTTCCCTTAGTGTTTGTAAAGTTAAAATTCATTTTTATTGGCTCCCAAAACGTTTGAAATTTCCTCCTTAGTTCTCATTGGTTCCCAACATGTTTGAATAGTTTTGAGTAATTTCTACTGGTTGGAAAGGTCTAATAAAATAATCTTAATAGTTAAAATCAAAAGTTTAATTAAAAATCCTATCAAAAAAGTGTCATGCAAATCCTATTAATTCTAGTTAAACTAAAAGGTCTAAAAAATCATATTAGTAAAAGGACTAATTGAATCCTATTAATCCCGATTAAAGTAAAAAATCTAATTGAAAAAATCATATTAGTAAAAAGTCTAGCTGAAATCCTGCTAGTTTCAAAAAAGTAAAAAGTCTAAAAGAAATCATATTAGTGAAAAGGTCTAACTGAAATCCTATTAATTGCAATTAAAGTTAAAAGTCTAATTTAATAAACACACATATGATATTAATTATGATTTAAAAGTCCTATGTTACTGGTATTTGAGCCTGCTTTAACTTTTCAAAGCAATTTTGATTAATTTTGACTTTTTCTAGTTGTGATCGACTTTGACCAATTCGTGCTAGTTTTGACAATTTGATCAATTTGACCCGACCTTGGCAATCTTATCTAGTGGGCTTTTCTAATGATTTAGAGCGAATTACGGCTATAACATTCTTGGGAGGACTTTGAAAAAACTTGAAATCAAGAAAAATTAATCTTATGGTCCAAACAAAATTAAGTGTTTATGTATTTTATTCTTGTTAAAAAAGCTTATTATCTTTTACATAAATTGTTATAGTGGCATAATATATATATATATATATATATATATATGTATTGAAAAGTGGTTACTATCACATTTTACAGTTGTAAAAAGTTTATGTTATTCATAATAAAAATAAATAATTGTAACAACATTTAATATTTACCACCTATGATAAAAGTTGTCAAAAAAATACTTTTTAACAAAATATGTGAACATAATTAAAGTTGTAATATTATTTTATATTTTGTTATCTTAATAAATTATGTCACTAAGTAAAAAATTTATGTAAATATAACAAATTTGGTATTATCAATTTCTTTTAGCTAAAAAATTTTATTTAACTTCAAAAATAATTTATGTAAAACTTAATAAAAGTTGTTATTATCATATTTTTATCTTCTGTGAAAAAATTATGTTGCTTACAATAAAAACGAAAAATTGCAACAACATTTAATATTTACATCCTATAATAAAATTTGCAAAAAAAAAAAAAAAGAAAATGTCTTTTAAGAAAACCATATACATAACAAAAGTTGTAATATTATTTTGTATAGCTTACGGTAATATATTATTTAACTATGTAAAAACTTTATACAATTATAATATTATTATAATTTTTTCTAAAAAATGGTTACCCGTTATAAATCGATAACCAAAATATTGATGTGGCATGAACATAATCATGCCACATTGAAAACTTACGAGAAACTCATCGTTGAATGGCAGGGCAGCCAAATCAAGGGCTTAGAAAAATAATAAAAAAAAGGGTTACAATTATTTATTACTAAAATGTTCACTCGGCTTCCCCATATATTTTAATATTTTATATAAAAAATATATAATAATAGTATTAATAATTTATAGTTTATTATTTTATAATATTTTTATGATATTTTTCTTCGTTTGCTGTAATATGATTAAATTTTTTATAAATAATTTTTTTAAAATATATTTATTTTTTTATGTCTTAATATATCATAATATAAATTTTATGAAATAATAAAAATAGATAAATTTGTCAAAATTTATAAAAAGATAAATTTTAACATGTCAAATTTTATATAAAATATATAATATTTTGAATACGATTATAACAATGAAAAACCAACATGAACACGACACGATGACAAATGATATAAAATTGAAAGTTATTTGGATATTATCAATTAAATTTGACAATTTCAAATATAATATAACTTTACAATATAATACAAAAAATAACAAAAACATGACACATATAAACAAATGTATAAAAATCTATGTAAAACAAATATAAATATATAATACATTGAATCAATTATGAAATGAAAAATAATACGAACATGACAACTCGTGACACAAAATTGAGATATGTTGAATACTGTCAATTAGACTAGATAAATTTGAATACCAAATAATTATATGACATGAACACAATTTAAAAAATTAAAATACGATATAAATACATAAACGTATTAAATTTACGTATAATGAATAAAGTTGTCAAAATTTATATAAATATAAAATATTTTGAATCTAATATGAAATAAAAAATACATAAACATGATATAAATCCACAAAAAATTATTTTTAAAAAAAGGGAAATGGTTGCCGCTTGGCAATCAAATTACTTTAATTTATTTTTTATAGATTTCTTGTTATATATTTACATGCTTCGAATTTAATAGAAAGGCAATTAAACAAAAAAAAAAAAAAAAAAAAGGTAGCAGTAATTTATTTGCCATATATGTATTGAAGTTGTAAGGCAGAACTGAACGCCGGTTTGCAAGATTTCAGTGATAACCAAGCGGAGCAGGAGCTTCCCTAAGCTGGCGTCCCTGATAATGTATATCCTGCCACAACAATTTCCTTCGTATTTAGAAATTAGGGGGAAAATTAAAAAAGAAAAAAGTGGAATTTAGAATGATAAATGGTGATCACATTGATGAAAAACACAAGCAGATGTAGGCCTAGTAAATTAATAAATAATCTTAATTACCGATGCAAAGTGGTTAACATCACGGTGATGCGCCTCATCTGCCCTGACAACCATAACAACATCTCGCAGAGTGGAGTCAGGGGGCAAGCGCCAATAATCAATGGCGATGGCTGGGGCAGGGACGTTCTCGATGTTACCATTATCTAACTCCTTGAGGAACTCACTGTAAGAGTGTATTGCTTCCTCCTCGAGGTATCCCACCACTCGATGGGCAAATTTGGGTGAAATCATATAGCCCAGGAAGTAAGCATTGAAGAAAACACCTTGGACAGCAAATACAAGCGCTCGATCATACCATTTAGGCTTGGACACCTCCATAAATGTCATCAAGTGCATACGCTCGTTCTCAGCCTCTTCCAACAGTGCTTTGATCCAACCTCCACTGTGTTCAAATGTCCTCAAAGATTTGCAGTGCAGCAGCATTCCTCCCACCATCCCAGGCACCGCTGCCACCGTCTCTAGCATCATTGCTCGGCAACCATACCTCCGCTGTGACATAACATATCATGCCAGCCAATCATATATAAACCATTAATAAACTGGCCTTGGAAACTGAAGATAGAACGGCAGTAAAAGGAAGCAATGTTCATTTATTAATGACGTTTGCACGTATATTGTCAGCTTTTTTTTTTTCTTTTTTGTAATTGCCGGAGTCATTAACATATTTGAGTAGTGTATTTGTTTGTTATCTTTTATCAAGCGATGTAAAATAATTTAGAAACTTGTAATTCATAAATAGTGATTTAACTATCAAAAGAAACGACAGATCAGCCAGAAATGTACCTGAAAGAACAAATCCGTGGGCCATCTAAGAGCTTTGACAGTCCAATAAGCCATTTTGTCCATCAAAGTCACTGGCGCATGATGCTTCTTCAGATCAATTGACAAGTCTGCCTTGTATGCCTCCCACGGCTGAGAAAAAAAAAGCGCACACAGGACTGCCAGGTGAAAAGGTTGTACAAAAAAAGATCAATATTTCAAACAAGTTATCGAATGGACAAGTTTTTTACCCTAAAGCAGGTCCACTTCCATTCGGCGCCATCCTCTTTGGTCACCTTACTAGGCTCCAAGCCCCAATAACTGACGATGCCTTTCTCATCCTTGGCGGGGCCGCCACCTACTGCTTGCTTCTCCTCCTGTTCCTTGTTACCGAAGGCCAAAGTGCTCCTGCAACGCGCGCCAACAGCTGGAGCCTTCATCCAGTCACTAATGATCTCGTTTGAAAGCGACCACGTTGCTGCTGTGGAGAAGTATCGTGGGCCGACCACTTTAAACATGGAGCTGGCTAACCTGGTGCCGCCACGACTCATCATCATCCTCAAGACTTCAGGGTTTAATAAAACAGGGTATCTTCTCTTCCTTCTCAAGGTTTCCTTCGAAGTTTTTATGCTAGTTTTATTTATTTACTTGTAGGGTTTAAGGAAGGTTTTATATATATATATATATATATATTTATATATATAATATATTATATAAATATATATATTATATAGTAATTGAGGAGGAGGGTTTAGTAAAATTAAGCATAAGTTAGGTACATGCATTTGGCCGATTGGGCAGGGCAGGGCGGCTGGACTTTGAAGAATATTCGGGATCAGATCAAATTGTTGGAATGGCGACGATGTTTTTATTATTAAATAAAATTAATAAAAGCGTTTAGCGTTGCTTGGGGACCAAGTCCATTAAGGGAGTTACGTTTGTTGCGTGGGCATCAAGGGTTTGATATTTCCAGATGGACCTCACTACGAAATCACCAACAAACAACAGCCACAAATTCTTAGAAGGGAAGGGGCAACTTGAAATAAAAAAAAAAAATTACAACCAAGAAGTAATGAAGTCTATAAATTTCATTTGGGTAATTTTTTATTAGGCATAACTATTACTTTATGTAATGATTTATTTATTAATTATATAATTGTTAGTAATTATTAAATGTAATAAAAATTCATTAACAAAGAAAAATGCCCGTCTAGAAAAATGGTGCAACTTGCTATTTTCAAAATTTATCTTTGATTGCCAATTTAAATGTAAAAAAAAAAAGAAAAAAAAAAGCTCCCTTCTAAGTAAAATGTTTTCCCTTCAATAAAATCAAACGTTACAAAGGGTCAAGGGGACTTATATATTGATAATTTAATATTTAGATGTGATTAAGGTTTTTTAAAACATAAATAATAATATATTTATATATTTTAAATTTTAATAATTCATAAGTTTAAATGTGCTATAAGATACATTGCATAAAATAGAATAATCAATTGATAAAATTAATTAAAATATATAAGCGAGTCATACGTAAGTTGAACATATACAAACATAATTATACAATACTTCATCTTATATCATGTTTGCAGATCGTGTTAACAATTATCGAGTTAAACTTAAATCAATTTATATTTATATTTATATTTATATTTTTTTGATTTGTTAAAATATAATAATAAATTATATTAAGTAATGCTCCTATCTAAAAAAATGTAATTATCTTAATTATAAAATTATTATATGATAATTTGTGGTTAACACTTAATGTAATTTTTTGGAGTGAGTAATTTTATTTTAATGCAGTAAATTATACTTAATTTTTATATTTATTTCCACACAACAATGTAAAACAAAAATGAATTGCGGATGGACAATTGTGATTCCTTTTAGGAATCACGGACATAAGTTAAGGGTTTTCCTTTCCAAATTTTGAGTTTATGCATTTTCAAAGCTTACTCTTCCTCCTTTTTCCTCATTTTTCTTCTCCTTTATTCTCTTTGAACTTATTCCAACTCGACCAACCTGGAATTCAGGGCCTATCACAAAGTTGTTCATAATTTAAACAAACTAGACAACATTTTTTTTATGGAAGTTCACTAAATTAGCACACAATTAAATCCAATTTTATATTACTAATATTTAAAAGTGTAAATCATCAAAAAAAAACTTACAAGAAAAGCTCTGATACCGTTGAAAGATTTCGTCTCATGCTCAGGCAGAAACAATTAATCAAGACATGAACACAACGAATTAGAAAAAACATAAGGAAACAAATAAGTAGCCAAATCCTCGAGGATCATACATTTTAAATTCTAATGTGATCAAGAAATTATATAGTATGCATATCATTAAAAATCATACCTTAACTCAAAGATGTAGTAATCTTGATTTTCCTATCAATTATGCAATATTGAACATCAAGAAGGAGTCTCAAGATTTTAGGCTAAGTGTTTGGCCTAGTAATCCACCTAAGATGAAGAAGAGAACCTTTTTCAAGGTATAAATAGAGTACTTGCGAAAATCAGTGTTAATGGATTAGGTAACTTCTCTTCATTAAGATGAACCATGGTCAAATGCTTCATAAGCAAAGAGGAAGAAAACTTATCTACCTTTCATAGGGTTTGGTGCACCATCCATAAAGAATATCTTAATTTTCTTTCTTTTCACTCAAAGCCTTTCTCTCCTTAGCGAAACTTTTATTCTTTAGCAATCTATTAAGGGGTAAGGAGGAAGAGAGAAATAAAAAAGACACCAAAACATGCACATCCAAAGTGATGCAAAAGATCAAGAAATAGATAGCTATGTGTTCCTTTATATAAGGTAGCAAGACTTTTGAACTTAGGTTTATAACATAACTTATGTTATTTTCTCTTAAGTTCCTCCACATAATTAAACAATTTAAGTAAGCTTTTATGAATTAAACTATAAAATTAATAATTAGGTTCATTCCATTTAAATCTGTAATGTAAGAAATTCCAAAATTATATAGCACGCATACAATCAAGAATCATATCTTCAACTCAAAGATGTAGTATCTTGAATTTCCTAATAGCTCATGCAATCTTGAACACCAAGAAAGAATCCAAAGACTTTAAGCTACCTAAGTGTTTGGCCTCTAACAGTAATCCACTTAAGATAAAGAAAAGATCTTTCTTCAAGGTAGGAAAGAAGTGCTTACCAAAATCGATAAGAATGGATATGTTTCATAAACTTCTCATTCTTAAGAGGAATCATGATCAAATGCTTCATAAGGGAGGAAAAATACTTTTTTTTACCTTTTATAGGGTTTGGTATGCCAACTGTAATGAATATCTTGATCTTTTTTCTTTTCACTCAAAGCTATTTTCTCTCCTGAGAGAAATTTTTACTTTTTAGCAATCTAGAAAGAAGCAAAAAAAGGAAAAAAATAAAAAAATATGCACATGCAATGTACTGCCAAAGTTCAAAAAACATGGTTGCTATGTGTTCCCTTGTATAGGAGGTAACAAAACTCTGAAATTATGGACTTAAGGGCCATTTAGTTCGAAGAATATTCATTAAGTTGGTAATCTAACATTTCATCATAAGATAGGGGTATTGTTAGGTTTGAAAATATTACTTAATCTTAGTAGTGTTATATTAATAACCTACAATGCCAACATTCAATAATAATAGGGTAATGTCATACCTATCTCTTTCTTAAGTTATCTTACATTTTGGGTGGAATACAAAATTTTTGCGACATTTGTCCCCCAATTTTAATTTTTGGGTATCTTTTGCCTTTAGTAAGTTGTAAAATTACAACTTATACCAACATATGAAAATGAAATCTATCAACAAAATATTTCACCTTTTTTCTACTCTCTTCTGCTACCTTTCAAAAGTGAAGAAGTTGCTAATAGTTCCCATTTATGCAATCTCTCCATAACATTTTTTCCTCTTGATTCTAGGTACAAGTTCTTTTCCACTCAAGTCTTTTTATTGTTTTTGGTGCAAAAATATTTTTTACTTGTATGGTTATTTTGAATTTGGGAATTAAGGTTTGTAGCAATATCTTTTAATTTTTCTAAAAAATCTTTTGATTTTTCTAAGTACTTTTTTTAATTTTTCTTAGCAATGTCTTTCGATTTGCTGGTTGTATATGTCTCTTGGGTGATTAAATTATTGGCTTTGAGTTTCCGTGACTATCTAAACAATCATCTTTTTTCTTTGGAAAAAAGTTTCAATGATTTTTTTAGAGATTGTATATCCTCTTGTTCATATGGTTGTTAATATATGTATATTTTATTTTTGTAATCAAATAAAATGAAAAAAAAATCTTGTTTACTGCCTGATCGATCCCCTGAAGTGCCTATCACCTAGCTCTACAAAAGCTTCTATTTTCCCTACTTCAAGTGGCACTGCATCACTATAAGTTGGCATTGCAGCATTCTACTCTTTTTTGGCCGTAAAGTGTTGCAAGTTGGCATTGCAATGCCATATATTCTATTTCCACTTTTTTAAATATTATAGCAAGTTGCTATCTCTTCATATATGCTATCGTTTGCTTGGAACATGATGCCACAACTTTGCTAATACGGTCATTGTTTTCCTTCCTCGAAAAAGAAGGTTAGAAGTTATTGTTTACCTTTGTATAGTTAGTTACAACTAGACCTGCTCAAGGGCCGAGCTACCCGCCCGAGCCCGAAAGTCCGCCCGAAATTTGGGAGGGTTTGGACAAACATAATAGGCCCGAAAAATAGGCCTGGACAAAAAAAATAGGCCCGATTAAAAAATGGGCCGGGCCTTGGGTTTGACTTTCAAAGCCCGAGCCCGGCCCGGCCCGA
>JBBYHM010000010.1:10236727-10259569 GCA_038381775.1 Adansonia rubrostipa | reverse complement strand
ACTTAATAAAAGAAAATTATTAAATTAATAAAAATTAAATTTAAAAAATATATTTTTAAAAAATAAATTATAAAAAACAATATAATATGGGTGGGCCTAAACGGGCTTGGACTATCTATTTACAAATATGGGCGGGCTTGGGCAAATTTCGAGGCCCATATTTCGGGCCGGGTCGGGCTTGGGCAAGCATATTTAATATTAATACTATATTCAAGCCCGGTCCGAATCCGGCCAGGCCCGGCCCACGAGCAGGTCTAGTTACAACAATAAATTCATCAGATTTTATATAATTTGGATTTTAGTGTTTATGAAATATATGTGGTGGTTTAATTGTACTCTTATTGCTTTTTTTATTATCATGGACTTACTGCATTTTACTTTATTTAATAGCTTCAATTGTGGTATGATTGAGGTTCCATGGCTTTAATATTATGAATTGTCTATCTTTCCATTGTTGACATCTACCACTATTTCTGAAAGTTTTCACTTAACTTTTAATGATGAATTTGGTATTTCAAGCATGCCAATATTAGGAACTGTATAGTTTTTGCTAGGTATGATTTCTAGGTTATTAGTAAGTATCAAATGATTGATTATCCTTCACTTTTCTTTAGCTTAATCAACCTTTTTGGAATAGTTTTTTCATGCATCAATTTTATTGTGATTACTAACAAATTATTTATTTCAATCTAATATTCTAGGCTTTGATGGTTATAATGACCATAACTCATTTAACAATAATAAAAAAGATATGATTAGGTTACAATTCTAATTCTACAACTAGAGATAATGGAAACTATGTTCTAAACCTAGGCAAGGGCCAGGTAACCCGCCTAGCCCAATAGGCCTAGCCTAATTTGGCTCGAGCCCCAAGTTTCTTATTTCGGGTCAACCTAACTTGGATCTATAATTTTTAATTAAAATAATATATTTATATTTAAATTTAATTATAAAATGTTAATATAAAAATATTTTTAATGAGGTAAATAGTAATTCAACCCTAAATGGATAAGCCAAGCAAGGTCAAATTATGGTTTAGGCCTAGGATTTAAAAATTTTCAGACTGCGATTGGCCCATGCCCAAATTTAATATGTTCCAACTACTATCGTTTGTTACTATTTTATTGGTTGTTAGGAAATATAGAAATAGAGTGAAAATATCCTTTGGTCAAGAAACACTACATATACATAATATTAGGACTATTAACTTACGTAAGATGCTATTTGAAAGTGATAGATAAAGCATAGATAATTATAGAATAGATATGAGATCTTTTGTAAAATCCTGTCATTTGATAAACAGTCAATGGGTGCTTAAAAGAAAATGGAAATATGAGTATAGAAGAAATGTTACTAGTTTCCTTCACATTATATCACACCATACCAAGAATAGAACGCTTAAACATCAAATAGTCAAATCTGATGAGATAGTTAGTATGCAGTTTCATGCAATATTAAACTCGATTAAAAAGCTTCACTTAATACTTCTTAGAAAACCAAAATCGATACTAGAGAATTCAATAAATAATAGATGGAAAAGGTTTAATTTTTTTTTTACTTTTTTCTAATAAAAAGTTAAAATTTAATAATATATATAAGGTAAAAAAATAATTTTTGTCATTAGTTATCACTATTTAATAATTATTATTCAAATAGTAAATGATTAAAATATTTTAAATGTTTACTATTGCGATTAGTATATGATACAGTGGCAATGGATACTTTTTAACTGCACAAGCAGATTAAAAGTTTGCCATGTGTCACTTTTATTTTTAATTAGTTTTTCTATTATATTTAAGGATATGTGTTACTATGTTAATATTGCTTGCTGAATTTAAAAACTTTATTGACATTAGATAAGATAATTTTCTTTATTATTATTAAGTAATTTTTAATCATAATTTATTTTAATTTTATAGTATCTAGGATAATGGCAGTAGAAAATTTTTAATTGCACAAGCAAGTTAAAGTTTGTCATTTGTCATTTTTATTTTTGATTAGTTTTTCTATAATATTTAAGGGTAAGTGTTATCATATTAGCACTATTTGTGGAGTTCATAAACTCTATCGGCATTAGATAAGATAGTTTTCCTTACTATTATCAAGTAATTCTTAATCATTATTTTTTAAAATTTTTATTTTTAAGTTGATATTAGATAATTAGAACAAATAATTAAGTAATAACTAATAGTAGTAATTATCTTTTTTTCATTTTCTTATCGCTCGTAAATTTTAGTCTTATTTTTCTTCAAATATAACCATTTCTGCATTTTGATTAAATTATTAATTTGTACAACTATTTTTATATGTTCACATATCACAATATATTTTTTTGTTTGAATATTAAATTTTATCGAATCAATTGCCTTAAATATAAATATTATAATATATCAGATTTTAACAATTGATTTTATATAAAAAATTAATTTTATATCCTTTTTTGTACTAAAAAATAATTGATATTAATATAAAATATCATATTATACAAAAGCTTTACTTACAAATAATAATAATTTATTTTTGAATTTAAACATTAAAAATGATTATTCATAACATCAAATAAAAATAACATAAAACCAATATAAACCAAAAAAGTCCAAAATGACTTCAACTCGATATGATCTGAATCCGAAAAAACTCAACAAAAAAATCCTAACTTCATTATGATTTGAACCAATAGCCAAATCTTAAGTCGCTCGAATCTACCTCATTATCACCTCTAATTACGAAAGTTATCAAATAATACATGAAGCAATGGCAGATTGTAATAGGAGCCAGAAGGGGCCAAGGTCCCTTAAAGATTTTGAAGTTTTCTTCAGTATATATGTTAGATTTAAATGGTTTTCTTTTTATAAAAACATTAACATTGTTAATTTTGTTTATTTATGTGATTTCTTTATTTAATTTTATGTATTGTAATTTAAGGTAGTTAAAATCACATCATTATTTGTCTATTTATTGTACTAACTAATCATAACTCGTAAAATCATTAAAATTAAATTGTTTGTCATGGAGGTTAAATCACATTTATATAAATTTAACAAAATCTAAATTGACTTTCTAACTTCTTCAACAAGCCTTTAAGTCTTTAACTAAGTATTAAACATTGTTTCTCTTATATATGTATATATATATATATATAGCTAAGTTGTCTAGAATTTTTTATTTTTTATAATTTTTCACTTTTTATTTTATATTACATTTTGTTCTATTATCATAAAAATTTTTGTGAACACAAAAGTAAGATTAAAAGTAACTTAACTTCTAAACTTAAACTTTTAACTTTATTGTTTTAATGAAATATTTTATTTTTCTTGTTTTGATGAAAAACATATTTTTTATCAATGGATATATTTATATTTGTCGCCATGCACCGCTTTTTTCTTTTTCTCTCCAAACAACTTGAAGCGAGTGCATGACTTAAAAGATATATGGTGGTATGGTTGAGCCATTGAGTTATCCCCTGCTCAGGATTTGGATTAGGCATGATAGTGTGAGAGGGGAGAGAGACTGTTAGATGAATCGCTTATCCAAGTAGTCTTGGAAAGTTACTATAAAGTAACCATAAATTTAGAGCTATCATCAACCATTTTGGGCTAGGGATGATCGGATGCCTATTGAAAACAATATCCCAAGTTATGAAACTCGAAACATTAATTTACAAGTCTACATGGTCCAGAGATTCGATGGTTGGGTTCGCGAGTTGGTAATGTGTGGGGAATAATTAGCACCCCCACGATGTTCGAAATTGATACCCGCTAACTATATCTCGCTTCAGTTTTAGCTTAATTAGTTCCCTTTGGCCATTATTTAGATATAATCTCCTTTAATGCATGAATTTTTTTTTTTTTTGGCAAATGTAAATCTAGGTTTAGAAAGATAGTCTGATGTCACCCATGCACTGTACAGGTATGAGGAGCATAGGGATTTTTTATGAAAATGATTTCTAGATTAAATTTTAATATTTTGAATATTTCATATTAGGCACTGGAGAGATAGTAACACAGAACATTGTTTTGTAAAATTTATTTTGAAACAAATTTTAAATATGAACACATGATTGTCACGATAAAAAGGAAATATGTTAGTAAGATAAAAAAGAATATAATAATATCATAAACAAAAAATCATAAGAAAGAGAATGTAAAAAGAAAAGATGATCGGAATGTATTTCATAATAGTCTTTGATTATTAAAGAATAACCGAGATGACAATTTAAAGGCGGGTTTGGATTCAGTGGTAACTTGAGGGATGAAAAAAGGTTTTAAACAAAATAATCTGGTGCATCTGAAAGAGAGAAAATTTTTGGATATTTAAAGGTAAAAGCGAGGTTGGAGTATCCTCTCAAAGATGAGGGGTTGGAGTATCCCCAAAGATAAAGTTATGAAAATAATTAGTAATCTCGAATATATCTAAGAGAGAAAAATCAAGTTTTCAGTGGAAAACAAGGTTAGAAGCATCCCCTTGCAGTGGTGGGGTTAGAGCATCCCCAAGAATGAAAATCTTTGATGATAGTAGAAAAATAAGGTTAGAGCATCCCCCCAAAATAGTAGGGTTAGACTATCACCAAAGATGAAAATTCTTGACATTTTTAAAAGAAAAAGATTTTTGAAAAAAGGTATTTTTAAAACTAGGGATCGAAAATTTGAATAAAATATATTTTTGTCTTAAGCCTAGATCTGAGCCTCGAGCACTTATACTGTAGGGAGCTAATCGGATTATTTCAAGACATTTAACAACGCTATAAAGGCGTTCTAGAGATGCGGCTAAAAACAGGGGACAACATTGTGCCCTTTCCCTTGCCAAATTTATTTCGGGTTTATTCGAAGGCTCTAGGGGGTAAATGAGATATTATTGGAAAGGTAGCTCGATGAGGATTAATACAAAAATATTTTAAAAATCCTAAAAACTCACTTTCTAGGCAGAATTAATTTTTTAGTGTTAGGCCAGTTTCGGCATTGGCAGCATGTACAAGAGAAAGGGCATAATGGATTTTGAAAAATCATTTCAGGCTTATCTAGAATCATTAAATCATAAACAATACCTCTTTGGAGAGGAATTTTATAAACTTTTTAGGAAAAATATTTAAATAATATAGACAAATCATCTGATTAGCTAAAATGGCCCAAACAAAATATAGCACGCTGGTTCTAAGGGTTCAAAATGGCAAAGGTTTAAAAAATAATAACTCCCTCATCTGAAAAGATTTGGGGGCAAATGAGACACCTTAGGAAGGTATTTCTATGCACTTTAAGGGAAAAATATCAAAAAAATCTAGAAAAATCATTTGTGGTTCAAAAATATTTTTTTAAATTTAAACTATAGTGCTGCCAAAGCAAAAAAAGGGACTATTCAACTTTCCGGGTTTTTTAGGGATCAAATTTGAGTTATGAACTTTTGAACATCCATAACATAGGGGAAAAATGATACAAGCATCATGATTTCATTCCACAATCCTAAAGTAGTTTGGGATGATGAAACAACTCCTTGGCCATGTCACTATCAAGATCAAGGTATAATATGTTTTTTATCAACTAAAAGGGGCATCTTTGTTGAAAAACAACATCTTTAGACTCATTTTACCATAAATCCAGACTTAAAACGTTTAATTTGTCGCTAAATTTTAAAAACCAATTTTGTGAAAACTTAAATCTATGTTATTCTTCATTTCTTGGAGGTAATATGAACTCACCTTAGGGATTTTTAAAAATCTAATTTTTAGCAAAGAAGCAACCATCTTGATAGAGATAACATAAATAAACACATAAAGATAGCATTTTAACATTGAAAGGATGACAAAAAATGCAAGGGGTGACAAATAAGGTGCATAGGAATAATAACTTTATGAATGACATCAAAAATCAAGTTATGGAAGATGACATGAACATATTTAAGCAAACAAAAAGCATGCTGTAATTTTCAAGACAACATTTTTTTGCTATAAGACTCCTTAAAATGCTAGAAAGTGCATGAAATACTCAAAATATATTAGGAAGAACATTCAAGAATGTTTTAAGCATATGATAATAGATGAAATATGATAAAAAAATGCATAAATAAAGGACTGCTTTGACGACAGAATGAAAGAGTAGAAGTTTGGCCTGCCAAGCAACATCAAGGCATAAAAAAGAACATCAAGATCCTAAGACTACTACAACCAAGGCACAATAATGTGTGGGAGTCCTAAGATGGTCATGGCATCATCGAGGGCTCATTAAAATGATGCAGATGATAAAAAATAGAAAATAAATGGAGTAAGGTAAAAAAAACCAAAATGTTAAATTTTCCCCTTTATTTGAAAAAGTGACTTTAAGCTCAATTTCTTCCCTCTTTTGCTATTGTTTAGCAAGAAAAAGATAAAAGGAAGAAGCTTTCTAGTAATACTGTTAATGATGAGGCATTTAAGGCTGAAGGTGTGTGAAAGGCTGAGCTTTTGGAGGTTTTCTAATAATGGTTTGGAGGAACTACAATGTAATAGTGTTTTTTCTAGAGAGTTTTTAGGGCTAAAGGTTGCAAAAGTTTTTTATTTTGAGATTACTGGAGAGTGATCCTTTGCTAAGCCAATTTTTTCTTCTTAAATCCAAGGGTCAACCAATGCTTTTAGGAGAAAAAATAAAGGTGTTTTTTTTATCTTTCATACATGTATTAGGGGACATCTTTAGCTGCTATGCTCAGTTAACCTTTTTCCCATTGGTTCTGCCATACAGAGTAGTAGGGCAAAAAGGCTAAAATAGCCTATAACCAGAGATATGTCTGGCATGCCCTCTTACAACCATATATTTCATAAAAATAACCCTTTTCATTAGCTATTTGGGCTTTAAAAATTTTTTTAAGTCCAATCATGAGCCCATAGCTGAAGCTTAATATGAATTATGATGATATTTTGTGTAAGAAACATGTTTCAATCAGATTTTCAAAGGCTGAAAAATGGCTTAAACTGGGCAAAAATGCCTTCATGTATCGATACAAAACATATTGTATCGATACACAAGGCAATTTTTACCTATGAATATCTATACAATGAAGTGTGTATCGATATCAAGACCAAAAAAATTTTTTCTAGTCTCAAGACTTAAAGCCTTATATCGATACTTCACGGATTTGTATCGATATTGTTGCTTGCGATCGATACATTTGCCAAAAATCACAATTTTAGCTATTACCGAGGCCTATATCAATACAAACATGCTAAGCATCGACACCACACTTTATGAGTTAATACCAAGCCTCTTGTATCGATACTACACAAGAAAATTTGAATTTTTAGTGATGTGAAAGCGTCCTATCAATACTTATGCACTACTATGACTTACAAGTACCTTAGGCCCTTTGAATACCTCACATTGGTCATAAACAGTGGGAAATTGAACCGTGCTCATTTGAATGACTTTGATGCCTTATTTTTACATTTTTTCTTTAATACGACTCATAGGCATTTTAAGCCTTCCTAAAAAAATTTTCGCCTAGCATTGTGTCACCTAATAATGCCTGACAACACAGCACCCAGCAATCATCCCTATTTTTATTTTTATTTTTTTGATTCTATCATCTTTCGATGATACCTTAGGATGCCAAAAATTGGCTCAAACAAAATAAGATGTCTACAATATTATAAAAAATTATTTTCAATTTTAAATAAAATTATTTATTTGATGTACTAGACATAAATTATTTATTTGAGGTGTTATGTTTCTTTATACCTTTTTTTTCAAGAATTGATAAAATTGAAAAATTTAAAAACAAATTTTTTATTGTTAACATATTACTTGTGTAAACTCCATATTTTGTCTAGATCCCTAATTGACTTTTTCCCAATCTTAGAGATTAAGTGGAATTTTCTAGTGTTAAATCTTATCGGATAAGTTATAGATGGTAAAAGGTTCCAATTGAGGTTCTATTTTATTCTAATGAGCTTAGTTTAACATAATAAGGCATCTAAGCTTAATTGCCTAATTTAAAGGATCGATGCCAAATTTCAAAAAACTGAGACTCAAGTCAAGAGAGACTTGTTTTAGAAGTTTAAATCAAAAGTCAACATAGTGACAAAGTTAACTTTAGGCAAAGCCAACTTTTTAGCTTAGAGTTAAAATGTGAAATTAGAGGAGTTCTATAACTCAAATTTTCAAATTGATTACAACAAAATGAAGTTAAAAATGGATTTTAAGTCTAGAAGGTGTAATTAGGCCTAGGTCATGAATGGGCCTCAGGAATTTAGAAAGCTGAAAATACTTAAGGCTCAATTAGAGAGGTTTAAGATAAAAAAATTTCAAATTTTTTTTGGAGAAAGTTGTTAGGATACATTTTTACTACAAGAAAAAATATTCAATTGTACTTTTACATAGACAAATCATGGTTAATTGAATTGAATAAAATTTTTTACAAGATTAGTATAGGAATTTAGTCATGGCCAAATTTAACATGTGTTTGATATGTGAATTTTGTTCATCTATTCAGTAATGGCACAATTGTAATTTTCTCTAAAATTAGCTAGATAGTTTGTGATTAAGCTAAGATCGCCCAAGGGTGATTAAAGCTTAAATCATCAACTTAGAGACCTATAAATAAGGGTGATTGGCCATGATTTTGGTAACTTTTAAAACATCTAGCAAGCTTTAGAAATTCTAGAATTTTTTTTCTCAAGCTCTCATTGTCTTTAGGAGGGAAACAAGGTTAGAGTAGGTATAATTTCCTACATTTCTCTTTAATTTCATTTCAATTTCATGATTTTGATGATCAATAAATGTTTCTTGATGCTTGAATGATGTTCGATCAAGGTGTTTACATGATCTATAGTGTTTGGCCACCTTGAATGATGATGATATCATGTTTGCATCTTGATTTGACTATGATTTACTTGTTCTCTTGTTATTCAAAGCATGATCTCTTGATTAATTGTTGAAATATAGCTTAAATCATGATTAATATGCTTGAGGTAATGTTCAACTAAAGCAATCTCATTAGCTCTAAGTTTTGGCTAATTTGTTTTCTAAGATTTTGATGATTTTTGAGTTAGAATTTGATGATATTGAGCTAAAATCTTAAAGTTTAAATGATGAAATCATATTTTCCTAGCTTAATAAAATGTTTAAACATAAAGAAATTAAAGGAATCATGATCAACTAGCTTAGATGAGCTCAATCTTGAGATTAATTCATTTAATTTCACATGATCTTGCTAATTTGAGCTACTATTAGGTAATTGGACTTAAATCTAGCTGAATAGAACTTGAATCTAGTGCAAAATGATGAAATCATACGTTCTTGAGCTAGGCAAAGTGTTCCAATAAGCTAGAAGATATCCATTTAGTTCCATGGTGGTTTTTAGGTGAGCTTGAGTAGGATTGACATAATTTATGCTTAATTAGTGAAACCTAGATGAAGTAAGCAAAGTTGAACATGGGTAGGCTCAAATTAAATGGATGAATTTGGGAGCTTACATGTTTAATTGTAGAGCTTAGATGGTGAAAAACATGTTAATTGAATTGAATACAAGCTTGTTTTCTTGTGCTTAATTGTTAAATGATGAGAATATTATGAGAATTCATAAATAGATGAGCATGATTAGCTTAGGAAGATTTGGCCATGTTGAATTTTGTGTTTAGAATATGTTCCATTGATGATTAGTGTTAGAACTATAAGTTAGTATTATGTGTTTGATAAATGCATGATAGTGTGCTTAGGTTATGTAAAAAGCTTGTTTTTCTTAAAAGATCCCCCAAGGGCAAGCTTTCATTCACTTAATCAATACGTGGATCAAAGTTTGGTTTTGTTTAACAAGATCTTCAATGAATAACTTAGGGGTATTAAATAAAATAGCTTAAACTAAAGCTAATTTGGAGCAAATAAAAAATATTTTTAAGTGTTTAAATGAACTTGGATGAGTCTAAACTTGGTGAATTTTAACGTGAGTCATTAGGGGATGTTTAGGTGAGATTAATTATGTTGTTTGGTGTCATTTGGTTGCTGGTTACAGCACACAAATGAGTGACATTGGTGTACCATTTACTTGCTAAGAATAAATAATAATGAATAAAGTGATAAAATCAGAGACATTTGCATGACTTTAAAGCATGTCGCCAATGTTGAAAAACATATTTCTAGGTCCTAGCACTTAGGAATTTTTTTCATTTCCTCATATATGACATTTGTAGAGTTTCTTTGGTCCCATTGCTGAATGTTCAAATGTCCAGAAATGTATTTTAAAAATGTGATAAAAGGCTTTGTGATCACAAATCACATCGAGCTGTTGTTGCACTCTAACACTATAGTCTCATAAAAAAGATATATTTTGATTAGGTTATAGGCCTTATTAATTCTTGTTAATATTATTTCCATAATCTTCATTGATTGGGCTGCATAATAGGCTAAACATTCAGTTTCGCGATCAGATGACTATAGTAAAATCCCTAAAGATGGCTATTTGCGTGGCTTTGTTTCAGCAGCTAATCAATATTATGAATAGGCTTTGATAAGGATAATCATTTTTTTGGATTTTCTCATATTTATAGATTAAAGTAGAATGAATAAGCTTTCGAAGCATGTATGGCTCATCCAGTGAATATTTTAGATGAATTGGAAAGAAAATTTGAAAGATAGGCTAGTCGGACATGCTATGTATGCAATAGTGTCTAATGAAAAAATTTACGTGACAGCCAAAATGATTTTTTGGCATTTTTGAATGTTTTTATGTTAAAGTACGTGAGTTAGCATTCATTAGAATTTAGTTTGATAATTTTATGTGATAGGAATAATTTGAAATAATTTCGGAGAGCTTGAAAGATCAAATCTATCCTTGTTTCATTTTTCTCCGTTTTTGTTGTCCACTATTTCAAGCCATTTGGATGCCTTGAAATTGGTCCAGGAGTCATGTTTAGCAAGTCCATATGTCTAGGACTGTCTTATAAAAGGTCTCTAGTGAGTCTTATGAAAGTTTCCAAGTTAACTTAAATAAAGTCTATTTTTCACATTATTTTTCAAAATTATGATTTTTTTTTCAATTGAGTCTAAGTGTAGTATTTTTTTTATTTCTTTTAAATGGAGTCAATTGATAAAAAAAATTGCTAAAAATGAAATCAATAAATGAATATTAAGTATTTTTGTGGAATTTTTTCTTTTTAAATGATTTTTGCTCTGAATCGGTTGTAAATTCAAGTTAGTCCCCATAGGAGTTCGAACATACATTTTATGTTGATATTTATTTGATTTTGGAATAAATATAAAGGGGCATTATGATTAAACATATATGATTGAAACTGAGGAAAAACAAATTCGGATATGTCTGATTAGTTGGTACCAAGTATTGGGCATTACAAGGGGGATTGAGTTCTTACTTATAGTGCAACCAATTCCCAAGCCCAATTTCATAGAACTTTGATATAACAAATCATAAAATCATTCTTTTAGAGTTGTGTACCTCTTTAGCGAATGATTTTGATAAGTGACCAATCACATATTTTAGTATAAGAGGTTTGGATGAGCGATTCATCTAATTGGTTGGGGCCTTATGATCATTCGAAATGCTTTTTGCTCTAATATGTTGAGGTTCATATCTCGATATACTATGATAGCTTGCATATATATATTAATATAAATATATTAAATAAATTTATGAAAAATTAAAATTTAATAAAGTATTAGTTAACCCCTTAAAAATTTTCTATATTATTATTTTTGAGTCTAGAGACTCAAAAGGTATTTTTAGAAATTGTAAGGATATTTTTGTATTGTTTTAACTGTTAATGAGTTTAAGTGTGACTTTTATTTTCTTCGATTAAGAGAGGGGGCAAGAAAAGATAGGAAAGGAGAGAGAAAGAGAAAGAAAAGAAAGAGAAAAATAAGAAAGGAAAAGAAAAGAAAAATAAGAGAGAGAAAAATTAAGAAAAATTGTAAGGTTGTGATGCCTTTATATTTTTGTTATTTTTTGTATTTAAAATATTATAAATTGAATAAAACTTTTTATATTTTTTGATATATTCATATTTTCATTTTACGTTATATTATTTACATATTGTTTAGATTTTTTTAAATGTAAGTTCATTTATTTTTATTTTATTTTCAACTGATGGTTGAAGGTTGATTTCATATCTGACTTGCTTGAAAAAAGTTTAAATAAGAATTTTATTTTATAATTTTATTTTATTTTTTAAAATGGTGCAGTTAAAAGGTTGGGCCAGACATTGAGTCGAATTCGATTTAGGGTCCATATTTGACCTATTTAGGAAAAATATTGAACTATATTTTATTAACTTTTTATTTTTTAGTTTTAATCTTTTATATAATATATTTAAGGCAATTTATCTACACATTGATTCATATGTTGATTTAAGATTCATCCCAATCTACTAGGGAAAAAATAAAAAAGAATTTATTGTATTAAATTTTTTTTACTATTTTTAAAATGATGTATTTAAAGGAATTGGTCAATACGTTGACTCGCGCATCAATTTAGGATTCATACTTGACCTACTTAAAAAATTTAAAAATAAATTTATTTTATTAACTATTTAATTTTATTTATAAAGGATGTATTAATAAATGTTGATCCAGGTGTTCACTTGTGAGTTGATTAGAATGCGTACCAAAGCCATCCAAGAAAAAAAATTTAAAATTTATTTTATTAATTATTTTTATTTTATATTTAAATAATATTTTTTATTGTTGATTAATAAAAGATCATTAAAAAAATTGTGAAGCTACTCATGGCTAGACATTTAATATATTATAGGCTTGTCTAAGCCCGACATGACCTGAAATATGGATAAGTTTTTAGTCCAAGCTTATTTATATTAATAAATAGATAGTCCAAATTAATTTAAGCCCGCTCATGTTATAAATTTTTTAAATATATTTTTTTAATTTTTTTTGTTAATATTCTTTAAAAATATATAATATGATTTCCATCATAAAAATATTTTTAGTATAATAAAATTATAATTACTACTATAAAATATAAAATTATATTATAAAATTTATATTTTATAATTAAAAAAATTATTTAAATTGAACTAAATTTTTGTTCAAAACTTGATTTTTTTAAATGAATTTACTTTTTCTCATATTTATTTTTATAAATTTAATATTTTTATTTAAAATTTTTAAAAATCGAATTAAACTTTAAATTTAAGGAAGATTTTAATATAGTTAAGTGTCAAAATCCACACCGCGTGGAAGTAAAATTTTGTTGAGTGGATGGTTCGATTGCTTGGAGTTCTGCTGTCATGCGTAGTCTGTCAACCATCTAACCCATATCAATCTCTCTCTCTCTCTCTCTCTCTCGCCTGGCAAAAGCTGACCACCTGGAGACTCCATTCGCTGCCACCAACATCTACGTGAAATTTGATCTTTCAGAGTTGAGACACCTGGTCTCACCTTTAAGACTCACCCAACAAACCCATAGAACAAAGAAACAAAGAGATCTCTATCTATAAAACCATGGGCTCTTTGTTTAGTTCAAGCAAGAAAAGCAAGGAAGAAATCCAAATGGCACTTGACAAGGTCAAGCAGATCGTCTCCTCCACTTCAGTTGTTGTCTTCAGGTAAAATTAGTTATGTTCTTTGATGGGTTGAATTGGATTAATGATGAAACTTTTATAACTAGGTTTCCTGTTTTCTTATATCAATAAAATAATGGGATTCTAATTCTAAGCTCGCTTCATCGCAGCAAAACCTATTGTGGTTATTGCAATAGGGTTAAGCAGCTGTTTACTCAGTTAGGAGCTTCTTACAAGACCATTGAATTGGATGAAGAAAGTAAAGCAACTGTTTCTTAAGCCTAAAATTAGCTGCTTCTGCTATAAGGTTTTGTGTTACTGAGGAAATTATCTGAGGTTTTTCCTTGTTTTTCTAAGGTGATGGTGGTGAAATGCAAGCAGCTCTGACCGAGTGGACTGGGCAGAGGACAGTACCTAATGTGTTCATTGGAGGAATGCACATTGGTGGCTGTGATTGTAAGCCCAACTCTGGCAATTTCTACAATTACCTTTGATTGCTATCATAATTTGTTAGTTCATGTCATGGTTATCGGGTGCTAGTTATGACTTAATTCTTAATCCTGAATCTGGAATCATAAACTTACATGTAGAAAAGTAAATTCAAATTACTTTTTCTTGATTAGTGTCAATTTGGGTTATAAATAGTTTTATGGAATAAGGTGATACATACATGATTTTTCTCTTTGAATGGTTGCAGCTGTTGTGGCCAAGCATCAAGCGGGTCAGCTTGTGAACCTCCTCACAAATGCTGGTGCCATCACTGTGAATCTGAACGCCTGAGATTGAATTGTTTGAAACGATACCTTTCTGCAGCGAATAGCAACCTTCCTTCTAATGAAGCCATAATAAACTTCGAAATCGTTTTCAATAGATAATGTTTGTACTAAATTGGTGCAATAATGATAGGAAACAGTTTGTGTGGTTCTTGCTGTCTGACTGTTAAAGCTACTTATAGCTTCGGTGCTGCAGTTGGTAAATTTGGGTAATTTATTATTCAAGTTCATTGAATTCGAAAGAAGTTGTTTCGAGTTGAAGTGTATTCAGGAAAAGAAAAACTTAAGAATCCAGGAATTTCAGATGAACAACAATCAAATCAATCAAACAGGACAGAAGCCAAAAGCCTGCAGGATGGCAAAGGCAAACACTTTATTTGTCTGGTATTGGAATGTTCCACTGTTACATTGTGATCCCATCAAAGTTATTGTGAAGCTCAGAGCAGCTAGCTTCCAATATGCCATGCCAATTTATCAAAAATATTCCCAGTTTTTAGACCTTTCTGTTGAATGTTGACCTAAATTGTCCGGAGCTTTATTCTAGTATAGATTTTTCTTTCACTTTCTGCATTGCACAGGAGAAGACGTCAAATTTAGTTCAACCCCATAATGAACGTACAAAGGAGGAAAGTAGGTTTCACTTACATTGGAGATGTCTATCCATGAACTAAGCGTCTTTAGTGCTTTTCCTGATAATTGTGTCTCACGAGCCAAAGCTACTCCTTCAGCAAGTGATTTCACATTGCCACCGACTAGGAGAGCTGCTGCTGCATTAAGGATCTGAAATTTTGGCATCATTGTATTAGAAGAATCGTCCCATGATTACAGACATAGGAGCATTTACGCAAGAAATTAAATTACACTTCAAAAGCTTTTAATTATCCAAAAACGAAACAATGATATGGCATGCAAGCACACATATCGGCACAGAGACAAACGAAAAAAAAAGGAAGTGGTTTACGGTGAAAATACAACTTACAAGTGCATCCGCAATGGGCCCTGTCTCCCCTGATAGTATACGCTTCAGTACATCCGCATTGTAGTCCGGCCCACCACCTCGCAGGTCATCTAGAGTACAACGAGGAATGCCAAATTCCACTGTCCAAACATCTATTTTTTTAGCACTTAGAAGTATAAATATAGCAGTTTAAAATATTTTCTGATACTCAATAATACCCAATATACCATGATATCTTATAGATCCAACAAGGACTCAGCTTTACAACTAGTCTATGGTCTCAGTAAATGATGAAAACATCATGAATTACTGACAAGATCTTACATGGATCAAATGAGAACTTCTTAATATTTTCTGGAGTGACATCAAGAACTCGCCCAGGCCCTGTATATAATATATATGTGTCTGTAAGATGGTAATGATTTAGACCTAAAAGTAGGAATTGCAAGTAAAGACAGACATGATCTGATTGTAGTGCGAACGGAAAGAAGTAATGAGATGAAGCTTACCAAGGGGACTCATTTCATCTAAACCCTCTGAGTGCACAACTAATGCTCTTTTCACGCCAAACCGTTGTAGTGCTTTAGCCATTTTGAGGACCTATCTCAAACAGTTAGAACTCAACTCGGTATTGAATTAAAGGAGCAAACTATCAAATTGCACACCAATGCAAGTGGTTTATTAAAGATAGTTAAACAGATCACATGTGATAGACCCATGCATCATTTGGTCAAAAAAGAAAAAAGACCCATGCATCATGAACCTACAAGACCATGCACCAGTAAGGCATTAAGCGGGCAAGCAACTATGGGGGTCTTACAATTTTGCCTTTTTGATATTGGCAATTACGTTTATTTTCAGGAACATTCATGGACAGAATCATGGTTACAATATCTACCACACTAGTTTGTGTTAGATTTATATGATTTCTATGTGCTCTAAAGGTTCCATTGAGGATCCAAACAAAAATACATTCCGGAAGAGTTTGAAGCCCTCATTCCCCCTTTTCCTTCATCATTATCAGGCAGAAACCCTAGAATTCTCAAATGTCCTTTTTCTTCTCTTTCCAAAGCTTTTATCTATGTTAAACATGAAAGCTCAATTTCTTCAATAAGTTATTCTCCTCAAGATTTGCAGTTTGCGCTCTATAACTTCTATTCATTTTTTATTGAACAAATATAGAAAAGTAAGTTTTTCTATTGAAAGCTAGAGAATTGATATACTGTACGGGATATCTTTCTTCGGCCTGAAAATAAAGAGATTGATGTTGAAACACAAAAGCCGTTAGCAACTACAAAGTTATAAATATTGGAGTACATTTTTCCGTATATAATAGGAGGAACATTGGAGGCTGAACCCTCAATTATACATGGTAATAATTGCAAAGTCAAGATATAAGTTATTGGGATTTGCATGACTGGAGACTACATTGTTCTAAGAACCTAAAATGAACTCTATTCAAACATTATCAATGTATAATAATAGTGGAATATCAACAATTCCCAATATATACTAATATTAACGAAGAACCTTCGAAAACCAAGGGAAATGGCAACTGCTATTTTCAGTTAAAAGGTCATGAATTGAAGATTTGCCAAAAGAAAGAAATTTTGGCTGAGGTTCGACCAATAAGATGACTAAGCCAGCAGAGATGGCAGCTAACACCTAAAACCTTGAATTTATCCACATAATAACTACCAATCCAGCAATCGTATCACAATTGAGGGGCAGGAAAACAGGGGGAAAAGGCCCATTGCTAAAATGAGGTCAGGAAAGAGTAGGAACAGAACCTGAGAGCAAGTTTGCAGGTTTGCAATGGAAATGGACACATATTTTCGTCGAATGGACTAGGTATTGGCAACTAGGCTCAAGCGCAGGTTTATAACGTTACTATATCTGTAAGGCAGAAGATTTGAATCATGGTGACCACAGTGGAAACAGCCATGGACAAAATCAATGAAATTATCAATAATACTAAATTAAAGAAGAATTAAAAAATGATTATTTTGGTGAAAAAAAAAGGGATTTTACAAATCTTCAGGCAACAACGAGGAGAATGAAAGAGATACTTTTATTAATGCTACAAGGCACTAAAAACACTTACTAGATCTTCATTGTAAACACCAACAACAGCGAAAGGTACTCTTGCAGGGTTCAACATAGGACCCAATATATTGAACACGGTTTTAATTTTTAGCTTCTTTCTAACAGGGCTCACAATCTTCATTGATGGGTGGTAGTTTGGTGCCATCATGAAACCAATTCCTGCTTTATTCACACAGCTAACCACTCCCTTCAAGAAAAACGAGAAAAAAGAAAAAATAGATCAATGCCTCAATAATATCTGTAAAGGGTTTATTTATTATATTTGGTACACAATTTACATTCATTTAATTGAGTGCGCCAGAAACTTAATGCTTTTATTTTCCATCTACATTTCCAGATACATGTTGTAGTGAAACCAAACAAAATTGCAGCATGGATAACATATAAAATAAGTAATATGATATATTCATGACTAAAACGTCTAAACTATTTAAGTTCTGGTAGAAGTAATAGTAGATGTTCTGTATGTCTATGTTACTCAAACTCTGGTGTGAGTGCCGAACATGAGTATGTGCCCAACATGTCAATTTTTGCTAAATTTCTCCATATATTTGGGAGGGCATATCCCCATACCAATGTCTGAAAATGTGTTAGACAAGATGTCGGACATGGATAATTCAAGAAAACTGAAGAGCCAAAGCAACATAGCCGTATTTAAAAGTTATGATGCGTACGTTGTGATGCTGAATAAGAAATAGGAACAAAGAATCTTCATAAATTCTCAACAGCAGACCACAGAAAATGCAAAACGATGGGACCCAAATATTGAAAGCAAGCATTACTCTATAAAAACGCTTTTCCATTTCATAAAAGAACGAACAGAGTTCAAACTGAAAGCCTAACGGGAGCAACATGTAATTTTGGTAGAACCAACGTGATGGTAAACGGGCTTTTTGCAATTATATTAAAAAAAAGAAGGTTGTTCTATTAAAAATTTTTAAAAGGCAGAAAACAGCAACATGTAATAAGGTATAACCAACAAGGTGGGATATTGGGCATTATATTAGAATTCTATATCATATCTAACAGGGTTTTCCATCTGTTAAGTACTGGCAACTGTTACTACTGCAACTAAGTGAAGTTTGGCAACACCCAAAAGATTAGAATCCCCATAAAAAAAAATGTTCAAACTAATTAAGAAACTAGAATAGTAAAACATATCATTCAATACATTCCACACATTAGCATGACAAGCATTGTATAGAAACACCTAGTACTCCTGCAGGAAAAGCTTTAACAATTCTCACCGAGATGCTAGATAGATTTGTTCTTTTGTTGCTAATACATGGTTGAGCTTTACCTAAGCACCTATTAGGCTGGCAAGGGAGACATACTACTCACCACTGAACAAAAAAAAAAAAACATTCAAATTGAACTAATGACAAAAAGAATGGGAAAAAAAAAGTATTGCCTCCAATTATCATAAAACGGCTCACTATGAAAGGCTTCCACGGGACTTGGAGACCCACATGGACGACAAATCCAAGCATCACAATATCATCAATGCAACTATAAATGGCGTGGTTCAATGTTACCAACCTCTGGGTCCAAATTAATTGCTACCCCCAAAGCTTCCAAAACATCAGCACTTCCACAGGCAGAAGAACTTGATCGGTTCCCTTGCTGAAATTGGGACAGTCAAACACTAAGTAGGACAATGATAGCATGGCAATCAAATTTTGCATCCATAGGCCCAAAAAAGGAGAAAGAAAGAAAGAAAGATATAAAATGGTTTTAAATAGAGGGATTGCCAGTGACCTTGGCAACTTTTGCACCACAAGCTGCTGCCAATATTGAAGCACCTGTCGAAATATTCACCGTGTTTGCTCCATCACCACCCGTTCCAACAATGTCAACCACATCATTTAACCCTTCCAACTTCCAAGCATGCTTCAACATTGCCCTCGCCAATCCAACAACCTTAAAATGAAAAAAAAAAAAAAAATATATATATATATATACACATGTCACTACCAGTCTTTACTCAGATTCTTGCCCCACTCAAATGAAAAGAAAAAAAAACACTTATTTTTCTTTATAAATCCATTAAATATGCCAATCAATTAAGAATGGCTATGGATAATCCGAATTCAAAATTTTGAGATATAATGTTATTTAATTTGAATTTAAATTTAAAAAATAATGTATAGATTTCATATGGATAATAAACAGATTAACAATTTAACAAATTTATACGATTTTAAATTTGGATATTATAAAAAAATATAGATATTTGATCTACGACAACCTCTAATCACACAACTTGTCAAGGAAATTCTCTTTCTTTTTCTTTTTTTCAATAAAAAAATAACTCAAAAATAAGTAACTTACTTCTTCAAAAGTCTCGCCTTTGGCTCTCAACAAAACAAGAAAAGCAGTAATCAGAGCCTCATTAGCTTCGCTTAACAAAAACTCCAGAGAAGCCTCTGCCTCGGACTCCGTTAAATCTACTCGATTTATCAAAGACTCAATCAACTAAAAGCCCCAGATAAAAAAGCAGGTCAGGAAAAAAATTGCTAATATTTGATAATTTTTTAAGACCCCAAACAAAAATCAACAAATTTTTCGTACCTCATTAATTGAACCTATTGATGAGCTTGGGTTTCCGCCCATTCCAGATAGAGCAGAAACAGAAACAGAGTCAACCAGACCTTTGACATTACTCTGATTTGAGAAATGGACAATTTTTGTGGCACTATCACCAATGCGAGGATCGTGAACTTTCGTTAAAGGGCGGCTTTGAGTAAATGAAGAGAAAGAAAATACAGGAGACTGCAGCAGAGAGACTGTTCTTGCCATTGATCTGCAACCAGAATTAAGTCAAACCCAAAAATTTATATGGGTTCGATTCCAGTTTCACTTCTTACTTTTTTTTTCACCCCTCTGTTCCAACTTTCCGTTTTGTTTTATTTGAGAAGAATCGATACAGCACAATGGCCCAACAAATACATTTATACATATACATTTAGAGAGAGAGAGAGAGTAATGGGGATGAGGAGAGTGGAGAAGGATGAAAAAATCATGAGTGGGGCCAATTTTATAAGGGTGTTGATTCGTGAGGCGACGGGAGGACCCACCATAATTTTTCACGATTTTATATTCCAGGGTTTTGGAAATTTACAGCTTTATAATAATTTTGAGTAAATTTTACAGCTGGATTGGATTTGATGGTCGTGTAAAGTTAGGCGGATCATACCAAAGATTAATTGAGTATTTATTAATTATTATTTGTGAATAATACTATTTAAGTATTAACCTCTATGAAACCGTTTACATAAAATAAAAACTTGGATGGGGCAGTTGTTACAGCTTTTCTAGAAGGAATCAAGGCCATCAAGGCACCAACAGCCAAACGTCCATGAACGGTCTATTAAAGCAACCTCAAGTGGAAGGATTGCTTTTTTCAATTGTCACGTGGTAATTGTTGATAAAATTTTTTATTTATATTTTTTTATTATAATTAAATTTAAAATATTATATATTTATATAAATTTAATATATTAATAATATATTTGATATTTTTTATATATTTATGTTTTATATTTTATTTATATTTTTATATTATGTTATATTTTAATTATTTTTTTAATTTATTAAAAATTTAAAATTTGTAATTCTAATTGATATTCTTCAATAACTTTTAATTTGTGCTACATGCCGTATTATTTGTGTTCATGATACTTTTTAATGTAGTATTTTATTCAAAGTATTATATATTTATATAAATTTTGATACATTAATAATTAATTTTTTATAAATTTTGACATATATATTTATTTTTATTTTGTTCATGTTATTTTTCATGGTATGTAGTATTTTAATTTTTTTTATTTTATATTTGTGTCATATAATTATATTATATTCAAAATTGTTCAGTCCAATTAACATAAATTTTTTGTTACATGTCATTCTGTTAATGTTACTTTTTATATCATAATCGTGTTTAAAGTATTATATACAAATATAAATATAAATTTTGACATATTATCAATACTTGTTGGGTCAAGTAATAAGGAGTTTGATGCCTCTTAAGCGAGGTCTCAGTTTTGAGTATTGTGAATGGAGAAAAGAAGTACTGCGAGAGCTTTCTCCATTTGGGGTCCAACTTGACTCGACTTTGAAATAGTTAGGGTCCAATGTTGTTACCGGATACGAGAAGATCTGATAAAAAAATTGACATATTAATAATTTGTTTTAGATAAATTTTAATATTTTTGCCTATTTAGATATCAAATAATATTTAATATATTTATATTATAAAATAATAAGATATAAAAAACTAATTATTTTCTTAATAATAAGATATACAAATCTAATTATTTTCTTAAAAAATTATTTATAAAGAATTTTTTTTACTCTCATAATTACTCACAAAAAATATAAAATTATTAACAGTAAATTATCAATACTATTATTATAATATTTAAAATTATTCTTTTATAAAATAAGAAAATAAAAACTATCCGACAAAATCAAGATAATATTGGAGTATATGCTTTATTCTATACTTTAAACCTATTAGTGTGTATCTGAATCCATTAAATATTCAAGTATTGCTCTATTCTATGTTGGACTTTATGTGGTCCATATGATAATAAATAGACCAAGATAATTAAATCAAATTATTAAGGTGAAATTATAAAATAAATCATATTCAGTTTAACTACTATAGTGATAAGAGTTAAATTTTACTTTAGTAACTAATTAGAATACAGATTCTTTGATGGTATGATACAACTCTAATTAGTCTTCTAGTATAGGTCCCTAATCTAGTCTATGTAAATTGCCTATGCACTATCATAAGGTAATTATCAAGACAAGGATATAGACTAGAAGGCTTATATGGGGTGTTTGTCTTTGTTTATTTGGAGCGAGTCTAAGTTCTTGATCAACAACGGCTAAAGGTACGTTTTATTTAAATTATTACATATGGCATCAGAGCTAGGCTTTTTAGCCTTGTTCTTCAAATCATCCAGTGAGATTCGTTAAAGACGAATTTTTTGTCATGCATATATTGTTTATGCAATTAAATAATTCGTATTAAGGATAAACGAGTTATAATAAATATAGTAAAATCATGAAATTGAATTTTTAAGATTCTATAATTAATTTCGTAATTTGTATTTATGCATCAAAATATATTTCATGAATTTACAATGAATTTGTGTGTATATTTTGTGTATTAAAATTTAATCACAAAATTCTTGATTAATTCATGTAAAACCAAAATTGTTAGAGGGTTTTAATAGATTAATCGTCTATCTATGTTACTAAACCCTGAGATTAAAAGAAAGATGAATAAAACAAGAAAATTTTGTAGTACATTGAAACGGGACTAATATTGTTTTATAGAATTCAAGTAATCTTGAATGTTTAATGATAATTTTTGTGTTTTTTATCAAAATTGATGCATGGGCCATGAAAATCTAGTATAAACTCATGCTTTTAGGCCTTTAATTACATGAAATATGGATTAAAAACACGAAAATATGAGCAAAAATAATAAATAGACCCGA
>JBBYHM010000010.1:10155481-10199348 GCA_038381775.1 Adansonia rubrostipa | reverse complement strand
AACTGAATTAGGATTTACTTTATAATTTCACCTTAATAATTTGATTTAATTATCTTGGTCCATTTATTATCATGTGGACCACATAAAATCTAACAGGAGATGCCAAAATTCTTTTCAATAATAAAAAATATCAAGTTTCTCATAAACTTTTTGTAATCTCATCCAAAAACAAATTTAACTTTTTGTAATTTTATAAATTTTAAATCCCTGCAATAAGAAGAAAGTTTATGTAATAATAAATTAAAATTAAATTAAAATTTAGAAATTGGTTAAATTACTTAGTATATAAAAATAAAATAGTATTATAATTTAATAAAGTAATTTAAATAATTAATTGATATATCTAATGTTACTGTCAAAAAATCAAATATAAAAATGATCTATATTATACAAATTTGAAGCTTTGGATTGCATTTGCTATTAAAGAGTGAGAATGAAGTGCATATATTATGAATAAATTAGTTATGATTTAATATGATTACATATTTGAATGATATAAAAAATGAAATTTAATTTCATAAATATTTATAAGTATTTCAAATTTACCATTAAATAGGCATCTAGCAAATCATAAATTTGAAACAAAAATCATGAATACTATATTTAATATGTTTTATTATATAATTTATATTATTTTTTAAATCAAAATTCATTTTAAATGAAACTTTAAAAATTATAATAAATAGATTAAAAATTTGATAAAATAAAATAAAATAAAGAAAAAAATAAAAATTGTGAGACTAAGTAAATAAGAGCTCAATTAGTTTTTGAGTTAAGAGTAAAAAAGTGTATATATTTATGTTTATGAGTTTATTATAACTTGTTTTATTCTAATGATGTTTCTAGACCCAAAGATTTTTTATATTTACTTTTATATTCACTAGCATTTGACCCTCGACATATGCCAAGGCTTTCTAATTTCTTTCTATAATTTTTAATTGATTATAAATTTTAATTTTATTATGTTATAATCATTTGTTTAAAGTTTTAATTTTAAATAATAATAATAATATCAACATATTATATTCTATTAACTATGGGTTAACGTACAGCATACGGATCGATTATTTTAAATACATCATTTAAAAAATTAAAAAATTAAAAAATTATTTTCTCAAACAAATTCGGTATGGATGTTAAACTGATTCATGAATGAACATATGAAATAACTCTTTTAAATATATTATTTAAAAACAAAACAAAGACTAAAAAACAATTTTTCCCACAGAATCGGGTAAGGATCCTAAATCAACTCACGAGTAAATGTGAAAATAAAGCCTTTAAATACATTACTTAAACTTAAAATAAAATTAATTAATAAAATTAATTTTTTTAATTTTTTTGACATAATTGATCAGATAAGAATCCTAAATCTACATTCTAATGCGATCCAAAACATTAAATACGTCATCAAAAAATGAGGTAAACATAATTAATTAATAAAATAAATTAAATAAATTAGATCACTATGAAATTTTAAATATATATATATATTTTCAATTTTAATATGTTAAGTAAATTAACTTAGATTTAAAATTGAATCATTGTGTTAAATTATGAAAATTTAGGCTGATTTGAGATTAAAACAAGATAAAATAATTAAAAATAACATGATGCAGATAAATTATAAAATAAACAAATATATCAAAAGCTATATAAAAGCAACTATTAATGCATAAAATTTATATAAATTAAAAACAATAGGAAAATTATATCAACATTAAACGAATATAGAAATATATAAAAATATATATAAAATAAATTATTAGCATGCAAAATTTTATACAAATTTATAAAATATAAAAGACATGAAAATGAAAATATAAATTTTTATTTTTCTCCCTTTCTTTTCCTTTCATTCCTCTCTTTTTTTTTCTCCTTCTGTTTCTCTTTCTCCCTTCTCCCTTTCTCCCTTGCTTTCTCCCCTCCCTCTCCAGCCTAGCACAAATAAAAATGCCACGTGTCAACAGCTGAAGATAATACATCTATAGTAACATCTATAGTAACTCTAGTATTCTTATTTTATATATAGTTATAGGTTTTAGCTCACTTATAAAACCAAATATTCTTATATACTCATTAATTATATCAATACTAAATATAAAAAAATAACAAAAATATAAGTATATAATTGTCGTAACATGGCTCGAATATAAATCCTGACTAGCTCGACTTGAAATGGCAAGCGTAACCCTTGTTCCTTTATATATCTACATATCATTATTTGTCAGGGGCCTTATTATTATTTATTATTTTTATATGCTATGATCGCAAAAAGTAAAGCATGGCATGTTTGTTCACTCAAGCAACTCCAAAGCATCACAAAAGATCATCAATATCCTCAGACTACCATAAGGCGATAATAATGCATGAGAGATACTTTTCATGATGCCTAATAAATTGATACCTTATTAATCCCATGTTAACTGAAATTTTGATTTTTATTCAATCTTAATATCTCATATTTAATTATAATTCCTATATAAACAATTTTATGAAACAATTTTATTATTCCGTATGAGAAAATCAGGTTTTCAACATTTTGGAAAATCAAACTATCTTCCATATCCCACCAAAGGATCGAAGGAACACGAATGGTTTTATCACTATCTCTTTCGTACCCACGGAGCATCGGAAGAATATTAAAGGTTTGCAAAAATCAAAATATCTTTCAGACCTTTTAAAGAGCTGGAGAAAGATGAAAGGCTTTATTTTTACGAATTCAAAAAAAATCTTAATTTTCTTGTTTTGAAAAATGATATCTAATTATTAAAATAATTTGTGAAACCTCTTCCATATATTGGGAAAGATTCCACATACTACTTTAACTCGAAGATATTGCCTTAATTTTTGAAAATTCCAATTTTATAATAAAACTTATCCTAAGTACCCTTAAAGTACACCTTTGACCTAAAAGTATTTCAGTGACTCTAAAAGACTCAGTTCTAAGGTAGCTTACCTAAATGTCTCTAAGGTGTACCTTTAACATGGAAGTATCCTGGTACCCTAAGGACTCGATGACATCATAAATGAGTGAACCTATTTCTATTCTACACCCTTAACATGAAAGTATCCCAGTAATCAAATAGGACTTGGTTCTAATATATATTGCAAAAATGTCCTTAAGGTTTACCTTCGACATTAAAGTTCCCAACAACCCTAAAGAACTCGATAACTTCCTATAATGACAAACTTATTCCTATTATGCACCTTTGACATAAAAGTATCCTGATGATCATAAAGGATTTGATTCTAATATAAATTACTAAAATACCCTTAAGGTTTACCTTTGACATAGAAATATCCAGTAAGCTTATACAACTTGATAATGATATGAAATGATAATTTTACCTTAAAATATGACCTAAAATACAAGAATTACTAATAGGTCCCTATATTTCTCAAAATTACATTTTAGCCCCTGTATACATTTAATTTCATATGGGCTCATTTTCTAGCTATCTTAAATATTCGAAAACGAGAACCTAGTAGCTACCCTGCTAGAAGGCAATCTCTTCAAGGAAAGTTGCATATTTTCAAGACTGATTTAGTCATATTAAAATGGTCGCGTATGTATGTAATAGAAAAGTGCAATTTTGCAAAACGATCTTGGATATAAAGGACGAATATTCAAGAAAAAATCGATTTTTAAGCTTTCCTGTCAAATTTTGAAAATTCATTTTTGTGAATGATATCACAGTCAAATTTTTCATTTTTAAATTTTTTTGAGAATTTTTCAAAAAATTAAAAAGTTAACCATCGTATATTTTTACATGTACCTTTGTAGTATTTATGTAGACATGCACTCCAAAAAATAAAAATATTCAATAAAAAATATGTATTGACATTTTATACTATGAGGTGTTAAAATTTTAAATTTTGTTAATTAATTTTGAATCTTTGATTGTACCACTACTGTCATGCTTGCAAAATTTTTGGTAAAATTTATTTCAAAACTTAAATTTTCATCTTCATTATTTTTGTAAATTAATGTTCTAAGTAAGGTATTAAATTCAACTCATTTTTCTCAAGTTGGGATTATTTTTGGAACTTTCCTTGTTTTCAAAATACGATATTTTCTATTCCATCAAAATTTTCAGTGGGATTTTTCTAAGTTTAAAATTTTTAAAATTCATCAAATATTTTTATTAAATTCATGTTAAATAATTTTTTGAAATTCTAATTTATTTTATGAGTTTTGAATATATATATATATATATGTATATATATCAACTTTCCTTTGTAAGGGTTTTTCTCATATAATTTTATAAGTTTTCGATTCTCAATCAAGGTTTTTTTTATTATTTCATTTCCAAAATTTTTTTGTGATTATTAATTTAATTTTAATTTTTTTTAATTTTGAATTTTTAAAAACTAATTTCTTGCAAACTAGTCTCATTGGATTCCAACTATTCCCATAACCAATTTATTTTGATTTTAACTATCCAATTATATGATCTTTGCTAGATAATCATTAAGATGATGAGTCATACATGATGACGAAGCAAGTGGCACATATCAATTTAATGAGTCCTTTATCTTAATTCACTGATGTCCATGAAAAAGTAATAAATAATAATAATAAATAATATAATTTTCAGCCAAGGGGATTTTTGGATCCCCTTGGCCGAACCTCCCTCTTTTGAATAGGGGGATATCAAGTTTGGAGGCTAATGGCTTTCATGCAAAAAAAAATTGGCTCTTTGGCTAAGTATTTTTGAGCTTTTTTTTTTTTTTTTCTAAAATTTCAAGCTTTCAAAGTAATTTCTTTGTAATTTTTGCTCATCTTGTCCATTTCATTCATTTTTCTTCCTTTAAATGAGACAAAATCATGCTTGAGCTCATGGATTTAGTTCCATGTTGAAAGGCCCCAAGTTTGAAGGCTATGATCAATTGTTCTTGATTTATTAAATTTGGTGTTTATTAGTAATAATTTATTTTTGTCATAAAAATATATGTTTGGTGGCGGAATGATGTTATGATATTATATATTGATTTTCTATTATTTTACTTTGGTGTTTTCATGTTGATTGTTGTTAAAGTTTTAATATATGGTTATATTTCATGATTTTTACGCATGATGATGGTGATGTGAGCTTGGTAGATGTTAGTACATATGTTGATATCCATGAAATTATATTGTAAAAATATTTTTTCTTTATTTATTGATGTTTGTTGAATTTGATAATGATTCTTAGGTGAATTTTATGTTTGATTTCATGATATTTTGGACTATTTTGTCATGCTTAAAGGTAGTATAGTCTTAAAAATAATTTTACCATTTTTTATAGGTCTTAGAAAGATGTCTTCCAAGTTGGCCGAACCATATGGGGGCTTATTCATGAATTTTTAACCTTTTTCTAGTCATTTTGTAAATATGAAAAGTCTAAGTATTAAATCGAAAAAAAATTGTTTTAAGACTTTTATGCTTAGCCGAAGGCTTTATAAACCTTTAAGGGTGTTTTTCATGTGTATTTAGCATGTTTGAATGTGATTATATATTTTTTAACCTTTTGGGGTCTTTTTCAAATTTTAAAAAGTTTAAGGGTTTATTTGTAAATATTGAAAAAAAAATTTCAAGGCCAAATGTAATTTCCCAACCTTTCTTATAATTTTTGGATGTGATTTTGTGTTGATTTTGATATATTTGTATGTTTAATTTTCTGTTTTAATTATGTAGGGACCAATTTGCAAATTTAGAAAAGTTTAGAGACTATTTGGAAAACCTAGCATTTTATGTCAAAATGGTAATTTCTAACCATAAATTTCCCCATTTAGGGAATTTTAATTATTTTTAACATCCTTTCGATCCTTCGGTGGGGTGTAGAGTCCTAAAAAAAACTTTCGCATTCTTTCAGTTCTCTAAAAAGATACAAAATATAATTTTAAAAACTTTAGGGGTTTAATTATAATTTCCATATTTTAGGTCAGCTTAATGTCTAAATTACCCATTTAGGGTAAAAAAGTTATTTTTTACCATTTTTGTGTCCTTTAAGGTCACCAAGATGCTTTTAAGATGAAGGTAGTCTCCAAGGGTATTTTAGTAATTTCCCTTAGAGCCAAGTTCAATGTAGTAGCCATGGTGCTTTTATGCCAAAGTGTGCATTTAGGACAGTTTCATCCTTCTATAATCATTTTGGAGTCTTTTAAGGTTATCGTGATACTTTCTTGTCGAAAGTATACTTAGGGGCCTTTTGGCAATTTTGCATAAAAACCAAAACCTATGTGATTACTGGGATACCTTCATGTCGAAGGTATACATTAGGGATAGGTTCATCATTTTAGATTGTTTTTGAGTGTTTTTGGGTTGTTGGGGTATTTTCATATCAAAGGTATACCAAAGTGGTATTTTGGTAATTTGGCATTAAAATAAGTCTTTTGAAGTTGCTAGGATACTTTCAAGTCAAAGGTGCTTTAGAGGGCATTTTAGTATTATCAACCAAATTTGAGTTCCAAGAATTGAGTTTTAGAACTTTTAGCCTAAACTGGGTTTTAAGACAGTTTTTCTATTAATATTATTAATAATATTAGAATTTTTAGAAAATTAAGGCTATGTCTCAGAGTTAAAATAATATGTGGAATTTCTACTAGAATATGATAGAGGTTCTATAGATTATTTTAATAATGAGATACCCTTTTCAAAAGGGAAATAAAGAATTTTCAAAATTTGTAAAATAGAACCTCTCAGATTCTTCTGGTCCTCCAGTGGGGTACAGAAGATATTTTGATTTTCAAAAATATTAAATACCCAATTTTATCATATGAAATAATAAATTTAGGATTTGAAAAATTTTGAAAAATGGGAATTATAATTAAATACTAGATATTGAAATTGGATAAATATGAAAATTCAAGTTAGCACATGATTAATAAGGTACAGATTGCCAAACATCATGAGAGGGATTAATTCTTATTTATGATTGTAAATGACTTCCAGACCCTTTCATGTGATCTCTAGTATTCATGTAAACCTCAAAAGTTGTTTTTAATGGTTTCATAACCTTTGAAATACGAACTCTGATAGGTGACCAATCTTATTTAGCCAAATTAGATTAGTGGCGATGCCAAGATAAATGGTCATTTTGTAATGATTATTTAAGGTTAAGTTGAGTGAGCGATTCATCACAATAACTTAGTCCTGGATAACAATAAAAAATAAAAATAATAAAAAATAATAATGATATGGCCCTTATAAATAAAGAATAATGATATATAGATATATAAATATAAGAATAAGGGATACGCTTGCTTTTTAAGTTAGGTTGGTCAAGATTCATATCTGGACCATGTTGCGGTAGCTTAGCAACTCCACTAAAGATAGGTTAGAGAGTCAGGCTTAAAATTAATTACTTGTTAATTAAATTTTGATTAATTCGATCTCAACTAGTATTTAACTATAATTCTCGGTATTTTTAAAACAAGATTTTTTTATACTTTGATATATGTGGAGATTCTAGTATATATTGTTCATATTTTTCATTAACTCTTTTGCTTCTTTTGTAGCATTATTTTGATGGGACATTTATGATAGGTTTTTTAATTATTTTTGAAAGAGTCGAGTCATAAAAGGTTTTTTTTATTCCCCACACACTATGCACATACATACTATTAAATTCTCCTCCAGACGTATGGAAAAGGTATAGATTACCCAATATTTTAGAATGGGGTGAAGTAGCTCTATCTTTTGAGGTGTTAGCCTTGTTTGAGCCATTAAAAACTTACTAGGTGTAAATTCCTATGCCTGCACAAAGTGTTAGCCTCGTTATAGGCATGGAAGTATTTTTCACTCGAATGAAACCCTTTTAAATATAAACTCATGATGGATGAGGACTAGGGTACCTTGTCAGTTCTTTTCAAACTTGGGAAGCAATTCAGAAACCTATTTAGAGGTCTAACCTAAACCTTATATAGTGGACCATACTAACTGCCATGTTATAGCCATACCTAATTTTAGATGTTACTGAATTAAGAACACATAGGGGAACACTTTTCACTTTTTGCCTTTTTATTTTATGTTCTAAACATATAAATTAGGTGATGATAAGCTAGCATCGCTATTTATGGAAAGATTTTTGCTTCATCTTAGAAGTTGTTGATATTTTTGCTCCAAATATCAAATAATGATGAACAAGTATTGCCATTCGTAATTGACTTTTTACCTTGCATGGCATCTTGAGGTCTTAGCCGCATGGTTTAGATGTGGTGATCAAGTGATGACATATGAACATCATCGTTCGAAGCAAGGCTGTCCTATTTGCCCCAAAGGGCATCATAAAGCCCTAATAAATCCATCTGGGGCAACCTTGATTCTTTTATTATTTATACTAGTATATTTATCATCTTTTTTATCTTTTCTTTATTCATATTACTTAGTTTTTGATATTATACAAATTTCATCCTTGCATTCATTCATATTTGTGTATTCATACATGCATTCACTACATGCATTGCATAAGGGCGAGAGGACAAAATGAAAGTTGTTTTTTTAAAATTTTATAAGTTCTCTAAAAGGATTTTCTCTTTCAAAATAGAATTGTCGAAACAATTGAACATCATAAATTATGAGAGATGAATATTTAGCATGCCTAGAAAGGATAGAGGCAAGCAATTGTTAAATACATGAAAGAATCATGAAACACCAAGATGAAATGCAAGCATAAATCTTTAAATCGATGGAAATAATGATTGTTAGAAGGAAAAAAGTGAATCAAGGGAATCACTCTAATACTATTGCTAGCTTATTTAAAGCAGAAAGACAATCAGCACAAGGTACTTAATATTTGGGAACTAGTCCCTTAATGCATATTCTTGCTGACCCCTAAGCTCATAAAGGGGTAATGAGTACATTACTGAATCCTATTTTGGATGATCCAATGGTTATAGACTTTAATGGACTTCTAGAATAAGAAAATCATAAGCTTAAGACCCAAAAAAGATTTAAGTTCAAAAGCGATAAAGGAAAATACTATTTCTTTGAAAGAAGAACAAAGCAATAGAAGGAGTCACGAATGTCAATAAGGTGGATGTAGACGAGTTGAGCTAGGTACTAGATCTAATCTTCCCTCCTAAGTTCAAAATGCCAAGTTTCAAAAAGTTCAATGGCACCATATCTCTGCAAGCTCACATCAAAATGTTTATCTAAAAAATGACTAAGCATATGCACGGTGACAGGTTTCTTATTCATTGCTTCCAAAAAAGCCCGTTAAGATCAGCAATGAAATGGTATAATAACTTGGATTGGAGCTAGATACAGTCTTGGATGGACTTGGCTAATGCTTTTCTTCAATAATATAAGCATATGTCAAATTTGCAACTAGCCCGATTATTTCTTTAGAATATGGAGAAGAAATCAACAAAAACGTTCACATAGTACACCTAAAGATGAAGTGATATAGCACCCTAAGTATAACCACCTTTATTAGAAAAAGAGATAGCATCCTTATTTTTTAGTACAATAACAAATCCATTCTCTGACAAACTCGTAGGAAGTGCCATAAAGGGTTTCACTGATATTGTGGTCATTAGAGAAATAATTGAAAATGCTATCAAAAAGGGAAAGATACAAGTTAGTGGTATGCCTATGGCAGAAAAGAGAAAAACAATGAAAAAGAAAAAGAATTCAAGCTGTCTTTCAGATGAACCAACTACTTATGGATCCTAATCAATATCGGTGTTACCTTTATGAGCCTGGTTATCCTGGCATGAATAAAAACATCTAGTGCATCCCAAGGTCCTTAACAACTAATGATTACAGTTATGCCACCTTTCATATTTGTGCACAAGTCAAGTGCTCAAGGGAATGGTCAAAGTAGATGCAAGAAGCAGAACCAAAATTGGATTGAGAGATCCCATCTTTTATGCAAAAACTTTTACCCGAGCTCATCAAGAATCACCTCTAGACACTTATTCAAATCGAGCCTCTAAACCCTCATATCCGAATTGGTATAAGGTCAATCAATTCTTGTGATTATCATTTTGGTAATTTAGGCCATTATGCAAAGGATTATCCTACTCTCAAGTACAAAGTCTAAGACCTCATTAAGATTGAAAAGTTAAGCTTTGAAATAAAGAAAGCCAGATATCATTGAAAGGCATATGAACAAAAGATAGATGTTATGAATAGCCAGGTTTTCTTAACGCATGCCATAGTAAGCTATGCAACCTTTATTTTGAACAACTATTGTCTTTGAATTGGTATTAGTTTGTAAGGCATGCATATTAAATGTTTTAAGAATATATTTCAAAAACATGATCGATGTTGAAAAAAGGCTTGTACCCTTATCTTTACTTCCCAGTAAATAAAACCAGGATCATTAGAAAGACCCAATGCTATAGGGAAATAACGTTAAAATTCCTAAATCATGATTCCATAGTTTAGGAGTGATAGAATGAAGTTCCCAAAAATTTATGAGTTTCTTTGAAAATTAAACAATTATGGCAATTGGATGTGTGCCAAGATTGTGCCTAAAGTCCCATTCCTTTTTCAGTAATTGAAACATTGATTTTGTCACTACCTCTTGGAAGTCACGTATGACTTATATTCTGTGACCATTTGACCAAACAAGATTGCCCTATGTTCCTAACAAAAACTTTTTTAAGCTAAAACTCCCTTCCAGCTACAATTAAATATAGCTTATTACCTATTATTGCGAATTCTAAGGAATCAAGCATCAAATTCTCCTTGGAAACACGGATCATTGTATTATTTAAATTCCCGTTGGTGATATAATAAAAACAAAACATGCTTGTAAATTAGAGTGAATAGGGGAATCACTAGTATCACCTATGAGAACTGCCAAAATCATGCAAGAAGAAAAATTATTTCAAAGAAAATTAAGGACACCTAGAAATCCTTAAATATCTTAAGTTGTTAATTCTCAGTTGGAAAGACAGATTTTGAAAATTAAACTATGCTTTTTTCTAGCTTGACCTTCTAATTTTGAAACCCTTTATAACCAAATTTGGAACTCATTGAAGTGTTAATAATCAAGAGACTTAAAAAAACATTGACACTTGATTTTTTAAAAAAATTCATGTTTCACATGACCTGATCCATTTGTGCCTAGGAAAATGGGGCATGTATCCTATCTACTTTGAAATTCTTGGGCCAAACAAAGTTTTTCTGCTCTTCAACACATTTTGAGAGAGATAAATTGTCATTTAGGAAGCTTTTTCAACAAAAGATCATTAGTCTTTAAGAGATTTGAACATCACATGGTTTTAGCCCTAAGATGTAAAACAAAATTCATTTTCCAATAAGATAATCATTTGGGAAAATTTTGAAAAAGTGCTATGAAAAAGAGACAAGGTTTCTTTTGATTAAAAGGCACCGAACCAAGAATAAAGACCTAACCTATGGACAAGAAAATAATTAAAATTTGATATTGAGAATTTGAAACTTACCATGGTAAATGGTGAAAAAAGAAAAAAGAGCGATTTTCCCTTGAGTACAAGGGAAAAAATCAGATTGGAGACATAGCCAGATAAAATTTCAATTTCCTCATCATTGACAGCATTTGCTTTATTTTATACTTGATATTTGCATCATTTCACTATCATCTTTATCACTTAGGTGATATTGGTATTTGCATCATTTCTAATGCATGTATCTTTTTACTTATATTTGCTTTTGTATCGTTTCATGAGCATTTGCATCATTCTCGATAATGGTATTTTTGATCAAAGTCATCATTTTTGCAATCATTATATTTGCATCAATCATAGATAAATTACATATTTCTAAAAGTCTTCAGAGGTGAAATCTGCAGCATTTGAAAAAAAATTATCTTTGATGGTGAAATTCGAACCATTTGTAAAGAGTTTGTCTTTGGTGGTGAAATCTGAAGCATATTTAAAAACAAATCTTCAGTAGTGAAATCTAAAATATTTAAAAATTTTGGAAAATGAGTCTTCGATGGTGATATTAGAAGCATGCATAAGTCTTCGATGGTGATTTCGAAGCATTCAAAAGTCTTTGATGGAGATATTCAAAGCATCCACAAGTCTTCAATGGTGATATTCAAAGCATGCACAATCTTCGATGGTGATATTTAAAGCATCCATAAGTTTCCGATGGTGATATTCAAAACATCCATAAGTCTCCAATGGTGATATTCAAAACATCCACAAGTCTCCGATGGTGATATTTGAAGCATTTACAAGTCTTCGATTTACAAGTCTTTGTTGGTCACATTCAAAGCATCCATAAGACTTTGATGGTGATGTTGGAAGCATGCACTAGTCTTCACTGGTGATATTCAAAGCATTTGTTGATACTTGAAACACACATAAGTCTTCAATGGTGATATTTGAAACATGCATAAAGTCTTCAATGGTGATATTCAAAGCATTAAAAAGAGTTTTCTAAGTCTTTGATGGTGATATTAGAAGACAAGTCTTTGATGGTGATATTCGAAGACAAAGCTTCAATGTGACATTCAAAGCATTCAAAAGAATTTATAAGTCTTCAGTGTTGATATCCAAAGCATTGTAGAAGTGTTTCAAAGACTCTGGTGGTAAAATCTGAAGAATTTTAAAGAGTTTTCAAATTTTTGATAGCATATCCAAAGTTCTTGTAGAAGTTAAAACTCATCCACGATAAAAAAATTAAGGTAAACCCCCAAAAGGAAAAGCCAAATACAGGTCCAGAAGGATGCCTATCTAGCAAAATTTGATGAGTTGGTGGGCATGGGCACCTCTCAAGGACGATTGGTCTAAGTGTCATCCACCTTATGGCAGTATGACAATTGGGCAGTTTTTATCATAACTTTAAAATTTTGTATATTTCTTTTTAGAAACTACGAATTTTGAAATAAATTTTGGTTAATAAATAGTGTGCATTCTGTCATAGGCCTCGCATTTTATTAATAGTGATTTTTAGTGTCAAGGATAAGGAAAACGTTTTGAAAATTTTTCTTTGATAAGTGATCATCATTAGATTGAACTCTCTCAAAAAGGTCCTCAATTTCTATTTATATGATTGGCTTAAAAATTCAATCTAAGACTTTTCACAACCATAGACCTTACACACATAAATGTTTCTTTTGGGATTTTTTTTTTGAGGGTCGAACAAGCAAGTTATACTTATAAAAAGTTCAGATGCCACAATTCGACATGTGTTAAAATAATAATAGTAATTCCAAGATCGCTTTCATTTAAATAACATTTTATTGCAACTTCCATGGCTTTTTTCCAAATCCTTGATTCAAGAAGAACAAGAAGAAACTTGAGCCAAAAATACCTTTTCTTCAAGATAAAATTGATTTTAATCCAATATGTAATAAATAAGATGTGAAATTCGAAGGTCTCTGTTACCAATTTGATTTTTTATGAAAAGGCCCAACCAAAACCCAGATTTGTTGGTGGTTACGGAGCCAATAATTTCAAGGGGCATTCCATAAGCCTAAATGTTGAAAAGAAAAAGAAAAAAAGAAAAAGAGGAAGAAAAAAAGAAAAAAAGAAAAAGAAAAGAAAAAAGAAAAAAATTGATTATAGCATTATATTATAGAAGTCTCAAAATTGATTTTAGAAAAAATTCAATCCTTTTTCCTAGCATAATATTTATTAATTCAAATGGCTTTGTTTGAGATGACAAATGACCATCTTTCTCTATCATTTAGCAAACATAAAAATTATTCCCGTTGTAGTCCCCTTTGAGCATTATGATTTATTTCTTTCTTCAAACCCTAATCAAGGCTCACCTTTCACATTGGAGGGCAAGTAAAGCAAAGCTTCAAAATTAGAAGGTTAAGTTTTAAAATTGTAGGAATAACAAATCATTTGTCATGAAGCCAAATTGAAGACTAATCAAAGTCCAAAGTCCAAATTTCAAATTCCTTCAAAAAGAAGAATAAAGAAAGTTCAAATAACCAAGTTTCTACCAAGTGAATAATAGTTGAAAAAGGCCCAAATTTCAAGTTCCTTCAAAGTGAAGAATGAAGAAAAAAAATGTGGAGACACAAAAGAAAATATGGAAGCAGAAAGAGATGAAGAAAAGGACATATGTTTTTCTAGAAAAACATGCAAGATCAAGTACTTCTAAAGAGAAATGATCCTCGATTCAATAACCCTCAAATACATGATTTAGGCCTATTTATCATTTTTCAAAATCTTAAATGATAGCCTACATTACGTACGTACGAATTCCAATTTGATTGAATATAGTTATTTGAGTTGTCAAGTCATTCCTAGGAAACTCTTTAAAAATTGATCCTTTTTAATTATTTTTGAGTCCTAAAAAATATGAAGGGGCCTTTGATCAAAGAAAAGAAAAGAAGGAAACAAAAATAAATAAATAAATAAATGAAGTTCTAAGGTAAAAATAGGAAAAGGGCAATCTAGAAGGCTTTAGAAATGTTCCTAACCTAATAAGGTTAGATTAAAAGTAATTGTTATAGGGATCCTCTGACTAGTGCTGATCATCAAGTGATCTGATCTTGTAATCATTGGGCAATCATTATTTGTTTGATGGGAAATTTTAGAAACCAAAGATTCTCTACCATCTCTTTTTCTTGATCCCCTAAATAGGATTGATATACCCAATTTGACTTTTCAAATAAACTTTTACATAGAATCATGATTTTTTTCCTATCGTAATGTGGCCTTGACATGAATCCTGACCAGCTTGACTTAAAATGGTGAATATGTCCATTGTTTCTATATAAATATCTATATATAATTATTTCTTTTTATTTCTAGGGGCCTATATCATGATTATTATATTTTATTTTTCATACCTGGGGATTGAGTTGCCGAGATGAATCGCTTACCCGACTTCTCTAAATAGTTGTTACGAAATGACCATTTTTTTTGGAGTCACCACCAATCTGTTTTGGTCAAGTGAGATTGGATAACTACCAAAGTTGATATTTTAAGGATTATGAAACCTATAAAAACAAACCCCAAGGTCTGCGCTCATACCAAAGATCGCTTAAACGGGTCCGAGGTCGATTACAATCACAAGTAAGGATCGACCTTCTCGTGATACCCGACAATAGGTACCTTATTAATCATGTGTTAAAATAAATATTAATTTTTATTTGATTTTGATATTCGATATTTAATTATAATTTTCTTAATATTTTATTAAACAAATTTATTATTTCGAGAAAAGTTGGGTTTTATTACATTTTGAAATCATAAAATTATTTGTACCCTTTTGGGTAACCAAGTGGACACGAATTCTCTATTATATCCCGCTAGAGAACCATGCGAAATACGAAAGGTTTTGTTTTTTTTTTTAAATAAAAAAATCCTAACTTCTTATTTGAAAAGGGTATCTTGCTATTAAAATAATCTATAAAACTCCTCACATATTCTAGTGGGAATCCTACATATTAATTTAATTAGAAGACATTGCCTTATTTATAAAAATAATTTTATTCTTAAAAATATAAACTTTATGACTTAGAAATGACCTGATATAATGAACCTATTCTTAATGTGTACTTTTGACATTAAAGTATCTTAGTAATCCCATAGGACTTGGTTCTAAGGTAAAATTACGAAAATGCCCTTAATCCATCTTCGACATGGAAGCATCTCAGTAATCCTAAAGGACATGAAAATGATTATGGAAGGTTGAACCTATCCTAAATGCACATCTTTGGCATAAAAGTATCCCGATGACTACCTAGGACTCGATTCTAGCAAAATTACCAAAATGCCTCTAAGGTATACCCTTGATGTGAAAGTATCCAGTTAACCCTGAAGGACATGAAAATGATCTTGGAAACTAATCCAATCCTAAATATTCACCTTTTGTGTAAAAGCATTCGATGGACAAAATTACTAAAATGCCTTTAGGGTATACCTTCGATATGAAAGTATCTCGGTAAACCTAATGAACCTTAAAATGACCTTGGAAAACTAATCCAATCCTAAATATTCACCTTTGGCGTAAAAGCGTCTTAATGAGCAAAATTACCAGAATACCCATAGGACATACTTTCGACAATAAAGTATCTTGGTAACCCTAACAGACCTTAAAAGGCTAAATCAATCCTAAAATATTCACCTTTGGCATCAAAGCATCCCAGTTAGCAAATTTACCAAAATGCCCCAGGGTATGCCTTCGACATGAAAGTATCCCGGTAACCCTAATGGACCTTAAAATGACCCTGAAAAATTGATCAAATCCTAAATATTCACCTTTGGCGTAAAAGCGTCCTAGTGAGCAAAATTATCAAAATGCCCTTAGGGTATACCTTCGACATTAAAATATTCTGGTAAGCCTAATGGACTTAAAATGACCTTAGAAGGCTAAACCAATCCTAAAATATTCCATTTTTGCATAAAAGTGTCCTAATAAGCAAATTACCAAAATGCTCTTAGGGTATACTTTTGACATGAAAGTATCCTGATAACTCTAATGGACCTTAAAATGACCTTGGAAAACTAATCCAATCCTAAATATTCACCTTTGGCGTAAAAACATCCTAGTGAGCAAAATTATGAAAATGCCCCTAGGTATACCTTCGACATTAAAATATTTCGGTAACCCTAATGGACCTTAAAATGACCTTGAAGGCTAAACCAATCCTAAAATATTCACCTTTGGCATAAATGCATCCCAATAAGCAAAATTACCGAAATGCCTTTAAGGTATACCTTCAACAATAAAGTATCCCAGTAACCCTAATAGACTTTGAAAAACTAATCTAATCCTAAATCTTCACCTTTAGCGCAAAAGTGTCACGATGAGCAGAATTACCGAAATGCCCTATGGTATACCTTCGACATTAAAATATCCCGGTAACCCTAATGGACCTTAAAATAACCTTGGAAAACTAATCCAATCCTAAATATTCACCTTTGCAATAAAAACATCGCTGTGAGCAAAATTATCAAAGTGCCCCTATTGTATACCTTCAACATGAAAGTATCCCGGTAACCCTAATGGACCTTAAAATGACCTTGGAAAACTAATCCAATCTTAAATGTTCACCTTTGGCATAAAAGCATCCCAGTGAACAAAATTACCAAAATGCCCTTAGGTACACCTTCGACATTAAAGTATCCCAGTAACCCTAATGAACCTTAAAATGACCTTAGAAGGCTAAACCAATCCTAAAATATTCACCTTTGGCATGAAAGCGTCTTGATAAACAAAATTACCAAAATACACCTAGGGTATACCCTCAAGATGAAAGCATCCTGTAACCCTAATGAACCTTAAAATGACCTAAAATGATGAAAAGTAGCTGAATTTAGTCTAAATGGAAAAGCTAGAAGTTTAAGTTGACTTAAAATGTAAAATTTGCAATAAAACCCTTAAATTTTTTAAAATTACATTTTGTATCCTTCGGGGGACGGAACAAATATGAAAAGTTTTGAAAATTTCTATATCCCTACGGAAGGCCATAGAAATAATAGAAATCGTTAAAATTGGTGAAATGTACATTTTGGCCCCTAAATATGAAAATTTGCTATTTAGTCCTTAAACGTTTAAAAATTTTCATTTTAATCCCTACATGGTAAAATGCCCTAAAAATCATAAAATCACATGAAACTATACATGAAAAATATAGAAAATATATCAACAAGTATTTAGCCAAACACCTTGGCCTTAAAATAATTTTTTTCTATATTTTGCAATATAACCATTGAACTTTATAAAATTACATTTTGAACCCTATATGATAAAATTTCAGAAAGCATCACAACAAATCATCAAACCAAAAAAGAATCACCAAAAAAAAAGCATAGCAAGAATGTGTATAAAAATTCGACCAAACATTTTTATCCATAAGCGTAATTTTTTATATTTTACAATTTAGTCCCTAAACTTCCTAAAATTGCAAAATGACCCCTTAAAGTGTTAAAAATGCCTAAATCATGTTTGTAAACACACAAAATCAATTTCCAAACAGTCATGAAGCTCTCGGCCAAGCAAGAATGGTTTTGAAAAAAATTCAATATTTTACAATTTAGTCCCTACGTTTATTAATATTGTAAAATGGCCTAAAAATAAAAAAAATAAAATTATCATAAAAAATAGGCACAAAATCATCATAAAAAATTCTAATTAGATTTGGCCAAAGTGGAAATCATGAAATATTTGCATACATTGATATAAAAAAAGCATGAAAACAAGCATAAATAATTATTATTAAACTTAAATAAAAATAAAATCATAAAATAAATATACTAATCAACTAATCAACATATTAATCATCAAAATAACATAAAAAAGTAATTAAAACATCAACATAAACACAAAAAAACCAAAATCATAACAACAAGAATAATATTCCATATAAAAAAAGCAAGATTTAACGAAAACAAAAAAATCACAACAAATACAAAAAGATTTCTATGTTATCATGTTTAGCCTTTCAATATAGATGAAAATCCATAAGCCTTAACATAATTTTGACTCACAAAAATGAAGAATCAAGAGTAAAAATTAACCAAAAAAAAAGAAATTTCGTAAAAAAAAATCTTCTTTGAAAGCTTGAAAAACATGAGAAAATTTAAGTAATTTAATTGATTTTTTGAGGTTTTTTTGGTTTATAAGAGCCATTAACCTTTCATGAAGGCTTTCTCTCTTTGCTTTTTAGAGAGAGAATTGGCCAAAAATGGTGAAGAAAAAACCTCTTTTGCTGTTGGCTTTCCTAGAGTTTTCTAGGAAACTTTTTTTTAATTATTTTTTATTAACTTTTGATTTAATTTTTTTTTATTGATTTGATTTCTTTTCGAGGGATTTGATTTAAATTAATTATTTTTGCCTTTTAGTGGATGATGTCATGCATGACATCATCAAAATCTAGAGAATTTTGAAAGATATTTATATAATCTATAAAATTATACCGTAAAAGTTAACGACAAGACTAAATTATAAAAATTAAAAACTATATATTTATAACAAAATTTTATATGATCAATTTAATTTAATCTAATGATAAAAATAATTTTTATGTTCAAGAAAAAATATTAAAAATAGCAAACTCGTAATATTTTACGAAAAAACCCTTGCTAGGAAAAATTGTTATATGTAAAAAATTGTAAAATTCATAAAATAAATTAAATTTTGAAAAACTGATTTAATGTGAATTACATAATAATATTTAAAGGATTTTGAAAATTATTAACTTAGAAAAATACCACAAGAAAAATTTACGGAGTAAAAAACTCCTTATATGTAAAACTTATAAAATAAATTAAAATTTTCAAAACTGATTTAATATGAATTAAACAATAATATTTAAATAAATTTAAAAATTAGAAACCTAAAAAATCTAATTCAAAAAATTTATAGAGTATAAAACCTGTATCTTGGTAACTGAAAAAAATTCTAAAACTCATAAAATAAATTAAAATTTTCAAAACTGATTTAATATGGATTAAATAATAATATTTAAATAATTTAAAAATTATAAACTAAAAAAAATCTTTCCAAAAAATTACGGAGTAAAAAACTTCATTTTTCGAAAACAGGAGAATTTCAAAAGAAAAATAAAAAACTGATAAAATAAAACGAATTTCCTTAAACTGATTTCACATGAATTAAATAATAATATTTAAAAAAATTTTAAAATCATAAACTAAGAAAAATCTTCCCAAAAAAATTTACAGAGTAAAAAATTTTATATTTTAGAAATGAAAAAAAAATTCCAAAAGAAAATGCAAAACTTATAAAATAAAATAAAATTTTCAAAACTGATTTAATATGATTTAGACAATAATATTTAAAGAATTTTAGAAATTGTAAATTCAGAAAAATTCCCCAAAAAAATTGCAGAGTAGAAATTTTGTATTTAAAAAAGGCAAAATCCTAAAATTTAAACAAATAAATGAAATTTTAAAACCTGATTTAATGGTGGTTAAATGTGAATATTTAAAGAATTTTACAATTAAAAATTTAAGAAATTTCCACCCAAAATTTTACAGATAACAAAAAATTCGTATTTTGAAACTGAGAAAATTTTTAAAGAATACATTGAAACTTATATAAAATGAACTAAATAAGGCATATTATTGAAAATATTAATTTACAAAATGGTAAAGATGAAAATCCAAAATTCAAAATTTGAAATAATTTTATCTGAAAGAATTTCATGATTATGATACTCGTGGTATCGTGAAAAATTCAAAATTAATTAGTAAAATGGGCAACTTGACATCTTATGGTATAAAATACCAATATAAATTTTTTTAATATTTATGATTTTTCAAAGTGAGTATCGACATAAATATTATACTGATATCAGTAAAAGTCTAGGACAGTCAATCACCCCAAATTTATGAAAAATTCTCGAAAAATTTCTAAAAATGAAAAATTTAACCGCGATAATATCTGCAGAAGTAGATTTTCAAATTTTTTGACAAGAAAATATTAAAAATAATGTTTTCTTAAATATTCATCCTGTATATTCAAAATTAGAGACAAAAATATGACTTTTTTGTCACGTGAACTTACAGTTATTTAAATTATCACTAAAAAGGTCGTGAAAATGTCTTGTTCATCTGAAAAAGATCGTTCTCAATGAGGTTGGCCATTAAGTTCTCGACTCAGATATTCAGGAATATTGGAAAAGACACCCGAAAGAAATTAGTGTCTACACTTTTAGCCCTTTTGAACTTCATTTTTATGGCCTTGGATCATGACATCGGTAAAAAATTTGGTCAAATACTAGAAAATTCCTTTCAAAGTAATCTTTTAGGACTTTCATGTTCTATTTTGCAAATTTATACTCCCCAAAGGCTTTCCAAATTAACCTCTTAGGAGTTGGTGTTCACTAGCATTAGTGTAACATATGTCGGGCTATTGTATTTGAAGATTACAAGGATGTTATTGTAGATACCTTACTTTGTCCGGGCTAATTTTTTAGCAACTTGGGGCATGGACACCACGAAAAAGTTTTTTTAAGGAAGTCAAGAAGGCCTATGGATCATATCAAAGATAAAGGCAAAGATATGGCATCAAAGGATGTAGTTCAAGGTGTCCGTGGACAAAAAAGATGAGAAAATTCATAATTTTGCTTGAATGTATCGATACATGGCTCTTATGTATCGATACAATGCTTCAACAATCCAAAAAGTTGAAATGTCCCCATTTGTATCAATACAACATGTAAATGCATCGATACAGGAGCTCATGTATCGATACTAGGCAATGCCAAGACCAAAACATGCATTCTGTACAGAAATGTATCGATACATAGCAATATCGATACATAGCAACATGTATCGATACAATGGTTCGTAGTATCGATACAATAAACATTGTATCGATACACTCAAGGTTTTTAGACCAAATGTATCGATCCATTCTGCAATGTATCAATACATACTGGCCATTTTTCACTGTCCAGGCATTTTTGATTTATCCACCATTGATCCAAAACTTGATTTTAACTCGTTTCTTTGCACCAGAAAAGATCAAAACTCATATCAGATTACGAATTTGGACTTTTGAATTAATCAAAACTTTTTTTAAAGTCTAAACTAGATCAAAAAGTTAATATGACATGATCACCCTACTCCTTCCTAGTTTGTTAACCAAGATCACCATCAACCACCCTTTTTACTAGAAAATCATTTTAGCATTTAAACCAGCCACCCTATATCCATCACATTGGCAGCAAGTTGCTCCCTACAGCCACTTTATAGCCACCAACCTGATATCACTTTGTCTATTTTGAGAAATAACTAAAAACACCTCCAATTTAGCTCCAAAATGCTGGTATAAATAGATTACTTATATCCCAATTGAGGGACTTTAGATTCCAGCTTATTTTAGCTTCCAAAAACATATTCACATATCAAGAAAACCAAATCCTGTAGCTCTTCACTCATCACCCAAAAATAGCCCCAAAACACTTACTCTCAATCATTACACATTCTAAAAATCACCCTCACCCATACCAGAACCAAAGCCTTATTATTTCTCTCTTTTCCTTGCTTATTAACAACAAGGAAAAGAGAAAAATTCAAGCTATCTCTACTAGTCTAACTATTTGGCCAAAAATTGTAAGTTTTGTTGGCATAACTTCTTACTTTATCACTTTAATTTTTTATTTTCAACATCTTTATCATTTTAGTGAGCTCTCCATGTTTCCATCACCCTCCTAGGATTCTCATGCATTATTGTGGCCTTTGGTTGTGGTAGTTTAGGATTTGGATGCCTTAATGCCCCTTTGATGTGCAAAATGCCTTATTTTATCCTCATTATTTTGATAGCTTTTGCTCATGCACTTTATGCCATATCCATGCATCTTGTTATGATTAATCCATGTATGAATCCTTAGCCTAGCATATTTCAAGCATATTTATACGTTACCTTGCATTTTATCATGAATCATTATCATTTTCAGCATCCATAACATTTTCTTGTTAAAGTGCATAACATTTTCTTTGTCTAGACCATTGGTAAAGTTAGCATCCCCATTCATGTTATATGCCATCCCTTTGAATGTTCATTGTCTTCTCCTTATTTAAATGCATGTTTGATGGCTATCAAAAATTGATTTTCAAAACCTCCTCAAGCCAAGCATGTTAAACTAATTAGGATTAGCATGGACTTAGCATTTTCTTAAACTTAGCAAAAAATCTTGGGAAAAATTAAGTTTTTCAGATTTAGAATCTTGGTTAAACGAGCTCGAATATTCTGATTTTGCAATGAAAATGGCCTTACACTTGTTCATAAAATGTTTGTGCCTTGTTGTTGAGTCAAAACCTTGAGTGGTATGATCAACGGGCCATTTCATCATCCCAAAATACTCTGGGGCTATGCAAATGAGTTCGTGATGCTTATGCCACTCTTTCCCTTCAGTCATAGATGTTTAAATGTCAATGACCTGTGTTTGGACCAAAAACAGAAAGAAAAATAAAAAATATCCCTTGCTTTATTTTGTCCCCTGCTGGCAGCATCACTATTACAAATTGAAAAATCACTTTAAAATCCAAAATAATTTTTCATGAATCTTATAATATTTTTCTCTAAAAATGTGTCAAAATATCTTTAAAACGAGGTCTTGTTCACCCCCGATCAGTCTGGATGAAAGAGTTATGATTTTTCAAACCTGGACTATCTGGAATCCCTAGAATTAACAAAGTGCATTCTAGTTGGGCCTTTTGGGCCCACTAAAAGATTTTTCCAAATCTATCCAACATTTTTCCTAACAAAGTCATAAAATTTCCTTTCTAAAAAGGTATTATTTGCAATTTTTTGATACCAAATGAGTCCGAAATGATTTTTTGAATTTTGACACACCCTTTTCCTCACATGCTCTATCAGTAGCTTAATTGACCCAAATTTGAAAATTTATTCCCTTGAAAAGTGACTTTTTGGGATGTTGGGAATATTTCTAAATTGACCCTCATCGAGTTACCTTTCTAACAATATCTTGTTCACCCTTTAAAGCTTTCAAACCAATTTAGAATAAATTCAGAAAGGGGAAAACGCAATGCTGTCCCCTGCTTTCGGTTATGGTTAAAATTGAGTTATTTTTTTAAGCTTTGTCTCGAGACATTCGAATGTCACCATATCACCCTGATCAGCTTTGAAAACATGCTTTGACCTCCCATAGGCTCGTATCAAGGCATGAACATATTTTACATCTTTACCATCCTTATTCATAATAACTTCTTTTGCTAAAAATCGTCTAAATGCTTACTTATTTTCTAAATCACAAAGTTTTGTCAACTTAATTTTTCCAACTCCACTTCTCTAAAGAGTGTCAGACATGTCACTTTTGGGGATATTCCAACCCTGACCTTTCAAAGGAATACTCAAACTCCATTTTTTAAAATTGAAAAGATTTACAAATCTTCCTTTATTAAAATTATTTTTCATCCACAGGGGTACTCCAACCCCATCTTTTTGAAAGGATACTCTAACCCTATCTTTTAACTACAATTAAATTTTTCTCTTTTCCAGACTTCCATGAATGTGTCAAGAAAACCTCGTTCAATCAAGAAACCCAGATACATGTTAAAAATTGTCAATTCGATTATTCCTAGATAATCAATGCCAATTGCGAGATAAATTCCAATAGTCCATCTCTTCTTTTATCATTACATTGAATGGTCCATGTTATGATACTTCATTCGTTGTTGTACTAACATGATTTCTTTGTGATGATTATTTGCATTCATCTTTTTCAATCATTTCAAATAAAATTAAAGGTGATGTTCCACATGGGTATCTCTCTAATGCCCAAAGTGGAACATTCCATTTTCAAAGCAAAATCCAGAGGTCATTTTTATGAAAAATTTCTATATTCCCCATCTCTTCAAGACACATATGAGATTAAATCTTTTCATCAAAACCTGGATTTGTATTTCTATAAAATTCACGCATTAAAAGGAGGTTATATCGGAATAATGATGAGTTAAGATTGAAAAAATAAAATTGAGATAAGACATAGCTAGTAAGGTACCAATTTCAAGCATCGCGAAGAGGTTTATACCTCATCGTGCATAACCAACTCCCAAACCCAAATGATGAATCTTTGTACTATGTAGACCATGGACCGATGTTTTGAGTTTCGTAACTCAAAACATAGGTTTCAATAGGCATTCGGTCATGCCAGCCTAAAATGATTGGTGGCAGTTCCATGCGTTGACCATTTCATGATGGTCATCTGAGACTAATAAGATAGTGATTCGTCCCTTAACTGTGTCACAAGTCAAGAATCTATACATTCTCATTCTTATCACATCATGAATGAAAAGTCTCGATCAAGAAGACATTTCTAAGTCAAAAAAATATTTTAAGTCGTATACACCCATAGATCCATGAAGATCCATCCCCGAGCATGTTGCAACAGTTATAATTTGATTATTTACCTTTCAAGGAGTTCCCATGAAAGGAATATTCACTTGAACTTGGTCTTGATAAACCTTGACTTTGCTATAACAATTTCTTCATGATAAACTATAGTAGTGCCACCCATTTGAGCCATTAAATTCATTTCCTCATTTCAATCAAAGATATCCTGAATGGTGATCATCAATTATAGGAAATCCTTAACGATAAAAGATATAGATGACATGTCTATTATCCTTGATATTCAAAAATTCACAATTGAAATCAATTTAAAATTTCCATAGATTTTGATCATATAGATTTTTTTAGGGTTAGAATAAGATGGTGATCTCATTCTGTAAGTCCTAAAATTTAAATAAATTATGATATTTCTCATGATTTTTATGGAAGCATATAAATTAGTTATGAGTAACGAAATGTTGACTTTTATCTAATTATAAAGTTATATCTTTGAATTCATAAATACTAACTCAATATTTGGTATTTTTTAGGAAAAATGATTACGTCTTACGTTCATGAAGTCAAAATCAGAAAGAGGTTTTGTAGGGTAAACTTTTGATTAACCTTTATCGAATCACTCTTTCAATACTAAGTCATCTAAAAGAAAAAAAATTGACATCAATAAAGTTTAGATTGATAAGGCCTCAACAACATATAAGAAGATCGATTCTCATGGGTTTTGAATTTGATATCTTCTTCATCCGATCCTATGAAAGGTAGGTAAAGTAGTATTTTCTACTCCATGAAAGACAAGCGAAGTTTTTGATTAACATATCTTCTTTATTCAATCCCATAAAAGGTAGGTGAAGTAGGATTTATGTCAACTTCATTTGGTTCCTTAAGGGATAAGTGAAGTTTTTGAGTAAAATGTCCTATTCATTTGATCTCATGAAGTGTAAGTGAAATAGATTTAAGTCAACTTCGTTTGATTCCATGAAGGATAAGTGTAGTTTTTGAGTAAGATATCCTCTTCATTCGATCCCATGAAGGGTAGGGAAGTAGGATTTAAGTCAACTTTATTCGATTCCATGAAAGATAGGTGAAGTTTTTGAGTAAGATGTCCTCTTCATTCGATCCTATGAAAGGTAGGCAAAGTAGGATTTAAGTCAACTTCATTCGATTCCATAAGCTTATGAGTAATAAAAAATACCAATTGTTGAAGAATTTTCAGAATTATTAATCCAATTGTTGTCTAGATGTACAATGGCTGCTAGTTTTTTAAATTTTTAGTACATATGCATATTATTCAATCCCCTTATCAAGCAAGGCCTGATGTTCTTCCAGTTTGATCATAGTATCCGGATAGATATGTGTGCAAAACAGAGCCCCTATAGACATAAAGGTTTTCACTGGTCGGGCAAATAATGAGTCACCAATCCATATTAGATCGATTGTTACTCTAGGAAAATTGAAAAAGGGTGCTACTTTAATTCGTTTGCTTTCTCACTCTAGAAGAATAATCATTCAACTAGCCATATAGAAGGCTAGAATTTTTTTTCAAGAAAAACATAATAAACTTCCATAGGTTATAAAATTATTTTCTCATTCACGATACGACAATAAAATTATTTGAGCAAACATTCAATCAATGAACATGCTTAAAAATGAGAATTAAGCACTTACACATGTTCAAGGATTTATTTAAAGCAAACATTGGAAGCATACATTGCATACAAGAAAACCAATTGTATATAAAATTGACTATTTATGTCATCAAAGTTAATGCTAAGGGATAAGAATTTAATACCATTAATTTAGTAATTACCTTAACCCTATGAAGCTTTGATGATATGCTTATTATGACTCTAAGGATCATTGTTCCTAGTGTTTGAGCATTCCTTGATGGTTTTGGCTTAATTTGAAGAGGTTGATGCTTTGTTTACTTCTGTTTGTTATGTGTTCATCTTCCAAGAATGGCTTTATTTCCATGAACTTTGCAAAACTTAAAAAAATATCTTGGCAAAAGATGATTATTAGCATACCAAGATTTCAATTGAAGATGTTTAATAAGCTCATAAGAAAATAAGTTAAAATTCTAATGAGCTTAATGAGATTTTAGAATGCAAAAAAAAAAATTAAGGCACAAAAATAATGATGTATAGAAAATTTTGTATTTTTTAGCGTCATATGCAGCAATATGAGCATTTAATCATATAATTCATGCATTTAAAACACTCATCAATTAAGAAAATATGATACTTAAGCATGTGATGAGCTAAGAAATAATGTTTCTTAATGTTTAGGAATCATAAAATTTCAAGTGAAAACTTATTAAAGAGACCAAGTTTGTATTTAAGAACCGAAACAACATGAAATTGGCTAAAATTCACTATTCATATTGATACAGGGGGCTTTTACATTGATACACACAATGATGTATCGATACAAAGTTCATTGTATCAATATAATTTGGGTTTTTGTTCATTGTGTCGATACAAGGCTTTAAGTATTGATACTGCCTAGTTTTCTAAAAATACTTAGAAAAATATGCAATTTGGCATTATAGTACCCATGGTTTGATATTCTAATGTAAACCTTTTTAGACATTTAAAAACACATATAATTGATCAAAAGTTTGAATTAAAAAAACTTTTGAAATGAAGTTTGAATGAATTTGCATATTTGGTCACATAAATAAGGCAATATGCAACTAAAGGTCTTGAAATAAGAGATTTTCGTTTAAACCATATATGCATAAGTTTAAAAGCATTTTCAATTTACACTTAACTTGTTTAAACCATAAAACGTGACTTTGTAACATAATCAAACATCTTAGGTCTTATGCAAGCATAGTTGAACATAAAGCATTAGAGAGACTTTAAGGACTTGCTAATGGATGTTCATGACATCAAATTATACAAATAAGCTCTAAATCTTCCCCTTTAAGTATATGCATAATATTTATTCATACATTAGAGCTTCTTAACAACTCAAAACATGTAATTTATCAAAATCAATCTTTTATGCACAAATTATGCTTGAGTTCATGCTTCATAACTTCATTTCACAATTCAATCTAGCATATTATCATTAAGCACCAAAACATCAAATGCATATACGCTTAAGCTCATAATCACTCAAGATGTAAAACATGAATTTTCATTATACTCATTTTGCATTAAAAAATTTTAATTTTTAATGAAGCATCAATAATTAAAACATGAATAAGCAACCAATACACATATCAAAATTTTAAAGCTTAAAGGATTGGGGTTCATACTTCTTTGTGTGTCTAAAGCATCCATTTGTATTGCTTTGCTTTTCATTACTCTAACATACCTACAAGAGACTTTCACTTGGTTTTTGGTACCCAAATTGCTTTAAGTCCTTGAAGGTTAGTTTCAAAGCCTCTTGTTCCTTTAAAAACCCATATTTGCCTAACTTTAAATTATGTCATTTTCTTGATAGAACAAGTATGAACATTATGACCATGAAAATTGTAATTTGAGCACTTGGTCATATTCATTTGAAAGTATTCTTCCAAGATGATTTTCTTGTCATTTCCAAGCTTTGATTTTTTTTTTCAAATCAAGCTTAACTTTTTCTTAAATGTCAATTCTTAGCTTGGGCTCATTAAAATCATTTTTTAAATCATTATTTTCATTTTCAAACTCAATTTTTTATTTCAATAATAAGTTATTTTTATTTTTTAATTTTGAAATTATTTTTCTATATTTTAAGTTCATTTTCTCAAACTCAATTGTAAGTTCATCAAAAGCATCTTATAATTCATCAAATGTATAAAAACCTAAATCACAAGGGTTTAAGGTTACCTTGGCCTTATCAAGAGCCATTAAGTAATGGTTGCCAATTTGGTCTTCTTTAGAGTCATCATCATCGAAAGAGTCACTATCATTCCAAGTTGCTACAATGTTTTTTCTTTTTCTTTTTTTCCCTTCAACAAAGGGTAATTGGATTTGATATGGCCCGATTTGTTGCAATTCTAACATACCACTTTGTTAACCTTTTTAGATTGAGATAATTTGCCCTTATCTATCTCCATAAATTTCTTAAATTTCTTGGAAAATATAATCATCTCCATATCTTCACCATCCTTATCATCATCATCCATTTCCTCATTCCTTGGTTACTCTTTTCCATGATTCATCTTTATCTCAAATGTAAGGAGTGATTTGATGAGCTCATCTAAAGCAAAGAGTTTGAGGCCTTTAGACTTCTCAATTATGATCACTTTAGCTTCACATGACTTGGAGAGGCTATTTACCATTTTTTTGACCATCTTCTTATTAAGATGCACCTTCCTAAGACCTTTCAAGCCAGTTACAATGTTCGTAAATCGATCAAACATCTTTTAATGCTCTCCTCTAATTTTATCTTGGACATTTCATAATCAAGGGTAAGCATGCTTATCTTGGACTTCTTGACTTGATTGGTCCTTTGTGCAGCAGCTATCTTGTCCTATATCTCCTTGGCATTATCACATAAAAACACCCTATTATACTCATTGGGGCCTAATGCACAAAAAAGTGTGTACATGGCCTTGGCATTGAGTTGAGTCATCTTGGTGCCTTTTTTATCCCATTCCCATTCTTTTTTGGGAACTTCAACATCATCTATTATCTCTGTTGGGATAAGTAAGCCTCTCATGATTATTTTCCAAACTTGATAATCATTTGCTTGGACAAATAGCCTTATCCTTGTCTTCCAATATGAGTAATCTTCATCATTGAATAGAGGAGGCCTCACGATTGAATATCCCTCTTGGCTCATACTGAAGATATAACCATTAGCCATTTGCTTGGCTTTCTGCATACTTTTGATCAAGGATGTTAAGCCTATAAGAATGAGAAACAAGCTATGATACCAATTATTAGACTTTTAAGTAGTGAACGAAATAAAGAAGGGGTGAATTGATTTCTAAAAGCCTTTTGCAAATTAAAACTTTGAAGTATAAATTAAAAATATCAATAACCAAATTAGAGTTAATGAATAATAAGCAACTAAAGAATAAGGAAAGGAGAAGCAAACTCAATGATTTAAAGATGTTTGACCTTAATTGCCTACGTCTACCTTAGCCTTACTTGCCTTGGATTTCCTGAATTCACTAACTTGAATTGTTTAATCTTTTAAGGCTAAGGTATAACCTTTAAAACTCCTTACCTTTTTTTTAAGGCTAAGATAGAACCTCTACCCTCTCTCTTTTGTGGCTAAGATAGAACCTTTCTCTACTTGTCAATGATTGAGTAGCAACCTTCCTTTTAATAAGAACTTGGGTGTAAACAAATAAAACCTCTAAAAGCTACGTGTTTACAAGAATTTTAGTTCAAAAAAAAGATACAAAATGAATAACACAAAGATAAAAAAAATTAATCCTACACAGTTGTGAACTTCTCTAGAAAATAATGGAATTAATGAAAATTTTAACTCTAAGCTCTTTCTTTTGGTTCATCATATTGTTAGAGATGTTAGAAAGGCCTATTTATAGCCTTGATCATTAATATGGCCATTGGGAATGTGTGGTGGAGGAATATAGGTGTTGAAAGCTTTATTTGAATAATTTCGATTCATTACTGCTAAAATATATCGATACATTTAGGTATGTATCGATACATTACCTGTACTTATACAAAAATGTGACCATTGGAAAGCCATGTATTGATACAATATCATGTTTATAGATACAATTTAAGATATATTGATACATTCCAAGCTTGTATCTATACATTTAAGGGTTTCATGAAAGTTTAGCTATTGTCAAGCATTATATCGATACATGTACATGAAAATCAACTTTAAAGGGTTTTTCATGACATATTTTTATATTAAGATATGCATTTAGAACATATTTTTCAGTAAGTTAAAGGGAAAAAGGCATTTTAGTATTTTTGAAAGTGTTTTTAAAATAATTCATGGAAAAATTTTAACTTGAAAATATTTAAACACAAGCTAATTAAGCTAAAGTTATTTGTTATATCAAAAGTAAGATTAATTCAAAGCTAATGTAGCTAACATGCGTTATGAATAATGGATTTGTATAAAGAGTCTTTGAAGGTAATATTTATATGTAATAAATTATATATAAATATTACCGAATTACATACAAGCATTATACTTTTACATAAAACATTATCAAAATTGTAATGTATAATGTAAAAAATTCTTTTAAGAAAATTAAATATAATTTTTTCAAAATTATTTTTGATTTTTTCAATCAAAATATTATATATGTATGAAATTAATTTTTTAGTAAACTTTTAAGTTAAAAAATTTTTATATTTTTTATTTTATTAGTAAGAGATATATTATATTGATAAAATATTAATTTCATAATAAAATTTAGATTTTTTATTAGTTGGTAAAAATTACGACTAAATATTACTGATATTACATATAAATATTACAATTTACATAAATCATTAGAGTGTAGATAATGTTTTTATGTAATATGCTCTATGACTAATGTCTTTGTGTAAAAAATTTTTGAAAATAATGTTTGCATTAACAAATTTTATATAAATATTATTGGATTACATACAAACATTACAGTTTTACATAAAATATTACCAAACTATAACGTATTTATGTAAAAAAATTCTTTTAAGAAAATTAAATATATTTTTTTAAAATTATTTTTATTTTTTAATAAATATATTATATATGTATGAAATTAATTTTTAGTATTTTTTAAGGCTAAAAAATTTTTATTTTTTAATTTTAGTAATATATTTTTAATATTAGAAATAAATGTATTATATTAATAAAAATTAATTTATGATAAAATTTAGGGTTTTTTATTAATTTATAAGAATTACAACTTAAGATTACCAAAATTGCTCATAAGTATTAGATTACATAAATTATTAGAGTTTTGGTAATGTTTGCATGTAATATATTTAATGGGTAATGTTTTGTGTAAAGAATCCTTGAAAGTAATGTTTATATGTGAAAAATTACATATAAAATTATGCAATTACATACAAACATTACAGTTTCATATAAAACATTATCGAAACTGTAGTGTATTTATGTAAAATATTCTTTTAAAAAAATTAAATATAATTTTTTCAAAATTATTTTTATTTTTATTAAACATACTATATATATGTATGAAATTGACATTTTTTAGTAATTTTTGAACTAAAAAATTATATTTTTATTTTATTTATTTATTAATTTTTTAATGTTAGTAATAACTATATTGTATTAATAAAAATTAATTTTATGATAAATTTTGGATTTTTATTATTTGGTAAGAATTACAACTAAAGATCATTGAAATTGCATATAAATATTAAAACTTATATAAATCATTAGAGTATGGGTAATATTTATATATAATGTATGTTATAGATAATATATTTATGTAAAGAATCTTTGCAGATAACGTTTGTATGGAATAAATTACATATAAACATTACTAGAGTGTATACAAGTATTACAGTTTTATAAAAACTATTATAAAAATTGTAACGTATTTATATAAAACATTCTTTTAAGAAAATTAAATATAATTTTTTCAAAATTATTGTTGATGTTTTATCAAATATATTATATGTGATTGAAATCATTTTTTTTTTTGGTAATTTTGAAGTGAAAAAAAATTTATTTTTATTATTTTATTCTTATGTTTTTTAATATTAGTAATAAATATGTTATATTAATAAAAAAATAATTTTATGATAAAATTTAGATTGTTTTATTTGTTGGCAAGAATTACAACTAAAGATTACAGAAATTATATATACATATTACAATTTATATAAATCATTAAAGTCTAGGTCATGTTTGAATGTATTATGTGTTATGAGTAATGCATTTATGTAAAAAATATTTGAAGGTAATATTTATATGTAATAAGTTACATATAAATATTAATGAATTATATATAAACATTATAGTTTTATAAAACATTACTTAAATTGTAATATTTATGTTTAATTTTGTTAATTTTTAGTAGTAATTCTTTTTAACTAATGAAAAGGTAAAAGTTCTATTATATTATAAAACTAAAAATTTTATTATATTATAAAATTAATTATTTATTAATATAATATATTTATTACTATAATATATTTATTACTAGTATTAAAAATATATTAACAAAGTAAAAATATAAAATTTCTTTCTACAATATTACTAAGAAAATTTATTTTCTATGCATATAATCTATTTAATAAAAATAAAAAATATTTTCTAAATTTTATAATCAATTTTATTGAAATAATTTTTATAATAAATATATTATAGTTTTGGTAATATTTTGTGTATCTCTATAATATTTGTATGACCTGATAATGTTTATATATAATTTGCTATATACAAACATTATCTTCAAATATTTTTTATATAAATACATTACCAATAACACTACTACATACAAAAATTACATATACTCTAATGATTTCTGTAAATATTTATGTGTAATTTGGGTAATCTTTAGTGTTAATTCTTTGTAACTATTAAAAAAGTAAAAATTTTATTATAAAATTAATTTTTATTTAATATAATATATTTATTACTAATATTAAAAAATTACTAAAATAAAAATACATAAAAAATTTTTATTTACAAAATTACTAAAAAATTTAATTTCCTACATATAAAATATATTTAATTAAAAATCCAAAATTATTTTTATAAATATATTATAGTTTCGATAATATCTTATGTGACTTTGTAATGTTTGATGTAATCCGGTAATATATTTATATAATTTATTACCTGCAAATATTATCTTCAAAGATTTTTTATATAAATACATAACCCATAACATATATTGCATACAGATATTACCATATTATAATAATTTATGTAAATTCTAATGTGTATGTGTACTTTTGGTAATCTTTAATAGTAAGTTTTTAACTAAGAAAAAATTCAAAATTTTATTATAAAACTTATTTTTATTAATATAATATATTTATTACTAGTATTAAAAAATATTAATAAAATAAAATATATAAAAAGTTTTTACCTCAAAAAAATTACTAAAAAAATTAATTTATTATATATAATATATTTAATAAAAATCAAAATTATTTGAAAAAAATTATATTTAATTTTCTTAATAAAATGTTTTATGTAATCAAAATTATATAAAGACATTAAATTTTCAAGTAATATTTTATGTAACTCTGTAATCTTTATATGTAACCCATTAATTTTTTTATGTAATTTATTATATACAAATATAACCTTTATGATTCTTTACATAAATATATTGCTTATTGCATATTATTATATGTGTACATTACCTATACTATAATGACTTATGTAATACATAATATATATATATATATGTAATTAAAATAAAATTGTGTAATGCATGTTTTTATTACATATGATAATAAATTTATGTATCTTTTATATTTTATGTAATATTACTTTTTATTACCTTTGCTTTTATATTTATGTAACTTATAAAGTTTTTATATAAATGCAATAAATTTATGTTTTACAATTTTTATTATCTTTGATCATAATTTATGAGAGTTGTAATGCATATGTGCAAATGTAAAAAAACCGTATAATTCTTATTTTTATTACTTATAATAATAAACTTATGTAATTAGATAATAAAATTTATGTAATTTTAATGTTTTATTTAACACTACTTTCTATTACCTATTTATAATATATTTTTGTAACTTATAAAAGTTTTGTGTAAATATAATAAATTCATATATCCCAACTTTTATTATATTTTTATCATAATTTATTTAAATAAATAACATATATGAGTAATTGTAATAAAAATATGTAATGAAGACCTATTTATCAATCATAATAATTTATATAATAGATAATATAATTTATTTAAATATAATATTTATTAGTAACTTTATCTCTTTTTTTTTTCAATTACGGAAATTTAGATAGCTTATAATATACTTGTGTAATTGTAATAATTTTATATTATATTATATATTAATATACGTAAAAAAAAAAAAAAAGGAAAGCTTACCAAAAGCTCTCAATTTTACGTTCATCAATTTTAAATGTAAACTGAATGAGTTAAGACAAAAAAAAAAAGAAAGAAAATGTCTATTTTAAATTCATCAATTACCATGCTATTTTTCTTTTTACGAATCCTAAAGCCCAATGAAGCAAAAAGTTTAAAAAAAAACTCTCAAGGTGTGAGAGATTTTATTTTAATCAAAGTTTTCAAAAGTTAAAAAATGAATTTATTTATACAAGTAAAAATTAAGAGAGAATTTTAATATTTACAAAAATTTTGAAGGAGTTATTCAAGCACTTCAAAAGTCAATTAGAAAAAAATTTCAAAATTTCTTTAAATCTCCTCACACTTTATTCCGATATGATTCATCATAAAATATTATAAAATGCAAAAGCAAAATAAAAAAAAATCATTTTTTGAGGTCTTTTTATTTTTATAATTTTTTTCATAATTAATAAAAAAATAGTTTTGAATTAAATTTTATTAAATAATAATTATATATTTATATATAATACGTATCTAAAATTAGGTATGGATTTTAAATTATTTTGAGAGTTAATATATAAATTAATTATTTTAAATACATCATTTAAAAATAAAATAATTAATAAGATTTTTTGATTTTTTATCTTTTAATTACTTTTAATAAAAATTATTTAAGATTAAATTTTAATAAATAATATTCGTTTATTTAAATATTATATTCAAAATTAGGCATGAATTTTAAGTCAATGCATGAGTTAACGTATGGGTTAATCATTTAAATACCTTATTTAAAAATAAAATAAAATAAATTAAATTAACAAAATAAATTAATTTTTTAGATTTTTTAAGCAATTGGCTTGGGTACAAATCCAAACATGATATGTCAGTTCACGTATATATCAATCTCTTTAAATGAATTATTTAAAATTAAAATGAAATTAATAAAATAATTTTTACTTTACGTTTTTTAAGTGTGTTTGGTACATATTCTAAATTAATCTGAAAGCTAAAATTCAAATTGACACTTTAAATATATAATTTAAAAATAAAAAGATTAATAAAATAAAATTAAAAAAATTTAAACGAATAGGATACGAATTCTAAATCCACATGTAAGTCAACCTACAAATCAACCTCTTTACATACATTATTTAAAAAAATAGGATTTACTAACTAATTATAATAAATTATGAAAAATATAACATAAATTAATATACGATACAAAAATAACATAAAAAAATAATTAAAACGACATGACGTGACAAATGAAGTAAAAATAAATCAAATATTTATCATAAATGTGTGGGTTAGTTAAATAAAAAACATTATTTAAAAAACAAAAAAATAAGAAAAATTATTTTTTATAGTGAGTCAATTATGAATAATAAGTTCATCGCGAGTAAATATACAAACTAATAATTTAAATATATTATATAAAAAAAATTAAATAAAAAATTCTCTCAAACAAATAATTAAAACATGTAAATATAAAACTAGCTCAAATACAATTTTTTAAAATGAAGAAACACAAAAAAACAACCCAAATTTTCATTTTTTTTCCCCCTTCCTTCCTTGCTCCCCTGTTTATCCCCTTTCTCTTTCTTTCCCTCTTTTCCTCCTCTATCCACACCTGAAAAAAACACGTGGCATCGGAGGAGGCGGAAAACAGTACTTTCTACAGTACTCTCCAGCCTCGTCCTTTGGTGTATTTTATTATAGATTATTAACAGTGTCTACGTGTATTTCCAATCTGATGGACACTTGTTACATATATTTTTATACATATACACATATTTGTATTTTTAATTTCCAGAAATTTGATTTGTTTGTAACTGTCAACCAACCACCGGTCAAAATTCTTTCATTTCATTCTCACAATCCTCTCTGCTTCCGGCGAAACTAAACAAAGCCCTACGCACTCCTTTCTAATTCTATCAGCGTCGATTCAACTGTTTAATCCCTGATTCTCTTCTCTTCCTTTTAAATCTGATCACAACCGTTGAGTCTTTTGATTAAAATTCTCGATTTTATTACCATATTATTAACGGAGAGGGGACTCGCACCCAAATCTGATCACTACTCATCTTGCGGAGAATACGAGCTCGAACGCTATTGCAGCGCGAACTGGGCTCTCGGAACGCCGAGTTCAATAGCTAAATTAATGATTGTTTCGGAGAATCTGAGTTCGGGTTAGTGAGGTGCATTAGTGGTTTCGTATTAGGTGATGATTTTGAGAATTTCAGATTGGAGGGGAACTCGAAAATAACATCCCATCGGAGGATTGAGTTTCCACAAGACAGAATCGAAGAAGGAAGGAGATTTGTTAATGTAAAAAGTGTTAAAGAAGGTAGTTCATCTTGTTTGAATATGGAGTCAAGGGAGGAAGATGGAAATTCATCGAGATATGAGCATTCAGAAAGGGAAGATTCGATGTATAACTGTGGGACGGATGATGATGAGTTTAGGAATAATTCCTCTTATGGAAAGAATTGTATAAATGAAAATGGGAGTAAGAATATGGAGGAGAATCCTTTGGGGTTTAATTCGTTTGTGGCATTCGGCGCCAATGATTGGGATGATTTTGAGCAAGAAGCAGGCGCGGGTGATCTGGCTTCTTTCATGCTAGATGCATCCATCACAAGAGAAAAAGTTCAAGGTAGGGATGGATTACAAGAGAATGTTAATACTTTTGTTGTTTTTCCTATTGGTTTTTCAAGTTCAGGCGAAACGGAGCTTGTAGAAGAAGTAAAGGACATTCCTGTAGCAAGCAATGAAAAAATTGTGGCTGATGCTTTGGTAGCAGAGGCAAAAAGTTCTTTGGTCAATGCAGTCAGTTCTCGAAGGGGTCCTGAGGAAGAGAAATATCTGATAGATATTCCTGTTACTAGAAATCAATTCCAAGATGCTGATGACGACATGAAGTATCTAGAAACTTGTTCTGTTACTGCTGTCTTTGCAATGGATACTGTTGAAAAAGCTCATATGGAGATTGGTTTGGACGTTGCGGATGGGGAAAGGCAGCATCAATCTTCTGGCTCTAAGGAAATTATTGCTGTGGATGAGAGTAACTTATCTGAAAGCCAGGAAATTTGCAAGTGTAAAGCAGAATTAGATCCCTTTGCCGGCTGTGTCTCTCCAGTCTACTTTCCTCAAAAAATAAATGCAGAGCTCTTTGACGCTTGCAAACCATATTCACCCACATCTACATGTGAAAGTATTGTAAGCAACACATTAAAGAATCTTCCTGTGCCAGCAGATGTATTTGAAGAACATCCTGGTCCCGTCAAGGTCAGTCACTTGCAAATTTTCTTCTTCGAACCATTAGTATCCCAATTAGTTTGGATTAGCTAAGGTTCTTGATATGCTTATGGGATTGCAACTGTTAGCTGGAGGAGTTCATGCATATTTTGCTAGTAAGGTGGATGAATGTTAACTAGAGAAAATCATTTTGATCTGGCTGGAAAAGCTTTTTGTTTCTATTTTTCTTCTTACTTAAACTATTGGATGGCTGGATACTATGGTCAAGAAGGCTGATGAAGCTGAACTCAATTCAGAAATAACTTAGTATAAACTATAAACTTGTGAAATCTCTAAATGAGCTGCAGCATTAACTAACTATCATTCTTACCATAGTTTTTCATTGTCTAATGTGGCATATTGACCTTCGCTGATTGTACTGACTTCCTGCAGACTTGTCATTCTTTGAGATGTAGCTGAAAATGTGCTATTTATAAAATTAATGTGTAGTATTTGAATTTGTTATTGTATGTAAGGGCTTATTGTAAAATTGATATGCCACCTACTTTTTGACTTTTGATTGATCAAATGTTTTATGTGTAGTTAAGTGGCTATCAATTTTTGACTGTGGTGCCATCAATTGCATTTTTAACTGCTGATATATTCTTTGTCCATCCACTACATCTTGCAGGTGGAGAATCATAAGCTATCTGAAATTTATGATGAGGTTGTTCATGACATGGAAGAAATTTTGCTTGAGTTTGTTGACTTTCCCGGAGCCATCTCCTCTCATGGTAATAGGATGTTCCAACCACCTTTATCCATACCTCTAAGAGATGGAGGGTCAACTGCTTCTACATCAGGTGCAAATGACGCTGACCCGCCCTCTGCTCATGTGCTGACAATAGATGGTGTTGAAGTAGTGGGTGCAAAGCAGAAGAAAGGAGATGTCTCTTTTAGTGAAAGATTGGTTGGGGTCAAGGAGTACACTGTGTATAAGATAAAAGTGTGGTGTCGCAATGACCAGTGGGAGGTTGAACACAGATACCGTGATTTCTGTACTCTCCATCATCGCTTGAAATCATTATTCTCTGAACAAGGTTCGATTCTTCCTCCACCCTGGTCATCTGTAGAAAGGGAATCTAGAAAGATATTTGGGAATGCATCTCCTGATGTTATTGCTGAAAGAAGCGTTCTTATTCAAGAATGTTTACGTTCCATTATCCATTCCAGGTTTTCTTCTAGTCTGCCTACTGCATTGATCTCTTTTTTGTCTCCTCAAGATTCATTTCCAGGCACCCCTGCATCAAATACCTTGTTGTCTCAATCTACATATTTTTTAAGAGGGAAAGATCCTAAAAATGTATCTCCTTTAGGGAAGACTATATCGCTTATTTTTGAAATTCGACCACCCAAATCAATGAAAAAAATGTTAGAAGCTCAACATTACACTTGTGCTGGATGCCACAAATATTTTGATGATGGAATTACTCTATTGCAAGATTTGGTCCAATCATTTGGATGGGGAAAGCCTAGACTTTGTGAATACACCGGCCAGGTATTTTGTTCTTCCTGTCACACAAATGAGATGGCAGTCCTACCAGCAAAAGTGTTGCATCATTGGGATTTTACTCGATATCCAGTTTCTCAATTGGCTAAATCATATCTGGATTCTATACATGACCAGGTAAGGATTGTTCTGGTATTAAATTTGTTTGCAGGATCTAGGTATGGGTTAATTATATGTTAAAGACAACCAGGATTAGGCATTGTTTTACATTTTCGCATCCAGGTTGGAAGTTAGTGCATTCAGGTAAATATCTTTACTCCAACACAAGGAAACAATTGGATTAATCTACCTTCTTTGTACTTTTCACAACATAAGGATTATAAAATGAGTAACTCGAACTCTCATTATATTACAGTTGATCATGAAATTGCTGTGGGTAGGAAGCCTAAGAATGATTTTAGGGTCATTGGTTCTATGCTGGAATTTGTTCCCTCAACAGCCAACCAGGATCTGTTGTGCAGTTCTTGTTTATATGAATTCACGTTTATGTATGCATTTAATGAGATTCTTTTAAGTACAATTTATTCTATCAAATCTTTACTTAATTAATCTTAATCCCTAAGGTCAAGCCAGATGTTTTATTAATTGCTTATTTTTCTTTTCCCTTTTTGCAGCCCATGCTTTGTGTCAGTGCTGTTAATCCTTCTCTGTTTTCAAAAGTTCAAGCCCTTCACCATGTTATGCGCATTAGGAAAAGAATAGGAAATATGCTTCCATATGTTCACTGTCCATTTCGCATATCAATCAACAAAGGACTCGGGTCTCGAAGATATCTTCTTGAAAGCAATGATTTTTTTGCACTTAGAGATCTCATTGATCTTTCCAAAGGAGCTTTTGCAGGTTAAGTTTCCACGACAAGCATTTGGTTTTTATTGGAGGACAATTTATCATATTTTCAGTTTTAAATATGTTAATGGTTAAATCCTTTTCTGAGGGCTTTGTTGTTTATGCTACTATTTTGCCTTATAAATCATGGCTACGGAATGGAAGAAAAGCAAACTGCCCTCAAAGCTGTTTATGAGTATTTTATTAATTTTCTTTTAAGATTAGTGTACTCTCTCTCTCTCTCTCTCTCTCTCTCTCACCCCCACACACATATGATGGTGACGATGGTTGGGTTAGTTGGTGTTTCGTGGAAACAGAGACGTTGTATAAAGCATGAAATCTTTTTGTGCTGGACTTTATTTTATTCCCTTTCTATTTACTGGTTGCTATTTTGAATCTGTAAGTTTCAATGAGGGCTGCAACTTTTTGGAAGACTGACCTGCAAAATTATCAAAAACGGACACAAACAGCTCGAATTTGAATTTTGAAGCTTTTGACTGTTAAGGTTATAAAAGTAATGTGTGTTTGCCTCCTATCTGGTAGCGAGGTCTTCATATAAGATCTTATATGTATCATCTCAGAAGTAAAAGAGGACTTCTACTTTTGTCTATCTTTAGTCAGTTTCATTTTTGAATTGTAGACTTAGGGATTTTATTTTTTTTTATTTTTTTCTCGTACTCCTTTCATTCCTTTGGCTTTCTTCTCTATGTTGATTTGACTCTGAAGTAAATATATCAATTCTCATGTCAGCTCTTCCTGTGATGGTGGGAACTGTGTCAAGGAAAATTCAGGAGCATATCATAGAGCAATGCCTCATATGCTGTGATGTGGGTGTCCCCTGCAGTGCTCGTCAATCTTGTAGTGACCCATCATTTCTCATATTTCCTTTTCAGGTCAGTACACATCCTATTGGTTATTGCTGTTAACTATGTAGCTAATTAACTGCTCCAAGATGAATGTTACCCTCAAAATTTTCTTCTAATCCTGATGTCTTTATTGTTGCGGTCATTGCATGAATTTCCTCCTATATTATGCAATTTGTACTTTTGTTGGGGTTGTTCATAGCGTCTGAGCCATTGAGCTTGAGCAATACAAACTGTACACATGCTGTATAGTTTCCTCTTGTAATTCATTTTGTGAAGAGAAAAAGTATCTAAAACTTTGTGCATTATTGGTTATTTGTCGGTCCTTTCCTCTTTTCTTTGCTACAATCTGATGGCATTAAATATTTAACAGGAAGATGAGATTGAAAAGTGTATGTCCTGTGATTCAGTTTTCCATAAGCATTGCTTTAAGAAGATTGCAAACTGTCCTTGTGGGGCACAACTTGGAGCACATGAGGCTATGAGGCATTCAAATAGTTTAATCCGTGGTGCGAGTTTTGGGGCAAATGGAGCATTGGATGTTGTAGGGAAGAGATCAAGTTCTGGGTTACCCGTGGGTTTCCTGTCTGGACTATTTTCAAAGACAAAGCCAGAAGGGATGGAGCATAAGGACAATGAAAATATCATTTTAATGGATTCTCTGCCAAGCAATTATTTGTGAGCACATGTTTGTATACTTTGAACATGCAGATTGATACTTTGATTTGGTAGCTGGTATTTCATTTGTTGGATCTTGGTTTCTGTTATCCAAACAATCAGAATTAATCAAGATTGATATGACCAAATTCAAAGGTGAGTATCGTTTAATTTGTCTCCTTTCTTTTCTAGTGTATCAAATCGAAGCCTTTCGTTGTTGTTGTTGCAGGTGCTGACAAGCTGCCTATAATAAAACCTGTATACACAGACTAAGCTGGTTCAACGGCCATCATAGATATGTACATAATAAGATTTCTTTCAGATTTAGAGTCTTATGGTGGTCTAAATATGTTAAAACTTTCTGTAGCTGATAAATCTTGATTTTGTGGAAGGAATGAAGGGTTCATTAAGCGGAAAGCTATAATGCTGTATTGCCAAATTGTTGTTCATTGATTGTTTTAAAGCACTCAACTTGGAATTGAATGAGTAAATTTCCCCTTTTTTTTTTTAGTTCAAATGTGAAAGTGCAATTTGGTCATATAATAGGAATGAAGGGAACAAAAATAGAACATTTGATCCTTATTTCTGAACAATATTAGTTGGAGGTGAGGCACACAGAAGGGAGACGGAGGCAAGTGTCTTAACCTAATCGAATAACCAAATTGTCTTTGAGAGGCACCCCAATGGTTTGTTTAAACATGGATTTGGGTTAAAAAAATTTTAAATTTGGGTTTTCAAATTTATTGTTTGGATGTTAAATTAAAAAAAAAAATGGATTTTGATTCAGACAAATCCAATATCAATTTTGAGCAGCTCAAATTTAAAATTTGAAATTTTATTTGAAAGTGAAAATTTATAAAATTATTTATTTTATTGCTATTCTATCATTTACATGTTGAAAATTAATTTTTATTTACATTTAAATTCAAATCTTAATTATCTAAACAAAGAATTTTAAATTCACGAATTTAAAAATCTAAAATTTAAAATCTAAAATTTTAAAATTTAAATTCAAATTCAGATCTAAATTTATGTTTCCAAACGTAATTTAAATATTGTCGAGAATTTGATGAATTTTTATGGTAATTAAAAAATATATATTATTGCGTTTGGTATTATTTATTTGATAATATTGGCTGTCATTTTAGTTCATTGAGGAGCTCAAAGTACCGCAAAATGTACAAATCACATAATTACTGTAAAAATATGTCTATTGCAGGTTATTGCAACTCGATAATCTAAGGTCAAATTTTCAAACAATATTACCCTTCATCTAATATTTTCTTACAATTTTATTTCTTTTTTTAGAATGCCTAGATGTTCAAAGATTAATATAGTTATTCAAATTTAAATGTTTATTTGATATTTGAAAAAGGTTTATGAATAAATATTAAAATAAAAAATGCATTTGGACAACAAAAATAAGTTCAATTTTAAAAATAAGCTAGGCCTGAGACATTAAATTATTTTTACCTAAATTTGATCTGTCTTAATATTAATTTATATAAGTTTTTAGAAAGATCCATTCTTCTATGAAAAAATTTAGATTGTTAAGAAGTTTTTTTTTTTTTAGTTGGGTTAGCCGGGACATAAAACTTTGCCTGTACTTTGGGTTGGATTGGACCTGGACAATCACAGAGCTAGTTTATATCTTAAAGGATCCAACTCAAACTCCGTCAAGCTTAATCCAAGCTTGATCAATCCTAGCCCATGGGCAAGTGTACACAATATAATGACAACTTTATACTCACAAGTAGCACAATCTTATCTGTTAAAATTTTAAATTCAAAAGTCCAAAAATTAAAAATATAAAAAATTTATCAAATTACCATGGTTACTGTCATGAATATATTACCTTCAAACAAAATATTGCAATAAAATATATCTAGTAATATGTTGAACGAAACAATGAGATCATTTATAAAATCTAAATGCCCACATATATTTCTTTAGGGTATATTCAAAAAACCCTATTATAGTAGTGATATTACAAAACCATGAAGCAAGAGAGTATTTTGGTGAGAAATAAGAAAAAAAAA
>JBBYHM010000010.1:10120217-10134544 GCA_038381775.1 Adansonia rubrostipa | reverse complement strand
AATTTCTTCTTGAGGTATTTTTCCTCCCCTTTTTGATTTCTTTTCTTTTATTTTTCACCTTTATCATGCATATTTCATGGAATACATAAACATCTAAATGTTTTGAAAACAAAGGAAAAATAAATTTTCTCATGCATTTGTGGTTATTGTGGATGGTTGCCATGCATTTTTCCTACTTACCATGTATTTATTTGTTTTCCAACAAGATTTTAACATCGAGCTTCATGATTTCAAGGCTTCCATGCCTTGAATAAGTGGACAAGTTGAGCTCACAAGGCTCATGAAAAAATCCTTAAAGCTTGTTCATCTTGTCTTTCAAAAATTTTAGCAGTGAGCTTTATGATTTCAAGGCTTCCATGTCTTGAATGAGTAGATGAGTTCATAAAGCTTATGAAACCATCCTTGAAGCTTGTTCATCTTGTCCTTCAAAAATGTTTTTAAAAGTTCCCTAAGTAATGTGAGGATTAATCCAATCAATGGACTAAAATCTTTACATGTTTTATTGCTTTTTTTAGGCTTCATTATACATGCAAAAATCAAGATTCTTCATCTTTGGATGTTGTTGCAAATGGGCTAGAAAAAAAAAAAACTATTTTCAAGTCTTTTTAGTGATTTTTAACTTAAGAGTGTCTTATAATTTACTACTTCAGAGGGTTTACGTATTTGGCTCATTTTTAAACCACTGTGGGTTGTTTTTAGGTTTATTTTGTGACTGTCCTTGATTTCAACCTTAATATGTTGGCATTGGAATACCAGTAGATCACATTAAAAGTCTCACTTAAAGTCAATAAAATAGCCTATGGAATCTAAGCTATTAACTCCCTTGTTTCTGCCTTGGATTCACAACTAGGTCTGCTTGTGGCTAATTGTTCGGCCATCAAATGATTTTCGGGATATTTTGCGGTATTTTCATATGAAATCTTATCAAGTTAGCTTTGAATGATAGCTCATTTGCCTTTTTCTGAGACCATTTGAGTAGGTTATAAAATAGGTTTCTACCTGTTGTCTGTTTCCTCCAAACCCACTGACCAAAAGGGATGGCATCCCTATTTTCAATCACCAAACGTTTTAATGGTTACGTTAGAGTATTAGGTTAAACTATGTCAAGTTAACTTTCCAACAACGTATTATATGCCTTTTTTGAAGTTATTTGAGTTGGTGACAAATTTTTTCTTTATTTACTATCTAGGTTTTTTGTATCCCACAATAATTTTAGATCGAAAAAATGTTTTTACGCACCAAACTATTTTCTAGGCATTTTAGATTATTTTTTAGGTTGAAATTTATTGAGTTATCTATTCAAAGGTTTATCATACGCCCATTTTTGAGGTCATTTGAGTAGGTAATAAAATTTTCTTCTTTTGTTTATTGGTCCCCTGTATCTTATGACTAAATTAGATCACAAAAATATTTTCACCCACCAAATGATTTTTCAAGAACTTTAGAACATTTTAGATTAAACTTCATCGAGTTACATTTCCAACGACATGCGAGTACATGACTAATTTTTCATCGTTTACTGTTTGGATCCTTTATGTCTTATTATTATGTTCAATTGTGAAAATCTTTCCACCCACCAAATGATTTACTAAATATTTTAGAGTATTTTTTTAGATTGAACCTCATCGAGTCAGCTTTTCAATGACATTATACCTTTTTCCAATTTTGAGTTCGTTTAGGCATTAAAGAAATTATTTTCATTCAATGTTAAGTAGCTATATTACGTTTTGCATTAAGGCATTCGAATTCCTTAACCATTTCGGTTGAGCTCGAGGTGTGTAGCAAATTCCCAAGGCATTTGGGTGTCTCGGAATATTGTCGAATCTTGCCCTTCTAGTTCGATGCAAATGCAATGACTCACCTAAGACCACAATGAGGCACATTCCCTTGAAGCCTTGTTTTATTTTTCCATTTAGATAAATAGGTGTTGATTTCATTTTAATTCTAGTTAGTGTGTTTAAATTTCTTGTTTAATTGTGATTATATTAATTTATCATTTAATATAATTGTGACATGTTGCATATATCAATTACGATAAAACTTGATTTTATGCTAAAACAAGATAATGTTCTCGGAGTCAAAGCCATTTCCAGATTCTTTGCCAAGCGATTGGGGAGGATCTCGGCAATGCCTTTAATTCAAAAACATCCTTTTAAAATATTGATCTGGAAGATATTTTCACAATCAAAACTCCCATATTTAAAAAATTCAAAACTTTGGATCATTATAATAAAATTGGCCATTAAACATTCGACTGATTCATGTTGGATAAAATCTATTCATTTCCATGACTGAATTACTGAAATTCATCCAATACTCTCGGATTAAAGTTGCCTTTTGAATCTTTGACCAAGCTAATACACAAGATTCTAGAAGTGGTTTTAATTTGAGAACATCCTTTTCAAATATAACGATTCAGAAATGATTTTATTTAACAATATCATATTTTGCCAAGCTATTGGAAAAAATAAGAAATTTTAAAAAATGCAAAAATTTTCAAAATAAAAAATCCCAAAGCCTTTATATATGCATATATATATATATATATATATATATATATATATACACACATTTATTCCTCTTTATTCCATTAATTATTCTCCATGAATAGATTGCCATTGCCATAGTCATTTGCCAAAATTCACATTCTTCCAAAATAAGGAAATGTTGTCAGATTAAGGCCATTTTTGAATGGGTTAAATACCCATTAGATTTTATATTTTGATTCAAATTTTTAATTTGATACTTAAAAAAAATTATTAAGTTAATATTTCAACTTTATTTTTGTCAATCAAATTATCACAACTTTGAATTCTGTTAAAAAATATATTTTGTCTTTTGTGCCCAATCAAATGCATCCATTTGGCCTCAAATGGCACATAATTTTCATTGAAATAAAGAATTATAAAAAATCTAAAAACTTCAAGATAATAATTAAAAAAATAGAATCAAGAGAAAAGAAGCACCAAATCTTGAAGAAAAATCACTCAAATAAATCAAAAATCAAAAGAAAGAAAATTTACCAAATTCCAGGCAACCAAAACCAACAAAATTGGAAACCCAAAGGCAAAATAGAAAAAAAATCCCCAATCTTTCAAGAGAGGCATAGAAGAAGTTCCAAGTATGAGTAATCATTCCACGATTACATCAAACCCTTACAAGTTAAACACTTCAACAAATCATAAAAGACTGTAATTAAAAAGCTTACCACCAAGTAATAATGTTGAAAATAGCAAATTGAATTGAATCTGATCCCAACACAATAAAAAAAGTGAAACTTAGAAAAGGAAAACCACCAAGTTTTCGAAACTTTAAAATAAAATTATAAAAATTAATTTAAACAGAACTGAAAATTTATAATTTTTTTGAAAAATCCTTGTAAAACATAAAATTAGAATCTAAAAAAAAAAAAAGGAAAAGTAAAGAACGAAAGAATAGAGGGGAAAGAAAGAGAAAACAAAGAAGAAGAGAAAGGAGGTCGAAGGGGTGGCTAGCATCGGTCGAGAAAAAGCTTGATCCCACAACTGGCCTAATTGAAGGTTCCAAGAAGATATTAATGGTTTGGCTTTTGTTGATAGCCAAAAAAGAAAAAAAAAAAAGTTGGGGGGGGGGGGGACGGGAAGAGAGATTGGATCCCAATTTGCTTTAACCCTAAGCTTAAGAATCAATCGCAATAACGATGAGATTTAACACTCTTCTCGTAAAACCAAAATTAATTTTCACCCTCCTTTCAAATTTTCTCCTTTTTCAAAAAGAAATTGGATTTAGCCTTAAACACCAAAACTTGCTCTTTTTTAGAAAAATAAAATGAATTTTATAAATGAGAATAAATAACGACAAAAAAAATTTGAATAGCTGAAGTGACTTTTTAGCCACATGTGCCATCTTATTCCTCATAAAAGTCACGTCATTTTATTTAATGGAATCCGACCTTGGGGCAACTTGCTAGATGAAAAGAAACTATAGGTACCATGTAAATAATTTTTTTTATATTAAATTAAAAATAGAGTTAAAATATAATTATCAAATGAGTATATAACCCTTTTTGAATATTTGGTCAAGCTACTCGGGACAACCCCACGACATTCTTGGTTTGGGAACATCTTTTTAATATACATATATATATTTCATTTGAAAACTCCTATATTTTACCAAATTATCGGGGAATATAGGAAATTTTAGAAACTAAGAAAATTCTAAATTATTTTGTCAAAAAAATCGTCTTAGCATTTTTGGAGATTATGTTTGAAATATCAAAAATAAAATCATAAAAGGCAATCTTATGATAACATACGGCTAGAAGGCGTAGATTATAGGGTGTCGTGGGATGTTACTTTTTCTCTATGTATATTGACTCTCGAACATGATTTTTTTTTAAAAAAAAAACATAGATCTTAAAATTAATCTTTTTAAAATAAATTTTAATTTAAAGTGGCTGATTTTAATAGGTAACTAATCATACCTAACTCAAAATGATCGATGACAACTCTAATTTTTTAACTATTTCATATGCACGACAAAGTCAAACAAGCGATTCACCCTAACAGCCTACCCCCCAGCAGAAAAACGGAAAATGATTTTTCTAAGCCTAACATGCCAGGTTCGCATTTGGTATGTTATGGCACCACCTCTTAAGAACTTGCAAATAAAACACTTATATTTATCCCCATCATATATATATATATATATATATATATATGTATATATCTATGTTCGCTTGAATACATTTCATCGGTTTATGTATCTCCAAGATAACAATTGACTATAGTATTAACCTATATAATCTCCTACATAGGAATATCTATACACTTAGATCACAAAAGAATACAATGTGAAGCTGCAGTTGGAAAAATAACCTGATATGGGCGATGGCTACATTGAAAGTAGGTGACCCCACTCCGTCAACGTGTTTCATCTCAAAGTCTCCTTCCTGCATTGCAATGAACCCCAGGAAATAAGAACTTATTGGACGGCCTTTATGATCCTCCAAGTAGCCCAAGAAGTTAAACGGACTCGCGCATAATACAGAAGGTGTACCAAAAGTGATAAAAATGAAACATAACATCTTCAGAAAAAGACATGCATACAAGGGGCCAATGTTACCTAGACTCCAGTGTGTCGGATATGGGTATGTAATCAACATGGGCATGTTCAATTTTTTTTTACATTTTTTCATGTACTTAAAGGGTCCTTGGAGAGTTATATCTCCATACCTATATCAGCAAATAAGTAGCATACAAATACTTTGAAAAAAAAAATAAAAAGCCAGAACAACATAGCAATGAACCAAGGACCATTCATAATTTGCATCAGAATTAAGCTTCCACATCCTCAAGGAAGTGGAGAAAATCCAACTAGGATATTACAGTCAAGTAACCTCACTCATATCATATCAGTCAGCATACAGATTCTGTGATGAACATGCCAAAGAAAGATTATCGTTAGGGCTGTGTTTAGGATACCTATTTACAGCTTAACAAATTAAAGGACAAATCACAACCAATGGGCAGTAGAGATATTGCTTTGAACTGTTTTTCAGTCTAATCTGCCTATCACAAACATCTTCTACCCAGACTATCGACTTATTGCAGACTAAGATAAATAGGATCATATTTGGTACAAATGCAGATTAAAACCACGGAGTATGAACTTTCTTTGTTGAAACTTGTAAGCAATTTACCCAATAACTAAAAAGGATTAGAGCAAGTTACATCAATTAAGTAATGATTAAACATCGCGATCAATGCTCTTGTAAAGGCATGCGCCAGATTAAAAATAAAAGATGCAAGTTAAAAATGCAAAATCGTTTTCTAATTCCATTAATTGAACAGTACTTTAGTTTTGATGAAATTAAACAACTTTTCCAGTAAGAAAGAAAGCAAACAAAGAGCTGGCCTCTCTTACCATTCTGTCACTTGGAGTTCTTACTGAGCAAGCAGATGAGTATTCGAAGCCTGTTCTGGGAAGAACAACTGGCTGTTCACCTATAACTCCGATCCCACTGCAGTGAGAGAGTGCCACAAGATCAGATTCTACGAATATCAAGGAATAAAAGAACTTCTACCTGATTCTTGTCAAACAATGGAAGGAGAAGACTGAAACTAAGCTGCGTTAAAAATGATACATAAAAGATACCAAAAATGGTTAGTGTTAGCCCACCAAACATTTTTAGTTTTCCCATTGCCATCAGTGATAATCCAATGCCTTCCGAGAAGCTGAACAGGACAATCTGAGTTATTTTTTATTCTTATTCTGTATGCGAAAAAATACTGGCCCCTTAAGGCACACTATGCTCCGCTATGTACACACTTCTAACTTGAACTCTGATTCCCTGAAATTTCCAAATATTTGTATCAGATTTTTTCTTCCCTTTCATCTTTATTAAGCAATTTTCTTCGACTCAGTGTTGGCTGTCTTAACAGATCCAGATTAACATACTAAAATTTCCATCAAGGAAGAGGAAATAGATTCCACAAAGCCAAATTCGTCAAAAGGGAGAAACTTTACAGACTTTACTCGGATCACTTCATAAGGAATTAGGACCACAAGTAGTACCTCAACTCAAGAATTTGGTCAGAGAATAAAGGAAAAAAAAAAAAAGGAACAAAACGGAAAGAGTATCTAACTAAAAAATCTGGGCAACATTCAACCTATATAGCTAGAATATATTTTTAGAGCATAGCAACAAGTGCATGGTTATCAAAAGTAACCGAAAGTCGGAACCTAAGCTTTAGTCCAATTTGTTCATATAATCACCCTATGAGTTGGCATCCAGTATGCCTGAGATTCAAATCCTAAACCCTGCCACCCTTTTTCTTATCCCCAGACTGCGTTCTTCAAAAAGAAAAAGTAACCTTAAGTGACATAACCGAAGTTGGGAATTTCATAAACCCTAAGTAACATTAAGAGAAAGTTGGGGAAACTGTCCCTTATAGCATCCGATCACTCATTCAATAAGGACATGTCACAATACCAAAAGAGCTCTAATTTAGCCAAGGCTTCACTCACCTATTGCTTGTGCTGCTTATCTTTTACATTCCTAAAAGATGTTATAAATAAAAATCACACTAGACTAAAAATGAAAAAAAAAATCCCCACAAAATAAATAAATTCATATATAAAAGTCCCACAGAAACGTAAATTTTCATTTTTGTTATTTATGAAAATTAAACTTTTATTCTAATTCCTCAACCGTATGACTTTTATGTATCCAAACACTTTTTGTTTCCCACACCCAGAATAAAAAAAGGTAATCAATAAAACTAACACCAAATAATATCTTAGAAACAAAGTCAAAGGAGGTCAAATCATGCTAATTAATAGTGAATAAAAACAACCAACTTATCTATCAACTACCCTAGAAAAGGGAAGCCATTACATGAACCTAGTGTAGTCCTCTAGAATAAAACTTTAAAAGTAATAATAACATCCTTCTGGAAACCAGCAAAGACAGTTGGGTGTAATTAGATCAGTTTCATACCAAGGTTGTTGCATCACTTGAACATTTCAGGGGAGAGTGCGGTGCAATTTCCTTCAATTTGCCACGTTATCTAGCTGCATCCTGAAGAATTGCAGAAAAGGCATCGGATTTAACAAGTTTTACATTTTACATAAGATTATTTAATAATCTCTAATTATCTAATAATAGAAATTAAAACAGGAAATGAGTGGCGGAGAAGTACATATAGAAGTCAATGTAACTCCAGAGTCGAAATGAATCTGGAAAGAGCTTATAATCTCATAAGAATTGAAAGTCATTCATATGACTATGGTATGAAAAAAGCATAGTCAAGCAAGCAGCATTTAATTCCAATGTGTTTGAGCTAAATTTTGGATTAAACCTACACAATTTGTTTGCATTCATGATGATTTCGGGAAAATCTAAAATACACAAAAGATTAAACAGGAGATAAACTGATAAAGCATAAGAGCTATGATCTTATCTGTGTTCAGGCTATAGAGAAGACAACAGGAAAAGTAGAGTAAAAAATGACTTAAGAGTTCAAAGAGGGCTATAAAGGCCTCAAAAACGCTGAAAAGGGGACGAGGAACAAAATTAAATTCCAGAGCAAGCATATACACAAAGCATGATTTAAATATATCATACAAAAGCTGCGATAGAATGCCCAAAACTGGGAACAGGGTGGTAACTCCCATCACTAGAGAGCACAGAGCCAATTACATAATGTGTTTAAAATTACTGACTTGAAAATCCAAAGTTGCCGCGAGTTTCATATCAAGTCAATAATTTTATTCTTCTGACTTATTCCTTGTGAAACCTTAGGAAGAGAAAACATGAAATCTTAAATAAGTTCGGTCCATATTGCAGTGAGATTATGGTTACATCTTAAAGTGGAAGTTTTTTTTTTTTTTTGGGTTCATTAAAGTGAAAGTTTATTAGCTAGTAGTAATTCAGATACTATTCCTAAATTCTAACTAAAAAGCCACATTCCATGATTCCAAACTACCAACGCTTCTCATTCAAAGTGTTACTGAATTGGAAGTGAATCAATTAAAGGTAGGTAAAACGAAAAAGAAAATGGAAATTCCCATTAAGAAACTTGGGGAAATACCTCAAATCTGTCATTAGCAGCAGCCTCTTTAATCAACCTCCTAAATCTCAAAACAGGCTCCTCTTCCTCAGACATTTTCAAAGAATCACGTATTCTCACCGCTTCTTTATAATGCTATAAACCCAAACAAATCTCTTACCTCGTTTATAATTAGAAAAAGGAAAAAAGAAAACACTTCGAAAATAAACCACAAGGGGCAAAAAAGATAACTGACCTCAGATTTAGCAGCAACCTCCATTTGCTGATTGCATAAGTTTGGGTGCGAGGTAAAAACGAACTCAGATTCCGAGTCGGATTTGGGTTCAAAGTCGGTCTCTCCCCCTCCAGCACCGTTCCCGGCATTCCCATTCCTCTCTACCGCACACGCCACTACCCAACACTTCCGACCACCAGCAGCGGCAGCGACGCCATCCCAACAACCCGACCCAACCATTCTCCTTCTTCCAAAGTCGAGATCCGCCGCCAATCCATGACAGACCCGACGAGGAAAGCAGCTCCCCCTCGTTCCTGCATTCAAATCAGTAAAAACCTTAAGGCTCAGCGAATGCATTTTTTTTTTTGGTAATTTAATTTAAAATAACATTTGCAGTTCCGTCCCAAGAATTTTTGAAGAAAAATATTTTAAAGAAGAAGATGAAGCAATTTATTTACTATATTGGTTTTAAGGACAGGAGACGATGTTTACCGGATTTGGATAATGTTATGCAAATGCAAGGGAAGGGAAGGGAAGGGAGGGAATTAGTTGGTTAAGTTCATGCGGACAGGAGAAGAAGGGGCCTTTATATTTGAATTTGAGCCACAGCATCAGCATGTAATGTCATTGTAAGGAGATTTTTCATTTTTTTTTCTTCCTTATGGAAGAGAAGATTGCACGCTCGACGTTCGTAACGTATGTAATGTACGGAATGGAATTATTTCTCCTTCTGCACGCCGGAATATGAGTGGCCTGGGAATCTTCCTAGAATCTTTCACCTTCCTTATTATCCGGTTGAGATTAAATTGGAATGGCCCTAAATTTATATATATATATGGCCCTCAATTATAAATCCAAATAGATTCATAGGTGAAACTTCAGCTAGTCGGCGTCGTATTGGTATTAATTGAATCTGCCCATATATATATATATATATATATATATATATATATATTAATTTGGAAGAAAATATCATTATTTTAATTTTTATATTGTCTCATATTATAACGGTTTATGCAAATCATGATTAATATCTGTACTTATTGGTTCATGCCAATTAATATAAACTTTTATTTTTTTATTTTTTTTAAAAAAAATTCACTTATTTAATCATTTTAACTATTTCTTAACATTTTTCGGTCATAATCATTTTTATTTTTTTAATATTTCATTCAAAAATAAAATATTTTTATTAAATTAGACTATTGAATCTAATTAAATATTAATTAATATATTTTTTAATATATTCTATTTATTTTATTTATGTTTCAAATTTTAGATATTAAATATTTATAATTTTTAAAAATTTATATTTGCATATAAATATATATATAGATTAAAAAATATATTTGTATTTGTATATAATATATTTTATTAAAAAATTTAAAAATTAGTTATATATATGTAAAAATTAAAAAATTAGTAAATCAAAAATGATAAATCAAAAAATATTAATATTAATACGTCTTAATATTAGAACAAAAATAATACATCTATCAATATAATAATAACTACTTTGGGTGAAAGGTTATACGCATATCTACGCTCCCTAAAATCAATGCTAATTTGAAAATTTGTTCAACTTTTTGAATTTGAAACTAATTCAATCCCATTTGAAAAAAAAAAATCAATAATTTAAAGTTAAAATTATTCAAATTAAAAAATTAACTCAAATATAATAAAATAATTGAACCCCAAACAATTCAGAAGATTAACTCAAAATAATACAAAATTAAATTGATTTTATTTTAAAGCTTAATAATTTGAACTCAAACTTAATGAAGCCAATCCAATGATCCAAATGTGAAACTAATTTGAAGTTACGTTCCAAAATAATTTAACCAAAAGTGATCTACCTCAAATTCCACTGAATCCGCCCAATTACCAGTTTTCCACGAAATCCATCGTATAGCTTCAACGAAAGGAGTGATCACCATCCGGGCTTAATTTACTAGAGCTGCTGAAGAATTAAGTTATCTGCTTAGTTTTATATGTTCGATTTATATGGATTAAGTTTTAAATAAAATTTTATAAATTTAGATTGATTCAGTTCGATTTGAAATATTAATTAATCATAAAAATAATATTTATATTTAAATTTAATTATACAATTATATAAATATTAATATAAAAATAATATTTTAACAATATAATTAACAGTAAAATAAATTTTTAATCCGATTTAAATCTAAACAAAAACTTTGAACATATTCAAATCACAATTTGAGTTGACGTGACATAAACAGATCTAATAGTATAATTCAGTCGGTAACTAAAAGAACCTTTTTTTTTTCTCGTCAATCTTGAACGAATAATGTCGTGAAAAAAGGAAAAGAATGATCTATGAGGTCAATATTAGTAAAACCATCAAGATATAATGAAATGAAACTAGAAATAGGCTTTTGCAAGTTTATTCTATAGAATTGATATATATTTTTTTAAAAAATTTTAGTTTTAAAACATTGATTTATTTAAATAAATCGCACGTACATTATATTTCATTTGCTTTTTACATTTTCAAACTTTGAAATCAATACATTAATTAACTAATATTCCAACTTGAAATATGGATAGAAAATTTTGTTTAAATCCAATCGAACATGTAAAATCACTATCTAAATTCACTCAAATTTATTAAAAAAAATCTTTTTTAAAAAGATATCGATCCCTCTATAAACAGTATTGATCCTTTTTAAAAATCTATATTAGTAATAATAAAATATGTCAAGTTGAGTTTGCTTAAGCCTCACAAAATACGTTGTCCAATGCTCAATACAATTTTTGAAAGAGTTCATTTTTTTGTCCAAATATGTTTATCAATCAATATTTTTGTCAAATCCTTTTAAATATTAAATGAATCTTTAGATTTGGATTATGTATAGATTTAGTTGGCAAACAAATACTAACAACATATTCTATTTGTTTTCCTTTCTTATTTATTACTCTTCTTTATGATATTTCACTTTTCCCCCACATTGAGTGGTCCATCTGGCATTTAAGGCATCACGAGCAAGACTGCCTTGCAACTACAAAATCCACATTGTAAAGGATTCTTTGGTAGAGAGAGAAAGTGTTACAAACAAGTAAAAACAAAATATGCCAAGCAATGCCAGAAATGAAAACCAGAGCAAACCCTGAAGTTCTAAGAGAAAGTAAAGTGAATGACGTAGAAAAATAGTGGAATAAAGCCGTGGAAAGAATTAGAGAAAAGAGAATTTGAGAGCAAACTTTTAAGAGGAGGTTTTCTTGAAGTGCTAAAAATTCCTAAATGAGTATTGAAGAATCTACTTATGAGTGTTAAGAATAGGAATTAGGCATTTAATAAGTATAATGGAAGAGATTTTTCATTATTAAGGTATTAATGATTTGTCTTAAGAGAGTTTATATTGTTGTTAATAATAATGGATAGTGAACAAGAGTTCATTATTTGTTTGAAAGAAAAAAAGTTACATATACTTCAAGGAAAAGGTCAAGAAGAGACCTTTGAACTATCTTCATATTTGATCGAAGAAGCTAACGAAACATCTCAATAACAAAACTAGCCCAAGAATCTTATCATATTTCAAGGTTATTTTCACTTCTTCTACTTTAGTGAAGTGGAATTAACAAAAATAGCTTTTATGGTATATTTCTTGGTGGAGGTGCCTTTCCATTAGAGTGTTGTTCTCTAAATGAATTGTTCCATAAAGGTGCTATCCCGAATAAAAGTTGTTTTAGATAGAGTAGTTTTAAACATAAGTTGTTTTGAATTAAAGCTGTTTAGGACATGAGTTGTTATGAATAAGAGTTACTTTAAATAAAAACTATTTTGAACATGAATTATTTTGAATAAAATTTGTTATGAAGATGAGCTATTCTGAACATGAACTATTTTTGAACAAGAGTTTTCCAATGAAGGAACATTCATCGAAGCAACTTAAGTGAATTGACTTTGTTTTGAGATACCTAGTATTATCTTTGGAAGTGTAATTTTTTATAAATTATTTTTTATTTTTCTTGAAAAAATATTTATTAGTAGTGAAAATTAGTGTTAAAAATACTAAACTGGCCTAATTGGTTAGAACGATTGAATTAGGAATCTCTAGAAAACTCGTTAAATCATGAAAAACCAGTAAAAACCCAAAAAAATTGTAAAAATTGATTTTAAACTTTTTAAAAAATTTTTAATAAAATTTATTGCATATGATGAGAATTGAACTTTTAATCCTTTGAATCTATATTAAAAATTATGTCATTTAATTAAATATATATTTTATTAAATATTAATTATATTTGATACTCATTTACTACTAAAATTATATATTTGATATTTAAGTTATGTTCTACTACAATTGACTGACTCAATTGGTCTAGCTGAGAACGCATTTGGATTGCGACACACTTTCAATTAGAGGTGGCAATTGGGCAGGTTTAGGATGGGTCATTTTGGATTCGAGTTTTTTTGGGTTCAAAGCTAATTCGAGTTCGGATCTATTTGGGTTCAGGTTCTTTTGAGTTCAGGCCAATTCGGGTTTGGGCTAATTCGGGTTCAGGTCAATGCAGGTTCAGGCCAATTCGATTTCAGGCCAATTAGGGTTCAGGTTCAGGTCGCGTTCAGTTTTGAGTATATTTTATATTATTTTTTTATTTTATGTTGAATGTAATCACTTTTACGTAATTTTGAATTATAAGCCTAGGCACATATTTGGCCCCGTATGGCCCGAAAAAATCTTAGTTCGGTTCTATGAACCTATCCATGGCCCGAAAAATTTTTGAATTCTAAGCTCAGGGCCGAATTTGTCTTGGCTACCCATTTAAGTACAAATCATTGTTTATAATATTAAAAAGTTATTTTTATATTAATATTTACATATTTTATAATTAAATTTAAATAAAATATATTATTTTATTTAAAAAAATACTGTTTCAGGTCTAGCATACTTGAAACTTAAAATCTAAGACCTGGGCTTGATCGTGCCAGGCTTATTGTATTGGGCAAGCTATCTGGCCTATGGACAGGTCGTCTGGCTTATAAGTAGGTGTAGTTACTAGTTTAACATGTGATTTTTTTATTTTTTTTTATTTTTGATATGGTATTATCTATTATGACTTTAATATATTTTAGTTTATCTTATTACTTTGTTATATTATTATCAGACTCTAATTATCATTACTTGAAAAAATAATAATAATAATAATAATAATAATAATAATAATAATAATAATAAGTATTTAAAAAGTTTACTACTAACATGCATAAACTCTCAATATTTAATGAGTTTAACTAATTAAATTAAAAAAATAATAAATTGATTATACACTTTATTGAAAATGCTTTCAAAGCTCATGATATGATTTATTTTTTGATAAATTATTATTTTATCATATATTGACCTGCTCAAAGATCGAGCTATCCACTTAGCCCAATTGGGCCTGGGCTTGGATTCTCATATTTTGGTTTCAGACTAGCCCAATCCGACTCGAAACAGTTATTTTAAATTAAATTAAAATATATTTTATTTGATTTTAATTATAAAATATATAAATATTAATAAAAAATTCTTTAATGTGATGAACAATAA